>JAGFNQ010002310.1:337051-469280 GCA_024364735.1 Boesenbergia rotunda | reverse complement strand
CTCTCTCTTCTCTTCTCTTCTCTCCTCCATCTCTTCTTCTTTCCTAAGGGCCGGTGCACCAACCAACTTCCAAGGTGAAGTTGGCGTGAGCAATCAAGAAGGAGGAGAACCCAAACACGAAGAAGAAGAAGCGGATAGCGACTCCTCTCTTCCGGAATACGATTCCGTTACTTCTTGTGGTTAGTTTCTTAATCTCTCTCTATTCTTCTAGTTGTGCCTCCGAGAATCTAGTAGTTCTCGTCGGCACAAAACTCGTGACTTTGTGAAGTCATCCCGAAGAGAACTTGGCGTGGACGCGAATAGAGGCGAAGCTTCCAAGGGACGCTACGGTTGGATCTCGTCCCTTACTTCGTGTTACGCGAGGTACTTGGTAATTAGTTTACTTTTCGCAAACTTTTATTTTATGATTATGTCAACACACCATAAGGTTGCTGCTAAATACGAAGTTAAAATAATTTTGGAAATTATTTATGCAAATTCTTCCGCTGCACGTAAAAATTTTGAATTTTACGAACTCGTATCCTTGTCGATATGCACCGGTCCAACATATCGAGGGCGCCCGGACCGTCCCGGGCGCCCCAACCGGTCAAAAGTACTACCCTTGGCAGTAATCGCTGACCGGGGCGCCTGGAACCTCCCGGCGCCCCATGGGTTTGCCTATATAAAGCACCCGAATTCCCCTTCTCCCCCACACCAAAATCAACCTTCCTCTTCACTTCTTTCTCTTCAAGAAGACCTTGCAAGTCCTCTTTCTCAACTATGCCTCCCCGAGCCGTCCGGTATGATTATTATTATTGTTATTGTTAGTGAGAGCCCTAGAGCCAATCATATGATGATTACTTTTTGGACTCATTGTATCATATTCTTGTATATATATTTCTTATATATAAAGGCATTTCTTATGGTTATTGTACTTATGTGTATTGGTGCCAAATAACTTAGTATAATAGCGTCCTTGAGTAGAAGGTTCTTATCTATATCAATCGATTAGTTGAATTGATAGTGAGATGATATAGAGAGCACTACTCTTAATTATTCCTAGTCAAGTATTAACATTCAAGGACAATGTTAATGCATAGAGACTAGCATGTAGGTCAACATGATGACTTGATCTCACAAGTCATGGATATGAGATATCAAGTTGACACATGGGTATACATTAGAGAATGTATACTGAATGGCCCGCCATGAGAAAGTATCATGGATCGTTATATGAGTGTCATATACTTTCTCATGTGACTATTAGTATGACTATAGTCCTAGACCTGAAGTTACCATAGTTCCCTACATAAGGAGTTACGTACTTTGGCTTCGTCAAACGTCACCCGTAACTGGGTGGACTATAAAGGCGATTACTGGGTTTGTAACAAATTATGCGGAGGGATGTGAGTAACGTAGATGGGATCTATCCCTCCTATATGACGGGAGTGATATCTTCGTTCTTGATAGAGTAAGACCACTAAGTGCATGGCCATGCCCAAATAAGGCAATATTAGATATTGAGCTTATTTGATTATAGTGAGTCTACTTGGAGATCAAGACATATAGATTGATTTGAGAATGACACGGTCTATGCCTCATGAAAGATCAATCTAGATATCGAGGATAGAAGGACGTTGTCACATATTGTGATGGTCACAATTATTAGTCACAATGGTGATGTTGGATCTTGACATTCTTGTAACTTGGGTAGCAATGATGTGTTGCTAGATACCTCTCATTGCATATGTCCTTAAATAGGTTTAAGGGCATTTCCAATGTTACAAGAACCTATAGGGTCACACACATAGAGCAATAGATGGAGAATAAGTCCATATGATGGACCGAGAGTAATGAAGTCAAAGTTTGACTTTGGCTAAATATGGAAAGTCCATAAAAGGCAAGTTTGACTTGACTCAAATTAGACAACTTGAGTTGGACTCGAGTTTGATCCAAGTGTTGGATGAATCTAATCATGGGAGAATAATGAAGTCAAAGTTTGACTTTGGCTAAATATGGAAAGTCCATAAAAGGTAAGTTTGACTTGACTCAAATTAAACAACTTGAGTTGGACTCGGGATTGATCCAAGTGTTGGATGAATCTAATCATGGGAGAATAATGAGGTCAAAGTTTGACTTTGGCTAAATATGGAAAGTCCATAAGAGGCAAGTTTGACTTGACTCAAGCCACATCACCTTGACTTGACCAAGTGATGACTTGGCATCATCATCAAGGCTAAGTAACCTCCCCATTTGAATTTTGAATTCAAATAGGGGTTACCTAAGGTGGTGGTCGGCCACTTAATGGCCATTAAGTGGCCGGCCACTTATGTCCATATGTGGGTGTGTGATGGATTTCTCTCCCAACTTGGGTTTTGGTTTTTGCTCTCCCTCTCCTCTCTTGTGGCCGAGACCCCAAGCAAGTGCTAGCACACTTTTGGGCTCTCCTCTCCACTCTCTTGCTTGTGTGGATACTTCTAGAGGGTTGCTACTTTGCATCCTTGAGATCCGACACCAACCGAGGAGCGAGCGGGAATTGCGGGGCACGCATCGAAGGTAGTTTTTTTTTGCTTCTCTAATAGATCTAGGTTGTAGATCGGTTTTTGAAGCATGTAAACGAGCACTCGTACATTTTGAAATGGTTTTCTTCGCTCGGATCCTTTCTATTGGGGCTTTCGGGGTTTCCGCGACGCGAAAAAGTGATTTTCGCGGCCCGAAAAACCCTACAGTTATTGCATTTAAATTTATTTTCTCATGCAATATCCTTATTCTTCCTTTAATTTCCTTAACTTAGAAGACGCCGACCAAACCCGGCCAACCCGGTGCCGAACCTAGTCCGGACCCTAGATTTCGTAACCTAGAGTTATGTAATAGGTTTGCACAAACAATCTACAAGCCTATTAAAACGAGTTATCTCAATAGGCACTTTTTTACCCAATCATGCCCTGTCGCCATGAACATCATCAATTTCTATCAATTAGACAATCTTGTCTTCTGCACGCATACCATTAATGAATCTTTATGCGCAGAATTTTACAATAATATAATTCGACAAGATAATCTTATGTTTCATACCACTGTCCAAGGGATTCCTTTGACTATAACCCCGACTTTGTTGAACCGATTCCTAAGACTGCGACCTTCTCAATCCACATTCTGCTGTTATCCTCCTAGGAACCCCCCATTTGATCCTCCCTACTCAGAGATTACCCTAGAGACCATTCACTCCTATTTCTATAGGGCAGACCTCCCAGCAAATAGACGCTTCCAAGCTGTTGAACTTCAGGCCCAGAACTATGCCTTGTATAGAGTTCTGGTCCGCTGTATCCTACCACTCTCCACCAGAGACCTAGGGACTATACGACCCTTTCATGCTTTCCTTCTTTATGCTCTAGTCCATCACCTTGACCTAGACATTGGACTTCATATGTTTCATACCATTCTGCATGCGTCCAGTGTCACGACCCAGGGACGAGTGCGCACACCATATTGCCACATCATCACGTCCCTCCTTCATCACCACGGTCGTGACATTACCGTTGGTGAAATTACCGCTATGACCGACTTTGACGAAATAGGATTTAGGAACTTTTCGTTAGCGGGTCTAGAGGTGTCGGCCACCGGGGTTCTTAGTTGGAGACGACAGCAGGCCGGAGGGCCAATCGATTCAGACGAGGAGGTCGAAGTCGACGTTGGAGACATAGCTGCAGCAGCCCGAGCACACATCGACGAGCCTGCTCCACCGACACTCTACCAGAGAGTGACACATTTAGAGACAAAGGTTCAGAGTCTCCGAGAGGAGGTCGAAGCCTACCACCTAGAGCAGATGGAAGCTCGTCGAGCCGATCGAGAAGTGGCTGACGCACGATTCATTGAGATGATGGCACGATTTGATGCATGGCTGCCTGGCCGTCTGATCATCCCGGTCCTTCGTCTTAGATTCACTTAGCATTGTACCTATTTGACTGCCTCTACTTAGTAGGGTTGACTTGTGTTTTGACTGTTTGACTGTGTTTGAACCTTGAGTACCTGCTTTATTATCTGTTGACCAGTTTATAAGTATTTTTTTTTGTTAGAATTGTGTTCTGTAGAATAGACTAATTTTTTTTCTTTTCTTGCTCTACTTGATTTAAAATTTTTTTTTTTAAAAAACTGTTTTACTTAATTTCAAAATCAGTTTTCATTTTTTACTTAGTTTTATTTTTAAAACTACCCCCTTTAAAAATTAGGACTTTTTTTTCGAAAATGGACTTAGCCTAGGCCCTAACCCTAGAACTGCATGCACCTATAGACTTATAAGTTAGCATCTCACAAGCACCTTAGGGTACTTTTGATTGATAACCTAGAAAGGGTTGAGATGCTTAGGTCTTTGCCTTAATTCAAGATGCTTTAAGTTAGTGCATCTGCAGTAATTGGGGCACTAAATACAACTTACACAGCAATCAAGTTGAGTGTCAAGTTTAGAAAATCTAACTTGAATAGAAACACTTAACTTGACTAACCCTAGCAAAAACTACTGTTTCTAACAGTTAGTAAGTAGCTAATTGGGTTAGACAGGTCCCTACAGAGAAAATTGACTGATTTAGTTTAAGTCTAATTATGAATTGGTTCAGTACAGCAAAATCTTAATTATTTCTTTTATGCAATCTTATTTTTTTTGCTATACTTATCTGTTTTGATATATGGCAAAGGGGGAGAGATAGGAAAGGAGAGAGTAAAATTAATTTTCGTTATTCAAGAAGTTTTCAAAAATTTAATTTTACTCATTCAAAAAGTTTTCAAAAAGTGTTCAGCATTTTCTTACTTAAGCTGTTCTTAAAGCTTTCAAAATCTTTACTCAAGCTTTCAAAATTTTTGCGTCAAAATTTTTATAAGTACTTTAAAGCTTAAATTTGTCAAAACTGTATAATGTTACAAAGAACTTAGGTTTTTTTAAGTACTTAAAGCTTTCCAAAATGCACTTTATTAAGTACTTAAAGTTTTCCAAATGTACTTTATACTTAAGTTTTAAGCCTTTTAAATCCTACTAAGTACTTAAGCCTTTTAAATCCTACTAAGTACTTAAGCTAGCATTTTCAAAACTTCTGAATACCTTAAAACTTAAAGCTTCAAACTTTTTAAGTACTCTAATCATGCTTCAAAAAACTCTCCTATGTACTCCTAACTTAAGTTATTGAAAGATTTCTAAGTACCTAAAACATAAGTTTTCAAAGTACAAGTAAAGTTTTTTTTCCACGAATTTTTGAAAAATCTAGGGGGAGATTCCTTCCAGGGGGAGGGAACAAAAGTTAAAACCTTCTTCATGTTTGCTTAAACTTAACTTTTTGAACTAGGGTTGCCATAAATCAAAAAGGGGGAGATTGTTGGTGCAGAATGCACCTAAGTCAAACCTGTGTTTTGATAATGGCAACATAGCTCAAAAGTTAAGTCTTACTTGTTTTCTAACAAGTTACTCTAGTGTGCAGGAAAAGCCCTAGCAAAGGACTGCTAGGCACTGGCGAAGGAATGCCAGGGTAAAAAAAGACCTAGCGAAGGACTGTTAAGCATTGGCGAAGGAATGCCAGGGTCAAAGCCCTAGCGAAGGACTGCTAGGCGCCAGGCGAAGGACAGTCTGGGACTAAAGCCCTAGCGAAGGAATGCTAGGCACCAAGCGAAGGGCAGCTCGGCATTCAAGACCTGACAAAGGACTGTCAGGCAAAAGTCCAACCAGAGGAACGGTTGGCATCAGGTAAATTCTCCAGAGAGGAGTAGGTGAGGACGCGTTCCTCGTCGAGGGAACAGTAGGCGTCAGTTCGACCTAGGGCTCCATTTTGGAGACCAAAGTCAGAACCAAGACAGCTAAGGCTGTATAAATAAATATTTTAATTTCTTTATTGTGTTTTGGACCAACCCTGGATGCAGGACCGAAGGAACGTGTGTCTGCAGCTCAGAGAGCCTCAAAGGAATGAGGCAATAGCTGACCAGGGCGCTCGGAGTGTCCCGGGCGCCCCCAAGGTGAACACCAAACACAACAAATGCAAAGTAGCTTCGACAGTTCATATTCGGGGCGCCCCCGCTGCTCCCGGGCGCCCCCATGCGCAACCCTCGAACCAGAACCCCTCGAAGCCAAGGAGATAGAACTTTGACCCAGTCAATCCGGGCGCCCCGGTCAAAGCGGATCTAGAGGATAGACGCTGACCGAGAGCTCTGCGGATCAAAGGCCACGTGGGGGGCGCCCCCGACATCCCGGGCGCCCCCAGGCCCTATATAAAGGGCCCTCGACCAAGGCTTCGGAGCATCAGTTCTCTCAACGCCCCAAAGATCTTCTACGCTCGTGCCTTGCTCCGGAAACACTCCAACTCGAGCCGACGACGTCCCGCTGCCCCGAAAGAGTTAATCCACTCCGGACGTCGGTAACGAAGATTGAATTTTTTATTATTATTGTTAGTGCACTTATTTGTAATAAATTATTGTAAACTGTTTTACGCGTATATAGAATTGCCCAAAGTAAACGGTCAACGACCGTGGGCCTTGGAGTAGGAGTCGACACAGGCTCCAAACCAAGTAAATCGACTGTGTCTTTGTGCTGTGATTGTTTTTATTTTATTTCCGCTGCGTACGTGCTCTTTACGAAAATCTGAACGATTTCCGATATTCACCCCCCCTCTATCGGTTTTCTCGATCCAACATAGGGTTCACTCCCCCATGATTTTCCACTGCGTAGCTTCACTTACTAGTGCTTTCACTACCTAGCTTTTCTCACTAGGGCCTAACTTCACTCACCAGGACTTCTACCACCGAGCTTTACTTAGTAGGACCTAGCTTTACTGACTAGGACTTTCACCACCTGGCTTCACTCATTAGGACTTCCACCACTTAGCTTTACTCATTAGGCCTTACTAGGGCTTTCACTATTTGACTTCACTCACCAAGATTTCCACCACCTAGCTTGACTTACTAGAACTTTTCTCTACTAGTCATTAGTCAATCTTGACCTGACTAGACTGTTAGGATGTATTCTAAAAGCCTAGCTTTTGTATGAACATCTACATTTTGGAATGAGAATTACATGATCATTGTTTGCATTTTATATTTGATATATACATGCTATTGTCTAATACTTTACATTATAGATAACATGGTGTGTGGTGTCATACAGAAGATCATGTTATAAGTTCCTTGTAGAGTATAAATAGAGGCTCACAACCTAGATGATTTTGGACAAACCATTAGCATGGTTGTAGTGTAGTTTGGTATTGGTTTATCTTGACCATAAAATTACACTAGTATACTTTGTGTGTATTGAGCAGGGCCGATATAAAGGTAATTCAATTCATAATGACTATATAATTGAAATAGACCTCAGATATTATGGTGTGCATGCTTTTAATCCTGATATAATAACAGACACATATACTTAATATTTATTTCTTTGATTTACCAATGGGCGAGATTTATTTGTTAAATCAATAGGCCCGGTAAGTTGAGAAATAATATTATTTACATGGTATGCCGTTGATTATAGAAGAAAACCGTGTCCTGATGTGTTAGGTTGATGATGTTGTTAGATGTGTATATTAAAAGACATTACTCTTTTTATATATGAGATCATCTAATTTTTGAAAAGAGAATCACAACTACACTAGGTGCCTGTTTATATTAGTACATGCATGAAGTCTATTACTATGCATTGTAGATAACATGGTGTGTGGTGTCACATGGAAGATCATGTTAACAGTTCCTTGCCTAGTATAAGTAGAGGCTCACAACCGAGATGAAATTGGACAAACCATCGGGATGGTTATAGTGTAATTAGGTGTGGTTGGTCTTGACCATAAAATTACACTAGTGTGCTGTGAGTATATTGAGCAGGACCAAAACCTGAGGTTATCCAATTTGTACTGACTCGATAATTGGATAGGACCTCAGTCTTTATTATGGAGTACGATCCCTTAATCCCGATATAATAACGGACATATATTATTAATTATTATTTTTTTGATTTACCAATGAGCGAGATCTATTCTGTTAGATCGATAGACCCGGTAAGTTGGGAGATAATATTAATAATATGATGTGCTGTTGATTATTGACAGAATTTGTGTCCTGGTGAGTCGGGTTGATAATGCACCCTTGATGAGCTCAAAAGGTTCATCATGCTAAACCCTATAGGTGGATTTGATCCGACATGATGATAAGGTTGAATGGTACTAGTCAAGGACCCAGAAGTTAATTAATTTGAATTGTCAGTAATTTAAATTAATTAACGGGCATTCGAGATATTAAACATGGGAGGATAGACGACTCGTAATAAGTGGAGCTCATATGTAAATATGGGGGTTGGTGAGGTAATTCAATGAGGGTTCTTTAGTGGACTGGATCCTCATTAATGGATCGGGTTTGGATCCGTTAGCAGGCCAACGTCCAACTCCTCCTCATGGTCCCTACCATTAGAGCTGTCAATTTGGGTTGGAACCGTCGGGTTGGCCCGCCCCGCCAATCAATTTAAGCGGGCTGGGTTAGAATTTAAGCAACCTAAGCCCGCTGCGGGCCAACCCACCTAGGCCCGCGACCCGCACAGGTCGGCCCGCGGGTTGAGAATCACATGTTAGTTAAATTTTATGACAATTTATTATCTTTCTTTGTTATTATTTTGAAATAAAAAATAATATTTTTCATCACATGAGTACTCGTTTGTATCCATTTATATTTAAAAAATATATTTCTTAATATATTTGATTGATAAAATCTAAATATATGATTTTTTTAATTTTTTTAATTTTTAAAAAATATTTTGATGGGCCCGCGGGTTGGCCCGCCTAACCCACGTCCCGCCTTGGATTGGGTTGGGTTGGGGATTTTCCAACCCGCCTAGATAACGGGTCAACCCGCCCCGCCCCGCCCCGCCAAATGGCCGGCCCGCCATGGGCCGACCCGCCCCGCCATAGGCTGACCCGCCCCGTCACGGATTGGCCCGTTTGATAGCTCTACCTACCGTAGCCCTATATATATCCCATGTGGCATGAAACCTAGTTGATGATGAATCTAAGAAAACACAAGAAAATCTTATGATTTTCTCTCCCCTCTCTCTCTCTCCTCTCGGTGCGCCGACTCATGCGTGGAGAAGTGTCTTCTCCGACGCTCACTGCAAATTTGCTCTCAGCGTCTTGGAGGTCGTGAGACAATTGCCTGGCATGCCGTGTGGCAATTGCCGTGAGGCAATTGCTTGCCTGGCAATTGTCGTGAGGCAATTGCTTGCCTGGCAATTGCTGTGAGGCAATTGAATTGCCTGGCAATTGCCAATTGATTGCCTGGCAATTGTCGTGAGGCAATGGCAATTCAATTGCCATGAGTCTTCGTTGGGGAGAGGAGACAACAAGTTGCCTCAGCAACTTGTTTGGAGCGGCAGTTAGTTGCCTCGTGCTTGGGCCATGACAACTTTCTTCGAGTTGCTTAGAAGAACACAAGTTGGAGTTGTGGAGTTGCTCAAAACACAAGTTGCTTGTGCAACTTTAGTTGCTCAGATCACAAGAGCTCCAAGATACTTATTGTTCAGGCGCTGGCTGTAGAGGAAAGAATCAATTGAGTTTGTGTTTAGATTATTTTCCTTGAAGTGGCCGATGGCATCCTTTGGTTAGGGATTGGTTGGTGCAAGAAGAAGGGATCGACTTGGTGACCATGGATCTTGGTAGATCGTCGCCCACACGACGCCCAAGAGGGGAGGGTCATACGGTAGAAGATCGTAAGGTAATGAAAGGTATAATTCTTCCTTGGCTCCTTCGTTCTTATTTGTGCGTTATTCATTTGCCTCGTCATTTCATGTAAGTTATTTAATTATTTTGATTGTGAATCATAGCTAATAATTAAATAACTGGACCCTGACCATAAACACAAAAGTCGGCGATACACTCGTCGCCTTTTTCGCAGTCGAACGGTCAAGAAAATTATAAGGCTGATTTTTGTAATTGGCCGAGTTGTAATTTGGATTGTTCGATATGGCACGAGATGGTCATTGGGAGACGGGTCTCCATTCGGATTAAGTTTTAATCCGTAGACATGGAGAGGTCTCTCGGAATGACCAAGTATTCGTTTAGGAAACTCGCCAAGCCATACCCAACAATTTGTATCAGAGCTGAGGTTTCCAGCTTTGTGTATTTAAGGATTGGTTAATTTTTGCATTTTTTTCATACATTATATTTTGTTGGATGATATGTGGATGTGTGTATGCTAACTTTGTGTTGCAAGCACGATATTCCAACTTGTCATGACCAAATATTTGTTGTGTGAATGGTTGTGTAAATTATTGTAATTAATTAATCCTCAGGGTTGACGAGGCTAGGTATTTAATTTTTGTAATTAAATACAGCACATGTTTAGCCGAGCTATTTACTTTACTTTCAATCTAGTTTTCATGTACACTCCCTTGTGGAGTATAGGATCGATGATGAAAATAAGTTGCTAGTCATTTCGGCTTAGAGATCCCTCAAGGTAGCTTGCACAAAAGGAAGGGAGGAGCGGACGAAGTGACGACACGACTGGAGGAGCATAGGAGACCAAGGGCCATGAAAGTTGGAAAATCTAGGATTTTCTGCATTTTTCATATATTTGGTTATGTGCTTGGTTGTATGGTTGTGCTAGTAAAATTCCTCGACATAAATTACTAAGTGGGAGAGGGACCCTAAGGGTCCCACGGCCTCCATTGCAATCTGATATGTGATGCGAACAAGCCCGCGTGTTGGCTCTGAGTGCCTTCCTCCATAACGGATAGGCTTGTTCTGCGGATCACAAGATCAAAAAAGATTATAGAGGATTATTGAAGAGCATGTGTACTTCCCCAATGGAAAGCACATAATCCAAAATAATTCTCTTAATGTCGTGCAATGGTAAACACTTAGATACAATTATTAGTATTCTCCCAACGGAGTCACTGCTAACAACTTGTAGGGCCGAAGTTGACCAACTATTAGTCTTACTTGTCAAAAAGTTAAGTTGACAAGATAGTAAGATTAATGGGCAAAACCTTCTCTAATAAATGTAGGGTTTGTATGTATCGCCCACCCCTTACCGTTAAGACGACGCGTTACCTTTTTCTTACTACTCCTACTTAATTAAACTTATAGTATAGCATATGATTCAAAATCATTGCAGCGGAAGTAAAACATAAATATAATCATATGCAAAGGAGAAGGAGTGTACATATTAATCATGTAACATCTAATAGCACCCACGTCTTAAATAAACTTCAATAGAGATAACAAGTAACAAGTATAAGGTATAACACATGCTTTCTTATAAAAGTAAGTGCTAAGTTTTAAAATGGATCGATCAGCCAAGTCACCACCACACACATTAGCCCTTCCTACAGCTTCCCTTTCTTTAATAATTTCTATGTTGATCTGCAACATAAGCAAACAAACTATATGTATGAAACTTAGTAAGCTCTTTCCTACTCACTAAATCCGTACGTCACATGCATTTGAGAGACATATAATATCTTATGCATAGCATAAAAATACATAAGGCATATAAACATATAAAGGCATATAAACACATGAACATATGCATTGCAAAAATATTTAGGATGCTCTTTAGAAAACATAGTAAATAATACTTTAAAATCATATACATCATCTTCTTTGGGGTCCCCGGCTTTGTACCCATTCTTTCTTTTGGCGCATACCCCTATGTAGGATGCGAGGTAGCTAATCCCGACCTATCGGGGTCTACATTCTAGGCATACTATCTTTCAGCCTAGGGACAGCATCATCGGTAGTCCGGAACCGTGGATCTTTTCAAGATCTGGTACAAGCCAATCTTTAAAGTAAAATACATACATGCATTCTTTTCTTTTCTTTCTTTCTTTCATATAGAACATGCATTACTTTTTTTCTTTCTTTCTTTCATATTGCATGTACTATAGACATTCAATCATTCATAATCATAAGCATACTTTCATATATAGAACATGCATTCTTTCTTTTTCTTTCTTTCTTTCATATTGCATGTACTATAGGCATTCAATCATTCATAAACATAGGCATACTTTCATGGCATAATCATTAGCATAAATAGCAAGACATGGAAGGACCTTTCGTTTAACACATGTAAGTGAAGCAACCATCATACTAGTTTCATCAATACATCATACATATAACATGCTTGTCTTAATCAAGGCAATATGTTAGTTTAATCTTTCTTTTCTCATCTTAATACATGCTGGCCGAAACTTCATAGCAAGGATATCATAGCATAAAACCCACATAGCATTGGAATAAAGGCATACATTACATAAGAGGTCATTTACAAGTACACTGGTAGTCTAGACTTCACTAAACACTAGTTTAGGTGCATGAATTGTACTTGAACTTATTCTTAGCTTTTATTCTAGTAATTGGCCAAAATTCACAGCATGAATAACATAGTATAAAAGTCATATAATCATGGAAATAAAAACATACGTTACACATGGAATCATATACAAGCACAAGGGTAGTCTAGGCTTCCTTGAACACTAGTTTAGGTGCATGTTTTGTGCTTGAGCTTATTTTTAACCCTTATCCCAGTATTTGTTCGAAATTCACAGCTAGATAACATGGCATGAAAGTCATCCAATCATGGAAATAAAACATAATTTACATGAGAGATCATTAGCATGTACAAGAGTAGACTAATCTTCACTAAACCTTAGTTTGGGTGCATGAATCGTACCTGCACTTATTCTTAACCCTTACCCTTGTAATTTGCCGAAATTCACAGTATGTATAACATGGTATAAAAGTTCATATAACATGTAAACAAAAATATATTTTACCATTAAAGTCATATACAAGCATAAAGGTAGTCTAGGCTTCATTAAACCCTAGTTTTGGGGCATGCTTTGTACTCGAACCTATTCTTAACCCTTATTCTTGTAATTTGTCGAAACTCACAGTAGGGATTTCATAGCATAATCATTCACATAACATGGGAATAAAAGCATATTTTTCATAAGAATCCATTCACAAGTGCAAAAGTAGTTTGTACTTCACCAAACACTAGTTTAGGTGTATGATCTAGAGTTCTACTTGGATTATCATGCATATGGGTACATGTAACATTTTTCTAAACATCAATACATAGAATGGAGCATGAGTTTAGGCTCAAACAACTTAGATAAGGTACTGACCCTAAGGTATAAATTATTTCCATTATGAAATAAAACACCCAATCACATGCATATCACTTGATTTAACTATAACTTCATGAAGGTCTATAAAAATCTGTTTTAAGGCATAATTTAAGGTACCTTGGCCGAATGTTACAGGGGTCCCTTAGCATAGATTCCACAAAATTTCTTGGCCTAAAACATTTATATAGCAAGGAAACAATCATTATAACAATAGCCTACTTCATGCATCAACATTTACCCATTTCATGACTTGGCCGAATTCTTCCAAGTCCTTTACATCAGGGAGGGCATTCAAACACCATGCATCCATCATATATTCATTACAAAAAGGTAGTAACAATTTCATGAACTCTTCCTTTAAGTTTTTGGACATAGAAAAGGGGGGTACCCCTTTATGGCCGAAACTTCCCTCAAGATTTTCTTCCATTCTCTTTCACCCAACATCACAAGCAAACATAAAAATCATAAAAACACATAAAAAGCCATTATGTTGCAGATGAGGGAGTCTTACCACTTGTGCTTATGTTCCCAAAAGATCTCCAAATTTTGGAGAAGAAAAGACCTCTTAAACTCTAGCACTCCTCTTGTTCTTCTCTTCTTTTGATCCGGTTTTCTCTAGGAGGTGAATGACTTGAAAATGGTAGCAAGGGCCACAAGGATTTTGGTGAGGAAGAGGAGGAAGGGGAAGAGTTTGGTGGAGAGATAAGGGGGGTTTCTTGGTCGAAATGCCTTAGGCATTTCCTCCTCTTCATGGCCTTTTATGGTCAGTAAAGAGGCAAACACCTCTCTAATGGTGTCTCTTCAATTTTCTTGTGTCTCTTCATCTTCTTTCCCACTTATCTACAATTTCCCATCCTCTTCTAATAGCACTCCCTTGCTAGGTGAATTGGTTACATGAATATTCTTAAGACTTTGCTTTCTTTTGAGGTCCAAGGTTCAATCCTTAGCACTTCCTTTTCTTTTTGCTTTCTTTTCCTTTTTATATTCTTCAAGCCCATGTAACCAAAGCCCAACAAGAGAATGCTACTCATTTAGTTCATACACATGCATATTCATATCATTATTCATTCATTCATGTGCATGATGTCGAGCAAAATATTAATGTAGCATATAAATATTCACACACAGTCACCATATATCAAGAAGGTGCCTAATATTTTCTTTATTCGCAATTTCTCCCTTTAAATTCATAATTTTATTCTTGGCCACATGTTCAATTATTACATCGTTCTAGAGGAAAATTTGGGGTGTTACATTGTATACGTCCACACTAACGTGGCATGCAAATTCTCGGTGTTTGAGATGTTGGTTGATTTCGAAAATTTATTGTTTTGAGGAATCAATTTATTTTCGATTTCTAAAGTAGTGGGTGTTGTGATTCTTAGGATTTTCAAAATAGCCTTTAACCCACTAGCGACCATACTTAAGGAAAATAAACTTACTGGACCCAATTACATACACTGGAAAAGAAACCTAGACATTAAGAGAACAAATATGTGCTCTTCGAAGTATGTCCTGAAAATGATGGCCCACCACAATAAGATTGAGGATCTTGGAGGACAAATCGACGGGGAAACCCAGGTCGATATAATACTCCAATCTCTGCCTAGGAGTTTTGAGCAGTTCCGGCTCAACTATAACATGAATAAGCATGAGAATATGTTGGGGGAACTCCTGGGAGAACTCCAGGCGGTAGTGGGGTTCTTTTGTCAGGGTTCGTAGGCCTTGGTCACTCAGAAGGTTTCTACTTCTGTGCCAAAAGGAAGGAAGAAGAAGAAACAAGGTGAGTCCAAGAAGGCAGCAGAATCGCAGGAACCTCAGGCTGGTGTGAAAAAGCCAAAAGACAAGTGCTTCACGAGACAACAGGCTGGAAATTGAAAGGCGAACTGCCCCCATCGTCAAGAAAAAGGTGTATCTTTTCTTTTGTCATTGTAACATGTTTAGTGGTGTTATCTACCGGCACCTGGTGGGTAGATACGGATGCCACTAAACATGTCTGCAATTCTTTGCAGGGGTTCCAGGAAACCCAACGACTAGCTGAGGAAGAAATTACCGTCTACATGGGATATGCTACGGAGGTGGCGACTATTGTAGTGGGAGTTATTTATTTGTCCTTAGATAGGAAAATAATGTTTTTAGTTTTAAGAAGATTGCTTTTATGTACCTAATTTTAGAAAGAACTCTGGTTCAGTTTCTTAAATAATGGATATTCTATTACTTTTTGTTATGAAAAGTGGAAGAGAAAGATCATTTGTTTAGGAACATAGATAAACAATTTGAGCAATTAGAACCAAAGTCTCGCATGATGCGAATAGTAGCAAATAGTGTAGGACCAGTACCGTCTATAGAGGGGGGGGGTGAATATCGACCTTTAAAAATCTTCGCAGTAAATCGTAAGCTTTTCAGTTCGTACTTAAACAGAGCATTAGTAGCAGCAGAATTTTAAACAGTAAAGTAAAGAATGACACAAAACAGACGACAGATGGCACACGGGATTTACTTGGTTCCCAACCCCCAGGGTCAGTACATCCAAGGCCTACGCACGGGAACGCCCGTCCACTAATGGTCTCCTTTCCGGACTTTCCGGAGGCGGAGAAGCCCGTCTTACAGTTCAATAATTACAATAAAAAATATAGGAAATTCAGTGCAGAATAATAAAAGCAAACCAAAACAAAATGGTGGAAGACTCGGCCGATCAGGACCACCGAAGTGTAGCGCACTTCCTCCTGGAGCCTCCCGGTCGTAGAGCCTCGTCTTTAGTGCTTTGTCGTCAGTCAGAAAGCTCAGAATGGATCTTGGAAGTTATGTTCTGAGCTAAGGGGTCGAAGCCCCTTTTATAGGCTTCATTAGGGTGCCTGTGATCACCGGGGCGCCTCAATGGGCTTGGTCAAACTTTATCTCCGCGCTGAACTCGCCGCAGCACATAAGGCCTCTAACCAGGGCGCCCTGGACCTCCCAGGCGCCTCAATGAACCCAGTCAAAGCTTATCTCTGCTTCGAACTCACAGCAGCAAATACAGCTTTGAACCAGGGCGCCTGTATCGATGGGGGCGCCTGAATGAAGACCTAATTTACCTCCTTTGATTGAGGCGCCTCCTTCAATGGGGTGCCTGAATGAAGGCCTGGCTTTGCCTCCTTTTATTGAGGCACCTCCTTCAATAGGGGTGCCTGAATGAAGGCCTGACTTTGCCTCCTTTGATTGAGGCGCCTCCTTCAATGGGGGCGCCTAAATGAAGGCCTTCCAGCCGTGTTGTGTGTTGTTCGCCTGCTTTGTCTTCCATTCTAGGTACCTGCAAGATATATAAATACAAAGCAAATATACACACAATCTTAATCTTAAAGACTTGGTTGTGACTTCGGATTTCCACGAAACCCTAGGTCGAACCAACACAAGTTCCCACCCCCGGGAACGCACCTTTCACCTATTCCTTTCAGGAGACGGTTGCCACCCAGTCCATTCGGGTGGACTTTAGCTTAGCCTCCGATACTCTCGGATCTCGAGACGTCCGAACCTCGACCCGTCTCTACTTCTGTCCTTAGTCATCACTCAGCTATGTTGCTCAATCCCTCGGACCAAGACTTCGTGCCCAAACCCCAAGTCCAGGACTTCGGTGCCCAACCCTTGGTCAGGTCTTCGTGCCCAATTCCTCGAACCAGGTCTTCGTGCCTAGTCCGCGACCAGGACTTCTTGGCCAACTTCCGGTCAGGTCTTCGATGCCCAGTCCTCGACCAGGACTTCTTGCTCAGCCCTTTACCAGGACTTCTTGCCTAGTGTACTTAGGACTTTCCTGCACACTTAGTAAGCATTTCTTGACTTACCCTTCTCTTGCTCAATGTATCACTGACTTAAGTATATTGTCAAACATTGAAACACTTAGAGGAGGACATCACTGATGCAACTTGCACCAACAATCTCCGCCTTTTTGATGTTTGACAATATCTTAAGTTAGATTGGTTGAAAGGGCCAAACCTTGAAAACAGTTCTAAGTTTTAAAAATACATTTTGATCTTTTGGGAGAAAAAATAAAAAACTTCTAACATAGGCTTACTTTTCCCCCTTTTGAAAAACATTTTGATTTTCCTTTTTGATCTTTCGGTAAGAGAGCAAAAATTTTCTAACTTAAGCGCACCTCTCCCCCTTTGTAATACATCAAAAATCACCAAAAAATGCTTGCAACAACAATTAAAAAACTTTTGAAAGAGCTTAGTATAATTTTTGAAAGTATATCTTTACTCAGAAAGAATTTTGTGGACATGAAACATAAGCATAAGCGTTTTATGCAATTTTTAGAAAAATACTTTAAAAAATAAAAAAAAAACTCGGCACTTTTCCACTTTTGAAAAGATTGGATAACATTGTTCTTTGAAACATGTTAATACTTAAAAGATATTTGTACTCTTGAAAAAAATTGTATTTTGTGAGCATTAGTACCTTGAAAATATTAGTACTTTCGAAAGCATTATATTTTGACCAAGTAATTTGAACATTTTAAAATGTAAGTACTTTTTGAAACATATTTTGAGCTTAAAAAAAATTGCAAGTATGCAATATAAATACTTTTGAAAATACTTATGCAATTTTTGAAATATCTAAGATATTATGCATTTTATATTAAGGAAATCTCATTTTGAAAACATAATACTTTACTTGACTTGGTTTCTTTTCCAGTCTGACACAATCTTAGGAACCTTGTTAACTACAAGGACATTTCCTTAAGTATCCTGGAAAATTTTCCAAACTCAAGAAAAATATTATTTCAAATTGAAAATTTTTTGAAAAATATGTATATTTAAAAGAATAATTTAAAATTACTTATGTTTTCAGAAGGATTTGAAAATACCGTGCATGAAAATATATCACCTTGAAATATTCAATAATTCTCTTAATTTTACCTCCCCCTAAACTTGACCCGGTCCTA
This sequence comes from Boesenbergia rotunda, assembly GCA_024364735.1. Classification (NCBI taxonomy): domain Eukaryota; kingdom Viridiplantae; phylum Streptophyta; class Magnoliopsida; order Zingiberales; family Zingiberaceae; genus Boesenbergia; species Boesenbergia rotunda. Next base: position 451,236 of record JAGFNQ010002310.1, on the reverse strand, counting down.
GAAAGTTTGTTGACCACAAGTACTCTTCCTCTGAGTCCTTAGGGTTTGGTTTAGACTAAAACAATTATCTAATAATTAAAAAAAATGTTATAGAAAATACTTGTTAGAAATAATTTCTTTTTGGTTTAGACTCCTCCTAAATTTGGCACATCCTCGGAGTCCTTGTAGATCATTAAGTAGACTTCCTCTATGTCTTTAGGGTTTATCAAAATCAAAAGAACAACTTTGAAGTATGGTAATTTTTAAGAGGATAAGGTGTTTAGAAAATTCAACTTGGAATGAGAATAACTTTTTAAAGCATAACCCCTTGTTCGAAAACACATGTGATAGTAATTTAAAGCACAGTTTTCGAAAAATATTTTCAAATGACAGTGATGTTTTAAAGAAAAGTTTTCGGAAAACATTTCGAAGGCATAAAAATACTCCCCTGTACCCGACACCGTTTGACTCTATCTAAGTGTCTTAATGAATTTTAGTGTTGTCCTGGAAGGCTTGTGTAACGCCCCAAAATTTCCACTTTAAGTCCTTAAAGTCCTTGAAATTAGTTAGATTTGTTTTAGAAATATTCTAGATATTTTTAGGAATTTTTAGAATATTTTTAGGGAATTTTCCGAGTTCGTTTAGTATTTTTATTAAAAGAAATAGAATTTTCGACAAAAAGTTGCCTGGATGAGTTTTGAACCCAAGACCTCCCAGGAGATCAACGACTTAAGTTAGTCGGGTTAACCAGGAGCCCCAGCAGGGGTGTGCTGAAAGAAAATAGAGAAATATTAAGTTAGATTATAAGTTGGGCCGAAATACCCCTTGGTATAAATAGAGGAACTTAAGTGATTCTTTTATTTTCTTTTTGGTTTCGGCAAAACCCTTCCTCGCCCAACACCCACGCACGCCGCCCCTTTCTCCTCTCTTGGGCGACACCACACCAAGCCCTAGGTGGCCGGCCAAGGCTCTCCTCCGAGAGATCTTCCAATATTCGGAATCCCCGCGACGAGAGGAACGCGTGAGCGCGAAGAAACCTCCGAGACTCCAAGTTTCTCCGGAACCTCCGACGCCGTTCTTGGTTGTAAGTCCAAGATATCAATGTAAGTACTGCTCACCTGCAGTAAGAGGCGGTTTTCCGCAAGTTTTTCCCCTTAGAAAGTTAAAAGTGCAATTTTCTTTGAGTTTATGATTTTGCATGTAACTCTAGTTTAATCCATGCTTGTATAAATTTAATTAAGTACCCTATATGAGGTTAGGGTCTAAGAAAAGTTATGAGAAAAGAAAAGAGAAGATAAAGATAAGAAAAGAGAAGGCCAAGGCCTTAAGAAATCCCCAAAAGTCAAGACTTAGGGATTTGGGCACACAAGGTGCTCGTTAAAATGCCAAGGCATTTAAAGATAAGAAAGAAAAGCTATTTTATTTTCTAAGGCCAGTACCCGGCGTCCAAGGGCGTCGTTAAAGAAATCCAGGTGTCCAATTCCAAGGTCTTGGCCCTGGTAGACCAAGGTCTGCTCTATTAGGATTGGTGGCTCGCTACCCCAACCTTTTAGGGAACGCGCATAAGATGGTACTTACGTCTTAAGTGGATCCAAGTGATTATTATTTTCAAGTATATGCTTTAGCAAAGTTTTCTAAAGTTTAAAGAAGTTTTCTAAAAGTTAAAGGAAGATTTAAAGTTAAAGAATTGTTAAAGTTCAAGTTAAGCCAAGAACAAGTAAGTTGAGACTTATTAATGCTTGAGTATATATGGTTTAGTTTTCTTTTAAGCATAAAAGTATCTCATGTGATTTCACATTGTTTAAAAAGCATGTTTGCACATTTTCGAGATTTTGTGAGCTAGATAGTACTTACTAAGCTTTTTGCTTATTAGTTACATTTCCTCTTGCTGCAGGTAAAGGTAAAGGCAAGCAATTCTGAAGGAAGGCGACAAGGCGGTGCTGAGTAACGTGTGTGTGGTGGCTGATCTTGGAGAGGTCCTTGGGACAAGATGAATGAAGGACTTAAAGTGCATTTATTATAAAGTCTTAGTTTAAGTTAGATCATATAGCATTTATCCAAGTATTTGCGTTTTAGATATTTTGCATATCCTAAAACCATGAGTAAAGATTCCATGTTATTTTATTTAGCATACATATCCTTATGATTGCATTGGATGAGTATAAGTGTGAGTAGTTTTGAAAATTGATACTTGATGGAGCTATTTGATGCATGTGACAAGATATTGTGAGTTTCCCTTTGAATCATGTTTTATTGCTATAAATATGCCTAGAAAAGTTGCATTACATTCCAAAATGCTTTAGTAAGGTATAGAACATGTGTTTTGGTATTATGAATGCATAGGAGTTAAGTTTGGTACAAAACTCTAGTTTAGAGTTCATATAGATTTTCATAACTTAATTTCTTCCGCAAAAGTTCTAATTTCGAGTTTATGAAGTTGTTTTGATTGGCTAAAATGTTTAGGAAACTAGCATAGAGTATAGAAATAGTGTTGCGTCTCTGTATGGCTTAAAACTATATGTTTGGTGGAGTTTTGAAACAAGGCTTCGAATCTGAATTTCAGATTTTCAGGCGTGCCAATCGACTGGTTCAGTACCAGTCGACTGCCCTATCGAACAGTAGCTTCTGTTTGATGCATCAGTCGACTGCCAAGAGGCCAGTCGACTGGTGCCGCACCCAGAATCTTTCTGCGGTCGATACCAGTCGACTGGTTAGATGGCAGTCGACTGGTACCATAGCCGAGAAGTTCTACAGATGAAAGAAGTGTGCCATTGTATCAGGCATGACTATTAGAGTTAGAATATCATCACTAGAGGGATTTAAAAGAAAAAAAAAAGAAGTTCCGCATTCCTAGTCATGCATTAGAGTCAAGAAGTAGAGATAAAGTAACGATCCGTCTAAGGTAGAGAAGGCGGGTCGCTACAGGTGGTATCAGAGCAGTTCCCATTCTCCAGCATCACACACACATCAGCATCAATCTTGCCGTCTTCAAGTAAGAAAGCTTTAAGTTTCAGTTTTTCTATTGCTCCTTTACTTAACTTCAGAATAGAGAAATGCTTAAGTACTTACTCACATGTGCATAGAACAAGGAAGCATGTTTAATACCTTAGTATCACGGAATCATGTTTAATCCCTAGAATGGATATTAGGTTACTAAGTAAGAAGACAAGTTTATACCTAGAGAGGTAGTAGTGATTTCTTATTCCCTTATGCATTATTAGATGGCAAGAAGAGGCCGAGCTCCTAATGCAAGGAACGGAACCCCAGTTCAAGATAACAATGAGCCTGGCACAGAACAGCCAAACCTGATGGCGGTCATTGCTCAAATGCAAGCTCAGATTTCAGAGCAACAGAAGACCATCGCCACACTGATGGCAAATCAGCACCCAGAGCCCCTACACCACCCACAGCAGGAGTGGAAACTCCAGTGGTGGCTGAAGTTCCACCAGTCACACAGGAGACCCCTGCCGTGAACCGAAGACAAGAAGCATACCTCGTCCAGTGGCAGAGGCTGAAACCTGAAAGCTTCTCAGGCACGACTGAGCCCTGGGATGCCCAGGCTTGGTTCAAGACTTTAGAGAGCACAATGGAGCTTCTTGACTGGCCAGAAGTCGAGAAGGTCAAATGTGCCTCCTTCTGCCTAACTGGAGACGCTCGTATGTGGTGGGAGCGAGTCAAGAGTAAGAGGATAGTCAACCAGATGAGCTGGGCAGATTTCGAGCAAGAGTTCTATGAGGAGTTCTTCCACATGCGGGTTACCAACAAGCACTACGAGGACTTCATGGAGTTCAGACAAGGTAGCCTACCAGTGGGAGAAGCAGTCGCGAAGTTCAACAGACTAGCTCGCCTCTGCCCAGAGCTAGTCAGCACAGAGAAGGAGCGAGTCAGACTGATGCTCCGCATGCTGAACCCTGAAATAGCACTCAACGTGAACAGCGGGACGCACCGACCCCAGACCAGCGAGGAGTTGGTCAGTAGTGCTCTAATCTCAGAGCACTACCTGAATAGCATCAAGGCACAGCAAGCACAGCAGAAGCCAGTCCTGACTGAGAACAAGACAACTGGAGGCCAGAAGCCTCAGCCAAATAGCCAGAACTGGAAGAGCAAAAACCACAAAAGGAAGCAGTGGCCTGGCAGCCAAAAAGGAAACCCAGAGAACAAGCAAGCTAGGTATCCACCTTGTCCTAAGTGTGGGAGGACCCATCCAGGAGCATGCCTTTTGGGTGTAACTGGATGCTACTCATGTGGACAAGAGGGACACAGATCCAGAGACTGCCCAAACAAGTTTAAGGTACTTCCTCAGCAGTCCGTACAGTATGGAGGCAAGCCTCAGTTACATTACATGCCTACTATACTGGAGGGACCTCAGATCAGTCAAGGAGGGTTGGAAGCAGCACCAGTTCCAACCAATGCCAGAGTCTTTTCCCTCACGAAGGAAGAAGCTGCCAGCGCCTCCACGGTCGTAACAGGTCAAATAGTTATTTTTCAGCATTTAGCTACTACACTGTTTGACACTGGGGCGACCCATTCTTTCGTATCAGTACCTTTTGCTAGTAAGTTACAGGTGCCTACAGAGAGTTGGGAGTCCAGATTCCTGACAACTCTCCCTTCAGGGGAAATCATGGAATCCACCCAGCGGCTCCGGGCTGTGCCAATCAAGATTTCAGACCGAGAGCTATATGTCGATCTGATAGTCCTTGCGATGCAAGACTTCGACATCATACTGGGCATGGATTTCCTCAGTAAGTACAGCGCTTCAGTGGACTGCCGTAGAAGGAAGGTGGTTTTCAGCCCAGAAGGAGAACCACCATTCGAGTTTCAAGGAGCCCCAAGGAGGAAGACTCAGAAATTTCTCTCAGCCTTGGCAGCCCACCAGATGCTAGAGCAAGGGTGTGCTGGTTTTCTTGCACACGTAGTGGACTCAGAAGCAAAGAAAGAACTCAAGCAGGAGGATGTACGAGTAGTCTGCGAATATCCAGAAGTATTCCCAGAAGAACTACCTGGACTACCTCCCAACAGAGAAGTGGAATTCGAGATCGAGCTAGTGCCAGGTACCGGTCCGGTCTCGAAGGCCCCCTATCGTATGTCTCCTGCAGAGCTGAAAGAATTACAAGAGCAACTAGACAAGGGCTTCATCCGCCCGAGTCATTCACCCTGGGGAGCTCCTGTACTTTTCGTCAAGAAGAAGGATGGGTCTATGCGTCTGTGCATAGACTACAGAGCTCTGAACAAGGTAACCATCAAGAACAAGTACCCCCTTCCTAGAATAGATGATTTATTTGATCAACTCAAAGGGGTTACAGTGTTCTCGAAGATAGACCTGCGTTCTGGGTATCATCAGCTAAAGGTTAAAGAAAGTGACATCCCCAGGACGGCCTTCAGAACAAGATACGGCCACTACGAATTTGTAGTAATGCCTTTTGGAGTAACCAATGCTCCAGCAGTCTTCATGGAGCTGATGAACCACATCTTCAGGGAGTATCTCGATAAATTCGTCATTGTATTTATTGATGATATTCTCATATACTCACAGACTCCAGAGGACCATGCTACACACTTGAGGATAGTGCTGCAGATCCTTCAGCAGGAGAAGCTCTATGCAAAATTCTCAAAGTGTGAGTTTTGGCTAGATCAGGTGACCTTCCTAGGTCACATTGTATCCAAAGAAGGCATTCAAGTTGATCCAGCCAAGATAGAAGCAGTCAGCAACTGGTGTAGACCCAAAAATGCCAGTGAAATCAGAAGCTTCTTAGGCCTGGCAGGATATTACAGAAAATTTGTGGAGGACTTTTCCAGAATAGCCTCTCCACTCACAGCCCTGACCAGAAAGAACCAGAAGTTTGAGTGGTCAGATAAATGCGAGCACAGTTTCCTAGAACTGAAGAAAAGATTGACTAGTGCTCCCATCCTGACTGTTCCAGAGAGTGACAAGGCCTTTGACATCTACAGTGATGCATCCAAGATGGGCCTTGGAGCTGTCCTCATGCAAGACGGTAAAGTAATAGCATATGCCTCCAGACAGCTCAAGGACTATGAGAAGAATTACCCTACGCATGACCTTGAGCTAGCAGCTGTGTTTTCGCACTGAAGCTCTGGAGACACTACCTGTATGGAGTGCAGTGCAGAATCTTCACAGACCATCAGAGTTTGAAGTACTTCTTCACTCAGAAGGATCTGAATATGAGGCAGCGCAGGTGGCTAGAGTTGGTCAAAGATTATGACTGTGAAATCCTCTACCACCAGGTAAAGCTAATAAAGTGGCAGATGCACTGAGCAGAAAATCCTGTGCAGCACTGATGTCCCTATCATCACTGTCTCTACCACTTCAGAAAGAAATAAAGGATTTTGGAGTCGAANTTCCTAGAACTGAAGAAAAGATTGACTAGTGCTCCCATCCTGACTGTTCCAGAGAGTGACAAGGCCTTTGACATCTACAGTGATGCATCCAAGATGGGCCTTGGAGCTGTCCTCATGCAAGACGGTAAAGTAATAGCATATGCCTCCAGACAGCTCAAGGACTATGAGAAGAATTACCCTACCACGACCTTGAGCTAGCAGCTGTGGTTTTCGCACTGAAGCTCTGGAGACACTACCTGTATGGAGTGCAGTGCAGAATCTTCACAGACCATCAGAGTTTGAAGTACTTCTTCACTCAGAAGGACCTGAATATGAGGCAGCGCAGGTGGCTAGAGTTGGTCAAAGATTATGACTGTGAAATCCTCTACCACCCAGGTAAAGCTAATAAAGTGGCAGATGCACTGAGCAGAAATCCTGTGCAGCACTGATGTCCCTATCATCACTGTCTCCACCACTTCAGAAAGAGATAAAGGATTTTGGAGTCGAGGTAATAATTGGGCAACTTTCTGCATTGACTCTAGAGTCAACCCTGCTTGTGGATATACAAAGAAAGCAAAGTCAGACCCAGAGATCCAGAAGATCAAGCAGGAGGTCCAAGAGGCAGAAAATTCGGAGTTTCGAGTATCAGATAGTGGCATCCTCTATCTTGGAGACCGCCTTTGCGTCCCCAATGATGAGGAACTAAGAAAGAATATTTTAGAAGAGGCCCACAGTACCCCGTACTCTATGCATCCTGGTTCTACCAAGATGTACCAAGATTTAAAGAAAAGATTCTGGTGGTCTGGACTCAAGCGAGACGTGGCCAGATATATCAGTACCTGCTTGACCTGCCAGAGAGTCAAGGCAGAGCACCAGAGACCAGGAGGAGTTCTACAGCCACTTCCCATTCCAGAGTGGAAGTGGGAAGAGATATCCATGGATTTTATCACAGGTCTCCCAAGGACCACCCATGGACACGATGCAATATGGGTGATAGTGGATAGATTGACCAAGTCTGCCCACTTCCTAGCCATCAAGTTATCGCATTCGGTAGAGCAGTTAGCACAGCTGTACGTGAAAGAAGTAATCAGGCTTCACGGAGTTCCGAAGTCGATCGTTTCTGACAGAGATGGGCGGTTCATCTCCCATTTTTGGAGGTGTGTTCAGGACGCCCTAGGCACCAGACTTCAGTTCAGCACAGCTTTCCATCCCCAGACAGATGGACAAACAGAGAGAGTAAATCAGATTTTAGAAGACATGCTCAGGGCTTGTGCGTTGGACTTTAAAGGCAGTTGGTGCAAATTTCTGTGCTTAGCTGAGTTTGCCTACAACAATAGCTATCAGGCCACCATCAGGATGGCACCTTATGAGGCATTGTATGGCAGGAAATGCAGATCACCCATATGTTGGCAAGAAGCTGGTGAGAAGAAAGAGATGGAGTCAGGACTAGGCAGCCAGACTGAGCTTATAGATGAGACCACTCAGGCTATCCAGACGATCCGCCAGAGGATTGAGACTGCCCAGAGTAGACAGAAAAGTTATGCTGACACACGCCGTAGGCCACTTGAATTCCAAGTTGGAGATTCAGTATTTCTCAAGGTCGCTCCTATGAAGGGAGTGATGAGATTTGGCAAAAAGGGCAAGCTGAGTCCTCGCTACATAGGACCCTACAAGATTATAAAGAGAGTTGGGAAGGTAGCCTATGAGCTGGACTTGCCAGAGGATATGTCAGCTATCCACAGTACTTTCATGTCTCTATGCTAAAGAAGTGTATTCACGACCCTAGCCAAGTGATTCAGCCTCAGTCAGTACAGATCCAAGAAGATCTTAGCTATGAGAGCAGACCGACACAGATAGTGGACAAAGCAGTTAAAAGATTAAGAAACAAAGAAGTGCCACTAGTGAAGGTCATCTGGCAGAATCAACAGCATGAGGAGGCTACTTGGGAACGTGAGGACAGCATGAGAGAAAGATATCCAGAATTATTCTAAGTTCGAGGACGAACTTTTCATAAGGTATGGGGGATTGTAACACCCCAAAATTTCCACTTTAAGTCCTTAAAGTCCTTGAAATTAGTTAGAAATGTTTTAGAAATATTCTAGATATTTTTAGGAATTTTTAGAATATTTTTAGGGAATTTTCCGAGTCCGTTTAGTATTTTTATTAAAAGAAATAGAGTTTTCGGCAAAAAGTTGCCTGGATGAGTTTTGAACCCGAGACCTCCCGTGGGATCAACGACTTAAGTTGGTCGGGTTAACCAGGAGCCCCAGCAGGGGTGTGCTGAAAGAAAATAGAGAGATATTAAGTTAAGTTATAAGTTGGACTTAAATACCCTAAGTATAAATAGATAATTAAGGAGAGAAATTTTATTTTTCTCTCAACTAAACCCTCTCCCTCGCCCAACACCCACGCACGCCGCCCCCTCCTCCTCTCTTGGGCGAAAACACACCAAGCCCTAGGGCTCTCCTCCGGTGGCCGGCCAAGGCTCTCCTCCGAGAGATTTTCCGATATTCGGAATCCCCACGACGAGAGGAACGCGTGAGCGCGAAGAAATCTCCGAGACTCCGAGTTTCTCCGGAACCTCCGACGCCGTTCTTGGTTGTAAGTCCAAGATATCAAGGTAAGTACTGCTCACCTGCAGTAAGAGGCGGTTTTTCCGCAAGTTTTTCCCGTTAGAAAGTTAAAAGTGCAATTTTCCTTGAGTTTATGATTTTGCATGTAACTCTAGTTTAATCCATGCTTGTATAAGTTTAATTAAGTACCCTATATGAGGTTAGGGTCTAAGAAAAGTTATGAGAAAAGAAAAGAGAAGATAAAGATAAGAAAAGAAAAGGCCAAGGCCTTAAGAAATCCCCAAAAGTCAAGACTTAGGGATTTGGGCACACAAGGTGCTCGTTAAAATGCCAAGGCATTCAAGATAAGAAAAAGTAAGTATTTTATTTTCTAAGGCCAGTACCCGGCGTCCAAGGGCGTCGTTAAAGAAATCCAGGTGTCCAATTCCAAGGTCTTGGCCCTGGTAGACCAAGGTCTGCTCTATTAGGATTGGTGGCTCGCTACCCCAACCTTTTAGGGAACGCGCATAAGATGGTACTTACGTCTTAAGTGGATCCAAGTGAGTTATTATTTTCAAGTATATGCTTTAGCAAAGTTTTCTAAAGTTTAAAGAAGTTTTCTAAAAGTTAAAGGAAGATTTAAAGTTAAAGAATTGCTAAAGTTCAAGTTAAGCCAAGAACAAGTAAGTTGAGACTTATTAATGCTTGAGTATACATGGTTTAGTTTTCTTTTAAGCATAAAAGTATCTCATGTGATTTCACATTGTTTAAAAAGCATGTTTGCACATTTTCGAGATTTTGTGAGCTAGATAGTACTTACTAAGCTTTTTGCTTATTAGTTGCATTTCCTCTTGCTGCAGGTAAAGGTAAAGGCAAGCAATTCTGAAGGAAGGCGACAAGGCGGTGCTGAGTGACGTGTGTGTGGTGGCTGACCTTGGAGAGGTCCTTGGGACAAGATGAATGAAGGACTTAAAGTGCATTTATTATAAAGTCTTAGTTTAAGTTAGATCATATAGCATTTATCCAAGTATTTGCGTTTTAGATATTTTGCATATCCTAAAACCATGAGTAAAGATTCCATGTCATTTTATTTAGCATACATATCCTTATGATTGCATTGGATGAGTATAAGTGTGAGTAGTTTTGAATATTGATACTTGATGGAGCTATTTGATGCATGTGCCAAGATATTGTGAGTTTCCCTTTGAATCAAGTTTTTATTGCTATAAATATGCCTAGAAAAGTTGCATTACATTCCAAAATGCTTTAGTAAGGTGTAGAACATGTGTTTTGGTATTATGAATGCATAGGAGTTAAGTTTGGTACAAAACTCTAGTTTAAAGTTCATATAGATTTTCATAACTTAATTTCTTTCGCAAAAGTTCTAATTTCGAGTTTATGAAGTTGTTTTGATTGGCTAAAATGTTTAGGAAACTAGTATAGAGTATAGAAATGGTGTTGTGTCTTTGTATGGCTTGAAAATATAAGTTTGGTGGACCATTGAGGCAAGGTTTCGAATCTGAATTTCAGATTTTCAGGCGTGCCAGTCGACTGGTTCAGTATCAGTCGACTGCCCTATCGAACGGCAGCTTCTGTTCGATGCATCAGTCGACTGCCAAGAGGCCAGTCGACTGGTGCCGCGCCCAGAAACTTTCTGTGGCCGATACCAGTCGACTGGTTAGATGGCAGTCGACTGGTACCATTGCAGTGAAGTTCTAGAGAAAGGAAGTATGCCATTGTATCATGCATGACTATTAGAGTTAGAATATCATCCCTAGATGAATTTAAAAGAAAAAAAAAGAAGTTCCGCATTCTTAGTCGTGCATTAGAGTCAAGAAGTAAATAAAGTAACGATCCGTCAAAGGTGGAGAAGGGCGGGTCGCTACAGATCCAGGAACTAAGATTTTCTATGCATCAGTTGACTAATCCCCCATCAGTCGACTGATCTTTCGGTAGGTTTGCAGTTCGAAGGCACCAGTCGACTGGTAACTGACGCAGTCGACTGGTGCTTCTGTATTCTGATTTCTGGGGGTTTTCAGAAACAAAAGGTATTCCTAATTGATACTAGTGGGTAATATTGCTTGGGGCAATCCTTTTGATGGTGTCAAAGGGGGAGAACTTGGGTTTAAGTTAGTTTTTAACTTAATTTATGGAGTTAGTTTTTAACTTAACTTGTGGTTATGCAAAATTAAAAATTATGTGTGAAGGCATAGGTTAAGGGGGAGGATGCATTTTTATGCTTCTTAATTTGTTATGTCTGTAATTTTCAATTGTTATTTTTGCATGTAACTTAAACATATTGTCACACATCAAAAAGGGAGAGATTGTTGGTGCAATCCACCCAAGTTTAATCGAGTAGATCATGGGTTTTGATGTATGTGTCAATATGATTAGGTTAGGGTTTCATGTTGGTCTGATATGTGTATATGAGTGTGTAGGTTTGCAGGATACACATGGACTTAGCTAGACGACTTCGGGTCCGGGGAAGGATGGTGTGAGGAGACAAGTTGTGGCCTTATATACATCTGAGGGACCGTGGACAAAGCAGGGACGATGAGCCGAGGGAAGTGAACTTCAAGGCATACGTGAAGGGTGGCATGGGGAGACGAGCCATGGGCTTGCATGCATCCGAGGGGTGAGAGCCAAAGTCGAAGAATGCTTGAAGGAAATAGGTCGAGGCTGCTGGAAGCAGGAACGATGAGCCGAGGGAAGCGCACTTCAAGGCATACGTGAAGGGTGGCATGGGAGACGAGTTGTGGACTTGCATGCATCCGAGGGATGAGAGCCGAAGTCGAAGAAGACTTGAAGGCAATAGGCTGAGGCTGCTGGATGAAGAGTCAACTAAGTCATGAGGATTTGAGTGCTGAGAGAATTGTACTCGGGAAGGAAAATCCTAGGGTTCGAGTGCTGAGAGAATTGTACTCGGGAAGGGAAACCTTAGGTGGCAGTCGACTGATGAAGAGCACAGAGAGATCAGTCGACGGATCCTATGATCAGTCGACTGATGCTGAATAGAATTCGAAGCGTCGGGCTGATACATTCGAATTCAAGTGAACTAGTCGATTGGTATTAGCACCAGTCGACTGGTAACAGTCAGAATAATATCGAGCACTATTTAAGAGGGCTCGTTTTTGGTTGTTTCTTCTTGGCGAAACAAGCTTGGGTAATGTCTGTTAGTAGCCTAAATGTGCTCAGAGGTTGTCAAGGTATTGTGGCGAGGTTTCTCCACCCATAAGGAGCGACAAGAGCTAGCCGGAGGTGTTCCGGGGAGTAGGAGTATCATCTCCGACCCACATAAAGGTTTGACGTTAGCATTGTTTTAGGTTTTGTTTTAGTTTTCCGCTTGTGCTTGCTAACATTGTAGGAAGAAAATCGAAAAGTAGCTATTCACCCCCCCCCCTCTCTAGCTAAATGACAAGGTCCCAACAGTTTCTTTACCAGCGACCGAAAGAAATCTCCTTCAGAGAGACCTTGCGTGAAGGCGCTGATGAGGATCTCTGAGGTGGAGCTCGACATGTCTTGCGCCACCTGATTGAACCATAGGATATAATCCTTCAGCGGCTATTTGCTATTCTGTTTCAAGGCAAACAAGTTCAGAGTTGTCTTTTGGTATCGTTGGCTACTGGCAAAGTGATGTAGGAAGACAGTCTTAAACTTCAGAAAGAAGTTTATCAAATTTTGAGGCAGTTTCGAAAACCATCTCTGGGAGGCCCCTAATAATGTGTTCAGGAACACTCGGCATTTCACACCATCTGTGTATTGGTGTAACAAGGTTGCGTTCTCAAACTTGCAGATGTGATCTTCCGGATCCGTCTTCCCATTGTAATCAACAATTCATAGACCACGAAACTGCTTGGGCATGAGATCCGCTATGATGTCTAGAGAAAAAGGAGTAGATGGAGATTTCAGGAGAACATTGGCGGCCTCGATCTTCCCCTGTCCATCCTCCTGCTGTAAAACGCCGGAGGCGGCTGAATGCGCCCTCTCTATTTTTTCGATGAAATCTCGCTTGGGCATCGAGGCTATCATTGCCGGCCCTCCCAATGGAGAGATGGATTTTCGATTTCGATTGTGCGAGGCCGACATCCAAGGCATCTCAGCCTGCATTGGAGCCACTCTTTGAGAGGCAGCTTGTTCAATCTGGTGCTACTCTAGCTCTCCTCTGACAGTGTTGGCGACCAAATGATCCAACTCCTCCCGTGTTAAAATGATAGGTTGTCCCTCTGGATCTGCCATCACAGTGTTCTTTCTGGTGCTTAGATGTTTTCCACAAACGACGCCAAACTTGTTCCGGAAGAGAACGACGGGGATGATGAATCACCAAAGCGCAACCCACGGTGACGATGACGGGGAGAGGATGTCAATGCCTGCAAGATTAACACGAGCGTAAATGGGATGCACCGAAAGAAATTTTGCTGGAGCCCTCCCTAACACTCAAGTCAGAACTCTTTCTCTTAGGGATAACCACGAAGAATCAAAGTACTATAATTCTAGCAAACATACCCCCTTTTACCTGGGTGTCGAGGCATTTTATATATCTGATGCCTTCCTCCCACATATCCTCACCTCCTCCTCCACGTTCCTTAATCATCGATTACTTGATAGTTGTTCTCTTCTGGTAACGACCACTGTGACTATTAAGATCCTAATTACCATGCATTACGAACAATAATTACCTAATGACTTTCCTGTTCTGGAAGGAGGAGCGGGTACTTGAAGTCTGACTTTCTTATCCCTACGCTGATCTTTGGGCTCTAGTCTCCTGGGTCAGTCTTGGAGTCTTATCTCCCGAGTTGACTTCGGGGCATTCTTTCGTTTTCCTGAGATAGTCTCGGAAGCCCGATTCCTGATCTAACCTCGGGGGTTTTCTTCCATTCTCTCGAGATAGACTCAGGAGCTCGATTCCCGGTCTGACCTCGAGGCACTGGTTCGGTAGGCCCTGCCACGTATCTTTCCCATACCACATATCCACCCCAGATTGCTCATCGCTATCAAACGATCTTTCTTTTTATTCGTTCATCGGATAAATATGAAAATAAATTGACTGTTGATACAGTAAGCACCACGGATATAAATTATCCCGCATGAAAAATAAATTCTTGTGTGCATGGAAATACGGCTGTGTCTATGATTGTTGTATCGTTGATGATGTATCTAAGTCATCTCAGGGTAATGGTACTTGGTGTGACACATTCATAATTTTTTAGGCGAACTACCGAATAAATTTTCTTGACACGTAACTTAAGAATATCGACGGATCATTTATCACGAATATTTTTTAATTTATTCTAATAATTGATAAAAATATTTTATGAGAATTAATTCATCATCTCTGTAATTAATGGACGAAAATTGAATATCCGTATCAATTTAAAAAAATAAAAAAAAAAGTTGGTGTATCTAAGATATATTTAAAAGTGGGTCAAGTCGAGTACAATATTAAATTAAAAAAAAAACCGAATGGACGTTCCACCTCCTGTCTACTAGCTAGCTCTATGATTCAAAAATAATCGTCGTACGGACGAAGCGGGAGGCGAACTGTTCCGAGCATCGATCGACGATGACGTGGGTGTCCACTCTCTTTAATCCCTACTGCTGCGGCGACGGCGACGGCGACGGCGACGGCGACGGCGACGGCGACGGCGACGACGATGATTATTTATTTCGGTGATAAAGACCGTACTACACACAGCCGTTGATATCGGTAGCTACCAGCCTGCTCTTTTTGTTCTTATCATCAACAACTATCGGACGTCTAGCTCAATCGCCCACCCATCGATGGATAATATTAAACTTATAAAAATTGAAATATTAAACTTATGAAAATTGGCGATGATTGTGAAATAACTGAAAGATGGATTGGGGATCGAGATGTTTGTAAACTGACGATGATGATGATGATGATGATGATAAGGGCTGAGTTATCTTTAGTCCATTTCCAACCTAAAATATTATATTTGGTGTCAATTCCATATTAAAATGGTACAATTTCAACACCAATCACTATTTCAGCTCCAACCCACTAACACCATATCACACCAAAAAGGAATATTCTATTTCGTCTTATTCAAAATTTAATTATCCACATAAATTTTAATTTAATAATCTTTACATGATATGTATTATATTTAAAATTAATATTTTAATAAGTTAATTTTTAAAAATTTTACATCCAACCAATCTATATAAAAATATTTTAAAATCACACACAATTAACATAATTACTAATTTTTATTTAAAATAAACAATAACATTTAATTTTAATTATTTTATTATATTTTTTTTAAAATTAATGATATAATTTATAAATATAATTATAATTAAAATATGTTTAATAAATAAATTTTTTATTAAATTAAATTTTTATAAGTTTAATTAAATTAAAATACGCTATTATATTTTTAATTAATATTATAATAACTAATTAATATTTTTAAATAATTATGAAAAAAATAATTATAAATTAATTTTTATTAATGATATTTAGTAATATAATATTTAATAATATATATTATATATGATTTTATTGATTATATAATATAATAAGAATTTTTAAATATTAAAAAAAATAAAAAATTCCAACACCAAATTTGGTGTGATGAATAGTGCATCACCAAATTTGGTGATGTATTATTCATCACACCAAATTTGGGATGAGTTTTGGTGTATTGGTTGGAGTGGTTTAGTATGATTTTGACATTAAATTTGATGTTTTGGTGTATTGGTTGGAGATGACCTTAGAGTAGGGTGGGTTCCAACCCTACATATTTTAACCAGATTTTCCTCAGGTGAAACAAATTATAAATAAAGAAGGAAATCAATTAGGCTCTATGGAATTTGATTAATGACTTTTTTTTTTAAATTTTTTTTAGCTCCATCATAAATTCATTGGTCTTTCCCATATAGCCCACCCTAGATAGTCGATGGTTAGTCTTAGGTGACTTTGAATTCTGACTATACCCAAGACAAGCAAACGCGAGGACATGTTTGAGAAGCCTCTAGAGGGACAGGGCAGCAGTAAAGATATTTGATGGATTCCTATAGAATACAGATCAATTCTTGACCGGAGCATACTTATCTTTTATTGGATGGAAAAAAATATAAAACATAATGTCAAGTATGATTACTCATGAGCATGACCATTAGCGGAGCGGCCATGTTGGGTCATTAAAAAAAATAATTAATGATATTGTTTTAATTTCAGATGATCGATTCGATTTTATAAAAAAATTTCATCGATCATCATGATAAATCGAGAAGTACTCGTGATGGATAATTTAAAAGTCCAACGTCTCAGAATTTACATCACATTTAAAAAAAATATCCTATAAATACGTCGTAATTGAGAATCTATATTATAAGTTATAGATAAGTACTTAGACGGAGCAGAACTTTCATCGGCAGGATAAATCCACGAACCGTGAAATCTACAAACCATGAGTCTAATAACACGAGCACTCTCATATTTATCATGGGGACCTGTGAAATTCTTTTATTAAATTGAACCTATTAATCAGGATTAATTGATTCTTGTTTGACGATTAGCAAACAGACATATTTGAGCCAGCCCCACAACCACATTATTAATTAATTGCCTTTACAAATCATTATTCCAAATCGCACAGCTAAGACTTTACAATTTAGTCATTCTATAACTAATTTGTTTCCGACAACAAATTAATAAGCGGTACATGAGAATCATAATTATATAAAAAACATTAAACAACAACATTATTAATAATAATAATAATAATAATAGTGCAATTATATATTTTTGTAAAAATTAAATCTCACAAGTACACTAATATTTGCCGGCTAAAATTACTTTGGAAAAAATGATTAATGAGATTTTTTCAATCAATCTTGCGCGATCGACCCGATCACACGAAAATTTTCTACCGACTGTCAAGATAAATCAGGAAACGCTTACAGTGAACGATCTAGAAGCCCAGCGTCCCAGGATTCGCGTCCCATTTAAAAAAAAAATTCTATAAATATATCGTAATTGGGGATAGATATTATTTTGGAGTTTATACGCTTGCAAGCTCTTTTGATTTTAAAACTATATATATTAGACCGATAACACAAATATTTAGAAAGAGCAGCTTTAAGTTATTAACTATTTATTTATCTCATCTTAAAAAAAAAAATTTAATGTTATACATATCAAGATTCTAATTCTGTTAGGCAGCGCAGAGCCAATTGATTCAGTTTAGAAATACACTGGAACAGGTGTTGTCAAACTTTACCGAGAACTGAGATTCTCGAATCAACTGTAGCAAAAGGAATTATGCTCACCTCACATAGACGTCCCTTACAGTCGGTCCCTAAATTACATGAAAAAAGTAAATCATGAAATGGGATACACGAATCAAGCACATATCCATAGCAGCAGATGTTTATGAAATTCTAATGACGCAATGTTTGACGATCAAAATACTACAAATATCAAAAGTGGAATAATGGCACAACTGAAAATCAATTCATGAACGGAAGATGGTGGGCGAAAACCGCAAAGAAAGAACTCGCACTGAACGAGTTGGGACTTGTATGAATCCTTGGTTCTCGGGAATGGATAAAATACAGTATGTCATAAAATTGAGTGAGGATCAAGAAGCGGCAACTACCTCTGGGGCCTTGATTCCTTCCCCTTCAGTTGTAGGAATTTCTACCTTCGTTGAGGTTGGGGCACCGTTAGGTTTGGCATCTGAGGCAGGTGTTGTTGTTTTACTCCCTGCAGCTGCTGCACTATCTTTGGCATCTTTAGCAGGAGCAGCTGCTGGAGGCGGTGGAGGTTTCATGTGTGGGGGTGGAGAATGCTTCAGCTTAACCAAAATTTGGCGCATCCTCGACATATCAGTCGGCTTTCCGGGCTTTGGTCCGTGGATCACAACAATGGAAGGTTTCTTCTCCTGGTCTTTCTTTCCTCTCTTCTTTTCAATGCTAGCTATCTCATGGGGTATAAGCTCAGAAATAGCTTTCCAGTATTGCTTATCTGCATCGGCATGGAACTTCTCTTGATTGGCAAGATATAGCTGCCAATAAATGAAAATCATTAGAAGGAATCTTCTTTTGACACGTTTCATAAATGAAATTAAGAGGAAAAAAAAACCTTAGACTGCATTTGGTATATTTATTTTTTATTTTTATTTTTTACAGAAAATATAATTTTTCAAAAAATATGTTCTAAACTTATTTTTCAAAAAAGATATAGTATTTTTTGAAAAATTAGAGAATAAAATAAAATCATTCTCTAAAAAATAAAAAAAAATTATTTTCTGAAAATAAAAATAAAAAATACAGCAAACCAAATGCTCTCTTACCTTCTCTCGTTCTCTGTTCTGCACCTTGTTTGTTTCACAGTTCAATTTCCTTTTTTCATAGAAAGCTTGTATGTATTTTTCAGCTTCAAAAATGATTTCATTTCTAACTTCTTTTTCCTTCCTCTCTTTTTCCTCCAGGTGGATTGCATTTTGTCTGTGCATAGTAAGAAGAAGAATTGAGAAAACTCACAGAAGCATCAGTGGCAGATTTACCCGTCAGGAACAATGAATTCCAGCAAAGCACAACATTTTATCACTTAAGAACTTGCATTTCCTACTTGAGCCATATACAAAATCTAATATTGCATAGTTGATGCATAACCAATACTATTTCATAAGATTTTAAATCGCTAGAGTTTTAATCTCTAACCAAAACAACACAATTTCAGTGTTGTATCATGCTGTGCTAATACCATTTCAGTGCTTTTTATGTAACACTAACTAGAAAATACCATTTCCATTAATATTGGAGAGCTATCTTTCGAGTTCAAATTTTAGATGTCGACTCTTTAGTTCATATTGCAACACTAGCTTGTGAGTTGTTTGGAGCAAATTAAGGGGGCGTTTGGTTTGTTTCATTTTCCATTTTCCATTTTTATTTTCCAGAAAACCGCATTTTCTAATTTTCTAGAAAATGACTTTTTTTCATTCTCCAGTTTTCCAGAAAACGCTATGTTTTTTTCTGGAAAACAAAGCTGGAAAATGCAAACCAAACATGTTTTCCAGAAAACCGCATTTTCTACAGAAAATGAAAATGAAAAACAGACTTGAAAATGTAAACCAAACGCCCCCTAAATCTTCTATAACACTTACCAATAAGGTATAAATTTGAATCCTATACTTTTATTATTATTACACAATGAAATCTGAAACATTCACATCTTAATCACTTGAAGTTTGATTGCAAAGTTCATGACTCAACTTCTTCCTTGGACTATTCAACTCCATTTATTTCGAGTTCCAAGACTTGCATCTAGAATGATCATGAAAAGTAGTCTTGTTATACTTGATTTCATATTTTTATATTGGTTTTATGTAAATTTTTGAGATTGCCGAGTAAAGACAAACATTTCTCTTTCTAAAAGAGAATTTGATGCAACACTAATCTGTTAAGATTAGTTTAGTAAAGCAAAGGATATGTCATACTGAATGAGAGAATTGATTCTTGCAACATCCTTATAAAATTTCTTCTGACACCCAAATCAAATAATTATCTTAGGACATTATAAATCTCTTTGATGCATCAAAGGTATGATAAGGCTGCGAGTATGATAACCCTCAATTAACATCAACCTTATTTAATGTCTCCCGTATATGTTGATAATCATGTGCTCCATTTTTAATAGATATAATTCTTCTAACTATGTTCCCTCTATGCTTTACACCTTCTCAAATAGATACAATTCTCTCCTAACTATAAAATCTATTGGTCATGTCGAACTTGTCTATCTTTTGTGTTGGTTATCAACCCGAACTGTGGTATTTAAACATGTCAATATCACGTTTATTTAGTGTAGATTATGTAACATGTACGTGGTTAATATATGGTAAGTTATAGAATGACAGACTTAGATCCCTCATAGCTGGTGTGTATATATTTAATACGCATAGTAAAGTAGTTTATCATGCCATATTTGTTGGTAGAATCATAGAGATCAGATGTTTGGATGATATATGTGGAACTGGATGAAGCACCAACATGGCCCAAAACCATGAGCAAACTGTACAGGTTGTCAGTTATCACTCTTCAGAGAAGCCGGAGGTGTCGCTACAACAATACCACTTTGGAAAATGAAAGCGGAGGGAAAACCAAGTGGGTGCACATATATACTTTTATTTTAATGGATAACATATAGGAAGCATGTACGAGTGTAGCTTTGGATGTCAATTACTACATAGAAGATACTATGATCGATCATTTGTTGTATTGAAGGATGGACAACCATGAACGACCATTTGATGGCATGAATGTAGGTAGGGTGTTGGCTAGCATTATTGTGGAACTATGGACTTTTATACCTATATTGCAGATAGTGTGGGTACACGGGTGGAAATTCATGTTAATGGATCCTTAGCAGGTCATGTCTCATTGACCCATAACATGCACGACATAACATGATTTCAAATTGGGTTGATTTCACACAATTTGTACACAAGTTATTGAACAAGCTGGTCGCACAACCCAAAATGCGAAACAACTTAATTAAATACAATATATGTTAAAAATCAAGAAGTAGACCAGACCAGTTTTATCATAAGCAATTCATAAAATTTAAAACATATTATGAGTATATAAGGTCAAGAAGCAGTTAAGCTCGTTCCTGTAAAGTCTAAATTTCAATGTAAAACATCCAAGGAGAGTGGGTAAGAAAGGCTATTAGTGTAAAGAAGTCATGTTTTGTAGATTAACATAGTTGTAGAATGAAGATACTTTGAATAAGTATGAAGTTGCTAAATTTATGGGGAAGATGTTACAACTTACAAGGATAGAAAAGTTTAAAGTATGATAAATTCTAAGATAATCTAGGAATTAAGAATGGAGAGGAGTCACACTATTTAATGCTGAAAAGAGGTATTAAGTGAAGAATATGAGATTAGACAACCATATCTAAGAATTAATTTCATTTCTTGTTTGGGAGATCAACTTATTTATCTGAGAAGATAACTAAAGGGAAATAATAGAAATAAGATTAAGGGACAACCATGTCTAAGAATCAATTTCATTGCTTGTTTGGAAGATCAGCTTATCTATCTGATAAGAAAAAAGAAATAATAGAGATAGGATTTGCACATGATTTATAATAGAGTCCCTAATCAACTACCGTGTGGGTTTTAGGGAAGAAAGAAATATCTAGTAATTATTTTGATGTAATAAAAAATAATTTTTACTAGTCTAGAGCTATTGGGAGTGTAGCAAATAATTTTTCAATGGTCATGGGTTTAAATCAAGAGTTAAGTCCAAGTATAAAACTTTCCACGTTAGTAGTAAATGAATCACATAATAATGATCAAGATAAAATTCTTTGGCATATGTTAGACAATATGTTAATTGATAAAGGTGTAATTAGATTAAATTCGTGGCCTAAGTTATTGAGAAAAACTTAAGTTGAACAACAAACAAAAAAATGAAAATGTAGCTGCAGTAACAAAACAAGAATTGATAGAATAGTTAAAGTGAATAGACATGAAATCCCTATAAGAATTTTAGGGGGGGTTTTTTGTCTATTATTTAACAATAAGGAGGCATTGATGAAGATATAATCAATATGATAAAGAAATGGATGATCAAAATGGAAACGGGCATTTATAGTCCTACGTGATTATCTAGCACCGCTTGAGTTGATGAATTAAAATGGAAGAAAATTTTTATGACTGATAAGACCTGCCAATAGTTGATGAATTAAAAAAGTATTAATTGTTAGGAAGCTAAATCGAGATAGAAATGTCATAATAGATGTGCCGGGTTAAAAAAAGATAAATTAAAAAAGTATTAATTGACAACAATTAGGTGTGGCTAACTTGATATGTAGCGAAAAACCTCGTTAATCATAGTACTGCATGAACATTGTTGCCAGCAAGACAAAAGCATTAAGGCTCTTATGATCTAGGCTGTGAAGATAAGTTTACTTTTTAACTGTGTTTAGGCTATTTAGTAGTTAGAAGCCTAAGTTGTTCACCGCATGAGATTTGGGTAGAGGTCTGTCTACTTCTATAAAGTGCTCAAACTAACAAGTAACTTCGAACATGAAGAACAGATCAAACAATCTACCAGCTGAAGCGAGTAATTAAAGAGATCAATCATCATGTGACCTTCAAGTTTAGCAAGATTGAAAGATATATGATATGGATACAAGAATCCGAGCTTCAAACCGAGAAGCAACCGAGAAGCAATTTAAATCCAGGCACTTGGAGTAAGTATTCCATGTTCATTAGATCCGATCTAACATCAAGACGACCAGATCTGAAGAAATACACAGATCGAAGAAAATTGATCTGAGAAACAATAAGATTTCAAATGAAAGATCCTCACCTGCGCCACTCCCTGAGGAGGAAACCCTCCTCCCTCTGCATATGATCCAGGTCGGGAAGGATAGGGCCATCCGAACTGAAGATCTCGCCGTTCTCCTCCACCCCGTGTGCCGTCCCGTTGGCCTGGGGCATCGTGAAGGGAGACGAAGAGAAGCCGTACCCCTCGTCGGGGACCGGGATTCCGTAGTCGTCGCTGATGTCTGGCTGCTGATGGTGAACAGGGGCATCATCGGAGAGGAAGACGAAGCCGTCTCCGTCTCCGCCAGAGGCGACGTCGACGGGGAAGGCAGAGGCGGGCGGAGCGTGGTGGTCAGCATCTTCCGGAGTGGGGAAGGTGGAGAAGGAGTCGAAACGCTGGGAGGGGAGACGGGGGTCATAGCCGATGTAGCCGTCGTCGAAAGGGCGGTCGGTGGCGGTTCCCCCCGGCGCCGCGGCGTCGTCGCCGTCGTGGCTGAAGCTATCGAAGGAAGACGACATCGTGGGGCGCAAGCAGAGATCCGGATCGTCCCCCCGCTCGAGATCTGTTTTGGTGGTGGACCGGAGGAGAGGAGTCGTTGCAGAGACGTCGTCGTCATTTTTATATGTCTAGTGGTGAGTTGCGAGTGGGTGGACTGGGTCGCTGGCCGAGGAGGGGAAGGAAGCTTAGCCCAGTTGAGACTGGAGTGGGGCCCGTTTGGTACTGCTTTGATTTCTTTTTGTCTCTCTGTACTAATACAACCGTCTTTAGTGAAAGGAATTCATGAAGGGTATAGGTGAAATTGTTGATTTCTCAAACAACCTTGGTAAACTTAAACATGAGAAATTGTTGATTTAAGAGTGTCTTTATAAGGTGTCCAATTGACTAGAGGATGACATATTAATTATAATGAGATAGAGATAAATTAGTTTCATGAATGTGTTTTTTTAGGAAAAAAAATTCTTTCCGTCCTCTAGCTACTTGATTTATCCTTTCACATAATTTGAAGACGGACTATGAAATACGTTTGGGATAAACATAATTATATTTTTTTTAATTACAACTATTTAAGGGTAAAACATAATGATGATCTCAATCCATTACATTTATATGTTGAAAATGATGTTCTATTACTAAATCATGGTTTGAAACCACCCTTATAAGCATGCATTATATATACGACTTACACGTTAGTTTCTATTCTACTACCTATGGCTCGTAAGGTGAATCTTTTCTAAATCCATTAACTTTCTCCTTTCTAAAATCATCACCTAAGTCAAGTTTACCTTAATCTCAAATTAGAAGTGATCAAAATCACTATCGCAATTCAAGAGTTTACCTATCATGGATTTACTTTGCCCACTAGGTCATCTCATTTCAAGTTCTCAAACCCTTAAGGTGCACCAAGCTCTTTGGGTCTATGTCAGCCTTAATGATTCCGGGCCAGCTTAATGATTCGAGGTCAACAGTGATCGGTTGCAGACCTTCATCGAGGCCTATGAGAAGCTGAAGGCTAAATTCAAAGAAGTGCAAGTAAGGAAGATTCCACGGGAGGAGAACTTCAAGGCAGATAAATTGGCTAAGCTAGCTAGCTCAGTCGGCTCGTGGGTACATCCTCAGGCTGGTGGCCCGGCGTTGTTAATCACGCAGATAGAAAGACAGGCCGATTTGGAGTTGGAGTCCGACTGGCGAACCCCGATCATCACCTACCTCACAAGGGGAACCTTGTCGGACGACCGGGAGGAAACTCGGTGGCTTAAGAAGCATGTGCCCAGATATACCATGGTCGGCGACGTCCTATACAAGAGATCGTTTTCTCGACCTCTCCTCAAATGCCTAAACGAAGAGGATGCTGACTATATCCTAAGGGAAATTCACTTGGGGATTTGTGGCAACCACGCTGGGGCTCGCGCGACAGCTCGGAAGGCGATCATGTCAGGTTATTATTGACCAACCCTGCAGAAAGATGCCAATGAGCTGGTGGCCACCTGCTTGTCTTACCAGAAGCATCACTATTTACCGCATTGACTCGCAGAGGCGCTAAAGGAATCGGCGGTCTCCTGCCCCTTTGACCAGTGGGGCATGGATATAGTGGGACCATTCCCAACTGCGGCTGCCCAGAAAAAGTATTTGCTGGTGGCCGTCAACTACTTTTCCAAGTGGATAGAAGCGGAGGCTCTGTCACGCATCACTGAACAAGCGGTAATGAAGTTGTTGTGGAGGGACATACTGTGCCGGTATGGGATCCCGCACAAGCTCGTCTCTGACAACGGAAGACAGTTCCAGGGTAGAAGAATACAAGAGTGGTGCGCAAAATATGGCATCAAGCAAGCTTTCACCTCCGTCGCCTATCCGCAAAGCAATGGCTAGGCGGAAGTGGCCAATCGGGAGATCCTCAGAGGATTAAAGACCAAGCTCGACCACGTCGGCGGAACATGGGTAGAAGAGCTCCCGAGCATCTTGTGGGCCCTAAGAACCACGATCAAAGAAACAACGGGATGCACGCCCTTCCAGCTAGTCTATGGGAGCGAAGCGGTGATCCCGGTAGAGGTCGGATGCGAATCGGACTGAAGGGCGGCCTATGACGAAGATAACTCGGAAAGGCGGCGTCTGGAGCTAGACCTAGTTAATGAAATCCGAGACACGGCAGCTGCTCGGATGTTCTCATATCGGCATAAGATGAAACAGAAGTACGACCAGAAGGTGTTGCCGAGGACATTTCAAGTGGGCCATCTTGTCTGGAAGAGAATCAAACATGTGGGAGACGTAAGCAAGCTGGAGCCGCAATGGGGGGGCCCTTCAAGATCGTTCAGAAGCTCGCTTCAGGAGCTTATTACTTAGAGAATGAGAAGGGAAAAAAGTTGGATCGACCCTGGAGTGCGATTCATCTTCAGCCCTATCGGGCTGCTGAGTGAGGAATTATGATGTAAATGTAAAGCACTCATAAAAAGATCATGGTCCTTACCCCGCTCGCAGATGTTGCAGACTCTCGAGCTAGTAGCCCGCAGCTCAGCTGCTCAGTAAGATGCGTGACGTCCCACGCTCCCTGAGTCTTGCCCGACTGTGTGCGATATTTATCCAACGGCTCGGCTGCTCAGTAAGACGCATGGCGTCCCATGCTCCTTGAGTCTTGCCCGACCGTGTGTGCTATCCCGCAGCTCGGCTGCTCAGTAAGACGCGTGGCGTCCCACGCTCCCTGAGGCCTGCCCGACTGTGTGCGTTATTTATCCCGCGGCTCAGCTGCTCAGTAAGACACGTGGCGTCCCACACTCCATGAGTCCTGCCCGACCGTGTGTGCTATCCCGTAGCTCGGCTGCTCAGTAAGACGTGTGGTGTCCCACGCTCCCTGAGGCCTGCCCGACTGTGTGCGCTATTTATCCCACGGCTTGGCTGCTCAGTAAGACACGTGGCATCCCACGCTCCCTGAGTCCTGCCCGACTATGTGTGCTACTTATCCTGTGGCTTGGCTGCTCAGTAAGACGCGTGGCTCCCCACGCTCCCTGAGTCTTGTCCGACCGTGTGCGCAAACTCTTGCCTCACCAGCAAGTTATAAGTGGACCAGCCTCCACGCCTCACTCGACTCAGTGTCTCCGATCGGGCGCGTGGCAGCCCACGCTCTTGAGAATCGGCCTGAGTCAGTGTCCAGACTCTCGTCTCTGTACGAGTTACTCTTATCCCGCGACTCGGCTGCTCAGTAAGACGCGTGGCATCCCACGCTCCCTGTGTCTTGCCCGACCGTGTGCGCAAACATGTGCCTCGCCAGCAAGTTATAAGTGGACCAGCCTCCACGACCCACTCGACTCAGTGTCTCCGATCGGGAGCGTGGCGGCCTACGCTCCTGAGAATTGGCCTGAGTCAATGTCCAGACTCTCGTCTCTGTACGAGTTACGCTTATCTCGCGGCTCGG
The DNA here is from genome assembly GCA_024364735.1 of Boesenbergia rotunda. Lineage (NCBI taxonomy): Eukaryota > Viridiplantae > Streptophyta > Magnoliopsida > Zingiberales > Zingiberaceae > Boesenbergia > Boesenbergia rotunda. The sequence goes on along the minus strand of JAGFNQ010002310.1, from coordinate 425,154 downwards.
CTGCTCAGTAAGACACGTGGAGTCCCACGCTCCCTGAGTCTTGCCTGACCATGTGCGCAAACTTGTGCCTCGCCAAGTTGTAAGTGGGCCAGCCTCCACGACCCACCCGACTCAGTGTCTCCGATCGGCCGCGTGGCAGCCCACGTTCCTGAGGATCTGCTTGAGTCCGTGTTCAGACGCCCATCTTTGAACAAGTCATGTGTATCTCTCGGCTTGGCCCTCAGGCATGCGCGTGGTGATCCACGTTCCCTAAGTATTACCCGACCGAGCATGCGAAAATTTTGAAATCCCAAGGCAAAAACATCTCTCAAACATCTCCCTAACTTGGTTGCCTCCTAAGCGGGGGCCGAGTGAAAGGGGCACTACAAGCCCTCGCGAGACCCATGGCTCAGTAATGGCGTCATGAATGGCCCAGGTCGGCAATTTCATTCAAATAGCACTTATGCGCTCTCCAAACATCGGATCACTCGGTTTTGCCTAAGTCGCTAGTATGTTGCAAAGCATGATGTATACCGGCCTGAGTGGCCAACATGGTTGGAAGACCTTGTACCCGCAGAGCCCGCAGAAATATGTAAGGACTTAAACCTAAGTAGGGAAGTCCTCACTCGGGTTAATAACGCTACTCGGATTCTTAACACATAAACATTGCAAAGACACAAGGAATGTAAGCAAGTTTGCATTCTTATTATCAAAAGACATTACAAAATCGAGGCCTAGCCTCTCTCCCACAAAGGAAATTGAAGAGAATATCTCTAAATGACAACTACTCTCAGCTCATGGAGCTCGGCCGGTCTTCTTCGGGGACTTGCCTCGGAGCAGAGAGTCGGTATAGCCTTTGAGGCGTTGTATGCGCCGTTGGACTGCCTTCAGTACGGATGCTTGGACCTCGTATCATTGTCGAAGTCTGCCGAGCTCCATAGCACAGGCAGCACGTTCCTCCTCTTTGGCCTTCAAGTTGGCCCGCAAAGTGGAGATGACGTGGTTTGCCTCAAAAAGTTGCGCTTTGAGCGTAGCCAACTCCTCAGAATTCCAAACTGACCACGCTGCCTATCGGGAAAGGAAAGCAAGAGTCAGAATCACAGAAAAGAAAAACAAAAGTAACATCTTTCATGAATTCAGGCTTCTGAGTCAGACTATGCGCTCTCGCCTGAGCAGAGTTTCCAGGCTCTCTCATGGACGGGGCTTCAGACTCCCTGTTCATACCGCGCTTCGAACACGAGTTACTAGATAGTGCCCCGAGGGTGGTGACCTTTGGAGAGACTGGGCTAGGAGAGCTAATGGCAACATCGTCCCCAGCGGAGGCCCATAGTTTGGGAGAGGGCAAGGAGCATGCAAGTAATAAGCCTCCCCGAACTGGCATTGGCTGAGATAGGAGATATCTGATAGTAACCCCTCCGGCATTAGTCAAGCAAGTATTGCCAGCCGGTCGGCATACAGAACCACCCTGGGTCGAATGGCGAGGAATGGTATGGACACCTCCCTTCGGATGCCCCACCGGCGCGAACATCCAAACCCTCCTCGATGAAGTAGAAGAAGAGGGAGCCTCGGGAGTTGTAATGCTCGGGGAGACTGACCTTGTCGGAGGAGGGCTGACATTAACTCCCTTAGCAAATGGAGGCACCAGAGAGGAACTCCCCGACTGAGGAAGGGCAGCCTTGCTAGTCGGCGGAGAGAGAGATACCTCGGGGGCAGGCGGAGGATGGGTGTGCCCCAGACGGGAGGTCACACGGGATAACGATGGTGTCACGGCAGCAGCTTCTGCAGGAGCCGGCACCCTGGCTCGCTTCACTCGGCGGGGAGGAGTGGCAGTACCATGTGAAGATGAAAAGATAGCCGAGCGAAGCATGTGACGACGAGCTTCCAAGAGTAAGTCATCTGTATCGGAGACCCCCAGGCTAGAAGCCAACCCTTCCCTCATCGGTTCCTTCCCCTTACGAGAAGTACCTTCACGAGGAGAAGTGGTGGTCGTGAATATCCTCGTCGGAGAGGAGAGTCTGGGGGGAGCATCATCTCGAGAAACTCTCGATCCACATCTTCCGAGGAAGAGAAGTAAGAATCGTCCGAAGAAGTGTAAAGTCTCCTCAAAGAAAACAGTTCCTCGGAGGAGTCTGTGGACATGATGGAAGATGACTGAAAAGACGAACTGGGATTCAGGTCTCATGGGTGTTTGGGTTGAAAGCAATGCTGGAAGGTGTCACCTATATATAGTGTTGATGCAGTCTGGCCCAGATTATTGTTTTGGTGTTGACACCAATTTTAGTTTAGGTTGATGATTATGATTAAGTCCTGATCGAGGATTAGGCATGATATGAAAAATCCTAACCTGAAGGGTTAGGTGTGAAAAGTCCTAGCTTGGAGGGCTAGGTGTTGGAAAAGTCCTAATTCGGAAGGGTTGGGTGAAAAGTCCTAGCCTGGAGGGCTAGGTGAAAAGTCCTAACTTGGAGGGTTAGGTGCAAATTCCCATCCTGGAGAATTAGGTGAAAAGTCCTGGCTTGGAGGGTCAGGTGCCTAGCTTGGAGGGCTAGGTGAAAAGTCCTAACTTGGAGGGTTAGGTGCAAATTCCCAACTTGGAGAGTTAGATGGAAAAATCCTTAGCTTGGAGGGTTAAGGTGAATGAAACCCTAGCTTGGAGGGCTAGGTTTGAGTCCCTGGATCGGTCTGGTGACCGATCAGGGACATTGGCATGCTGCTCCTTCGTGGATCGGTCTGGCGACTGATCCAGCGATGTCTGATCGGACTGGTGACCGATCAGGGAGCGCACAGTGAGGTTGGGAACCTACTGTGTGGCTCCTGATCGGTCCGGTGACCGATCAGGGAGCAAGCTGCTTCCTCGCTGCCTTGCCCCTGATCGGTCTGGTGACCGATCAGGGAGCAAATAGTGAGTGAGTTCCCTTGCTGATCAAGTCCTGATCGGTCCGGTGACCGATCAGGGACTTAGGATTTAATTTTCGGAGTTACTGTTCATTAGACCTATCGGTCTGAGTGACCGATCAGGCTTCACTCTGATCGGTCTGGTGACCGATCAGGCTTCACTCTGATCAGACTGGTGACCGATCAGGCCTGTGTTGCCGTATGAGCTGGGAATCCCAGCAAAGCAGTAGATCGTTCTGGTGACCGATCCACAAGTCCTGGATCGGTCCGATGACCGATCACTTTAATTCAAATTGTATTGTCAGACGCTCTGAACATATCCGATTCTCTGCGCGTCACTTCTGAATCTTGATTTACTGCTTGATATGCTGCTCTAACACTCTGATTAAGCTGCAGGTGACAGGGGAGGATTCAAACACTCAAGGAGAAGTCAATGGAGGCTTTCCTTGGAGCAGGTTTGTCCGTTTTTCCATCTCAGGTTGCAACGGCCGAGCTGCAGACTGGAGCTGAGACTGGAGCTTGGCTGAGGGAAGCTCAGGGAGTCCTGGGATAGCTCAGTGGTAGCTGGTGTTGACAGATGAGCAGTTGGGAGCTGCAGAGATGGTGTCATCTAATGCTTGGTGGAGAAACAAAAGGAGAAAAGACTTCGGTTAAAAAAAAGGGCTCTGAGAATACAAAGTGTTCAGGCTTGCTGAAGTTCTTGCTGCGATTTTATGTTCTTCATGCTTGGCTTGCTGTGTGCGTGTGCTGTTGATTCTTTGAGCAAGTCATTGAGATCTGAGGAGCAACCAACTCTTACGTGAGTGCTGGGAGGAAAGAACAAGGGGCTTGGAGTCCAACAGTGAGAAGACACGAAGGAGGGAGTCCTTGTGTGAGATCGTCGCTGGGTGGAGCTCAGGATAAGCTCGCTGTGTTCTTGTCCTTGCTAGGTGCTGAGTAAGAGTTTTCTTTGTGTTTCATTAAGCTTAAATCTATATCCTTGTTTGAAACGCTGTGGAGAGGTTTCTCCACCGAGAAGGAGGTTGCGTTATATCCGGTGAACACCGGGGCTTGATCTGCCGACGATCAAGGGATCGCCCACCTTAAGGGCACGCCAAGGAGTAGGGGCATGTTATCCCCGAACCTTGTAAACCCTCTTGTTAGCGACCTTGGTAGTTGTTCTTGCTTGATTCCATTTCTGTTTTGTTTACTGCACTGCTTCCTTTCTTTTGCTTCTTCCGCTGTGCTACTGATAAGTTGAGTGCAGAAACCTCACAAGTGTTTAAAGTCAAAGAGATTGGCTATATTCACCCCCCCTCTCTAGCCATTCGTTCCCAACAAGTGGTATCAGAGCTTGGGGCTCTGTTTACGGCTTAACATCCAAGAGTTATCAACAAGATGGCTTTGAGAGAAGGCTTCTCCACCACCCGACCTCCATTCTTTGATGGAGCTGACTTTCAATATTGGAGATCAAAGATGGAATACTATTTGAAGATGGATATTCATACTTGGTTCGCGGTGAAGGAGGGATTCACCCCTCCTAAGGATGATGAAGGCAAAGAACTTGAGTCATGGAGATGGACGGCCGAACAAACTCGGAAGAGTGAAGCCGACGTGAAGGCGATTATCACTCTACAATGTGGCATGAACAAAGACTAACTCATCAAGGTTGGTCCTTTCACAAGTGTGAAGGACTTGTGGAACAAACTCATTGAGCTTCATGAAGGCACTCGAGACTCTAGAATCGCAAAGAGGGACTTGTTCCTCAATCAACTTCAAAATCTCTCCATGAAGGAGAATGAATCGGTAAGTGAGCTTCATAGCCGGTTCAAGGAAGTCCTCAATGGGCTTCATTCAATTGATGAAAAGGTCGAGAATCGCGACCTTGTGAGGTATGTCTTGAAAGCATTTCCAAGGAATGCTTTGTGGTCATCCATGGTGGATGCCTACAAAGTATCCAAGGATCTATCTATTGTAAAGTTAGATTATTTATTTTGTGAGATGGAATTGCATGAAATGGCTAACAAAGGCCCCAAGGAGAAGGGGATTGCCTTAGTTGCAGGGGACCGAACCAACAAGAAGAAGAAGGAGAAGAAGAAGGAGAAGGAGGTCTCCTCATCTTCATCCTCTTCTGAATCCGAGTCCGATTCCGAGGAAGATGGCAGTGACTCCTCTTCATCCGAAATGACCAACTTTGTGCGAAGGATGATGCAAAGGGATCGACGCTTCAAGAGTAGAGGTAACACTAGTGAAGTTAAACTTGATAAGACTAATGCATCTTGCTTTGAGTGTGGTAGAAAAGGGCATTTCAAGAATGAATGTCCAAAGCTAAAGAAGAAGGAGGAGAAATCCAAAAGGAAAGAAGAAAAATCCAAGAAGAAGAAGAAGGCTTTGAAGGCCACTTGGGATAAGTCATCCTCTAGCTCATCCGATGAAGAGAAGGAGAAGAAGAGCACAAGGCATGTGGCACTTATGGCTCTTGGAGAGGAGAGCAGTGATGAATCTTCAAGTTCCTCAAACGCGGCTTCATCATCTTCGGATGATGAAGAGGTAACTTCTCCCGAGCTTGAAAAGTGTTATAGAGCAATTGCATGTTTAACTAGTATGCTTAAGAAGTCCAAAAATAAGGTTAAAGCATTGCAATTAGAAATTAATCAATTGAAAGCATCTAGGGATGATAACATTGATGATTTACATGTTGAATTGTTAGAAGATGAAATTAAATCATTGAAACTTGAAGTTGAAAATTTGAAGTCCTCTAAGGTTGAGGAAGTCAATGATTTGCATGATAACTTGTTAGTAGAGGAAAACCAATCATTGAAGAGTGAAGTTGAGAAGCTCAAGAATATTCTTGGGAAGTTCTCAACTAGCTCTAAGACCCTAGACATGATCCTAAATGCCCAAAGGGCAGTTTACAATAGGGCCGGTATTGGTTACCGACCCAAAGAACCCTCATTCGTGTCCTTGATGTCTAGGACTGATATGAGACAATCTAGGACACCCAAGACTCAAAAGAAAGTTGTCAAGGCATGGGTGCCTAAGTTGTATTTAGTTGATGCTTTAGGTCCCAAGGTTTGGGTACCTAAAACTTCTATTTTTCGAATTGTGTAGGTTATGATTGAGGGGGAGCATCTATCAACTTGGTTCGTTGATAGTGGATGCTCCAAACACATGACCGGGGATAGATCATTGTTTACCACACTTCACAAGAAAAGTAGAGGTAATGTATCATTTGGTAACAATGGTAGTCTTAAGGTCATAGAAATAGGAGACATTCAAATATCTGAATGTCTTAGAATTTCAAATGTCCTTCTAGTCAAGGAGATGAAATTTAATCTCCTAAGTGTGAGTCAATTGTGTGACACGGGTTACACAATTGACTTCCAACCAAGTCAATGTCTAGTTAGACAAAATGACACCTTGGACACGGTACTAGTAGGAGCAAGAGTAGACAATATTTATCAAGTTTCTTTTAAAAGTGCTACTAATGTTTCTGCTAAGTGTCTCATGTCAAAAGAAGAAGAGTCCACCCTTTGGCACCGGAGGCTAGCACATGTGAACATGAAGAACATTCGGAAGTTGGACAACAAGGGACTAGTCCGTGGCTTACCAAGCATCAAGTATGAGAAAGACAAACTTTGTGATGCATGTCAAATAGGTAAGCAAACAAAATCTGCACATAAAGGTAAAAGCGCTGTAAGTATTTCCAATGTATTAGATTTACTTCATATGGATCTATTTGATTGTAGTGCCATCATATCATTGAATGGAAGTAGATATTGCTTTGTTATCATTGATGATTTTACTAGGTATACATGGACTTACTTTTTAAAATATAAGAACCAAACCTTAGATGTTTTCATTTCTTTTTGTAGAAGAGTTGAAAATGAAAGATCATTAACAATTAAGACAATTAGAAGTGATCATGGAGGTGAATTTCAAAACCAAAGGTTTTTAGAATTTTGTCAAGATAGAGGTTATAAGCATGAGTTCTCTACTCCTAGAACACCACAACAAAATGGTGTTGTAGAGAGGAAGAACCGTGTTCTACAAGAGGCTGCACGAAGCATGCTTAATGAGTACTCACTCCCGAGTTACTTATGGGCTGAAGCTGTAAATACAGCTTGTTATGTGCAAAACAGAGTCCTCATCCATAGGTTTTTGGGAAAGACTCCCCATGAACTTTGGTTTGGAAAATCACCTACAGTTAAACACCTTAGGGTGTTTGGTTGTAAGGTGTTCATTCTAAACACCAAGGACCACCTTGGAAAGTTCACGGCAAAGGCTGATGAAGGGATACTAGTCGGGTACTCCCTCGTTAGTAAAGCCTATCGAGTCTACAACAAGAAATCTAAATTAGTTGAAGAGTCTTCTGATGTGGTCTTTGAAGAAATTCCAAAATCAAATGACCAATCAGAAAATGTAGAAGGAGTTCAACTCGAACTTAGGAGACTAAGTTTGGAAGAAACTCCAAGAGTTGTTGATGGTGATGAGTCTGATGACGGTGAACCTAGACAACCCATTGATTAGCCGGATCCTGAGGCTGAACTTGTGTCTAGTGAACCCGTTCAAGAAGCACCACCAACTCCTAGGCAAACTAGATTAGCCTCTAGTCATCCCCAAGACCAAATTGTTGGAGACATCCATCATGGGGTTAGGACTAGATCATTCTTCCGGAATGAGGCAAATGAAGTTGCCCTAATTTCTGAAATTGAACCTAGGAAAATTGATGAAGCATTAAGTGATCCCGATTGGATCATTGCAATGCAAGATGAACTAGGTCAATTTGAGAGGAGTCAAGTTTGGGACTTAGTCTCTAGACCCAAGAGGACCACCATTATTGGAACCAAATGGGTCTTCAAAAATAAATTGAACCATAAGGGAGAAATCATTAGAAACAAGGCACGCTTGGTAGCCAAGGGCTATAGTTAAGTTCAAGGCCTTGATTATGATGAGACCTATGCTCCCGTGGCACAATTAGAGTCCATTCGATTGATGCTTGCATTTGCAGCACATCGTGGCTTCAAATTATAGCAAATGGATGTCAAATTGGCTTTCCTAAATGGTTTGATTAGAGAAGAGGTCTACGTCGAACAACCTCCGGGGTTTGAGAATACCGAATTCCCAAATCATGTGTTCAAGCTTAAAAAGGCACTCTATGGCCTTAAACAAGCACCCCGAGCTTGGTATGAGCGGTTGTCGACATTTTTAATTGAGAAGGGCTTCGTTAAAGGTCTAATAGACCCCACTCTATTTCTACGTAGAGATGGTGACAACATTTTTGTAGCCCAAGTATATGTCGATGACATAATTTGTGGCTCAAATAATAAGGGCTATTTAAATGAGTTCATTGGACACATGGAGAGTGAATTTGAAATGAGTTTAGTGGGAGAATTGACTTTCTTCCTTGGACTTGAAATCAAGCAAACTCGTGATGGTATCCATGTGCACCAATCAAAGTATACACAAGAAATGCTTCGAAAATTCAACATGAGTGATTCAAAAGAGGTAACCACTCCTATGGCTACAAACACAAGACTAGACAATGATGAGAGTGCTAAACCCGTTGATTTGACTCAATATCAAAGCATGATAGGCAGTTTGTTATACCTTACAGCTAGTCGACCTGATATACTATTTGCTGTGGGTATGTGCGCTAGGTATCAAGTTTGTGCCAAGGAATCTCACCTAATCGCCGTTAAGCGAATTTTGATATATCTCAAAGGCACGATTGGAGTCGGTCTATGGTACTCCCATACCGAATCTTTTGATTTAATTGGCTATACGGATTCCGACTACGCTGGATGTAAGTTGGACCGGAAAAGCACAAGTGGGGGTTGCCAATTCTTAGGTTTGTCCTTAGTAAGTTGGTCAAGTCGGAAGCAACATTGTGTTGCTCTCTTCACGACCGAGGCAGAATATATCGCCATGGAAAAGAGTGTATCACAATTGTTGTGGATGATACATACTTTAGAGGACTATGGATTGAGTTACAAGGGTGTGCAAGTGTTATGTGATAACATAAGCACAATTAACTTAACCAAGAATCCAGTCCATCATTCTAGGACCAAACATATTGAGGTGCGTCACCACTTCATTAGGGATCATGTAGCTAGGGGAGATATTGTACTCTCTCATGTAGAGTCCAAATCAAACCTAGCCGACATTTTCACTAAACCACTTTTCGAAAATGAATTTAGTTTCCTAAGACAGGAATTGGGAATGTGTCATGCTTCATAGGGTTGAATTGCATTCAAAACCTTCCATGATTATTTCAAATTGTTGGGGAACAATTGGGTAACTTTGGGGACATCTCATACAAACTATAAGGTTTAACAAAACGTTTTTGCTTGCTAGATATGGGGTGAGATGTTAGGATCAACTAAATTTCTCAAAATGTCAATGCATCCCTTGAGAAATTAAGTTGACGAGATAATAATCACTGTGGTGACCAAGTATGGGGAAAACCATTGCATAACATATGTGTATATGACTCCATGATCATACTTGGACATTCCAATCAAGGAAACATGATTGGAACACTGAATTTGATACAAACCTAGTTGAAATTGCTTGATTGATTGTTGATTGAGTTTGACTCCATTTGTATGGGTCAAAGTGATTGTTGGACCTATAAGGACCTTTAATCCTTGATCAGGGATCAATTTTAGTCATGAGATCTTGTCCAAGCTCGATAAACTTCATCAGATCTCCTTGGGAAGATTCAGAAGTTCTGAAACTGAATACTTCAGTTCGTATCAGGGAGTATCAGGAACCCTGATCGGTCACCGGACCGATCAGGCATAAGGCTTATCGGTCCCCGGACCGATCTGACTCCTTCCTGTGGTGATCGGTCCACAGACCAATCAGCGAGGCAAGTAGTGACCTTCCGGAATCTTGACCAAGTGTTCTAAGCTAGCCTGGATCGGTCCCCGGACCGATCTGGCACCCTATGATGATCGGTCCACAGACCGATCAGGGAGCCCAGAGTTTTACTCTGGATCCTACTGATCGTGTTCTGATCGATCAATCGATCGATCAGGAGCGCATCTGATCGGTCACCTAAACGATCAGGCCCAGGCCAGTCCGATCAGGCTAGAGCCTGATCGGTCTGGGCTTCATCAGATCGAACGGTGATCCGTTCGGGTGCATTAAAATCTAGTTGGTGGACCGATCCCTAGACCGATTAACTTCATGAAATCCCCTCATTGCCGAAACCTCCCACTCGCGCAACCGTTGCTTCGTGCGAGAGCGTTCCCTGTGACCTCGTCTTCCTCTCGTGAGTGTGAGCATGCAGTTCTAAGAAGCTTCCTCCGGCTCTGTGTCTTCCTGCGAGTTTCTCTCTTGCTAAAGGGGCTCGCGTTTCGTCTCTTGCGCCGAGAGCCTCTCCTGCACAAGCGTTTTTCCCTTTGCGACTCAAGAACTCTACTAATGGCACCAAAGTGAGTTTTTGGCTTCGATGTTCTTGCAAATCAGTTCATAAAATTGTGTTTTGAGGCTAATCATGGTTTGGTGTTATTCTTGGTGTGGTGCCGTGACCTTCTTGTATTTGCCGTGACCTCACTTTCTCACCAAATGATCAAATCGATTTTTCACCTCATTATTATTCTACCGTTGATCTTGATCTAATGTTTACCTATGATTGGGTCTTACCTTTGATGATCAATTCTTGAATTTATGATTCAACTTATGTCCAACTTGATTAATTGATTTACACTATGTGTATGACAAATTCAACTCTTTAGAAAATCTTCCAAGGGCAAAGAAGCTGCAGAAGGTAGCTTGAAAGGGAAAGCCACCTCTTCCTCTACGCCCTCCAAAAGGCCACAGTCCTCTTCGAGCTCTAGATTTCCAAATGCCGCATGTGAGCAGTCCTTCCAATCAAGGACTTTCAAAATGCTACCCTGCCGATCAATAGATGTCCCCTTCTTGACTGAGTACTGTCCATCGATCATGGAGATCGTTGCTTGTTACAATCTTGGTTTCCTCCTCTCCTTAGAGTGAACCATCAACTATGACCTTGTTTCGGAGTTTTACAATAATCTTCAGCAGGGTCCTCAAGGCAGCTTCGAGTTCACTACTCGAGTCGCCAAAAGGACTCTCAATTTTTCCTATGACATACTTGCTGAGTTTCTGGGTGGTCGACGATCACCAAACATGTATTCGATCTATCCCGAGCTTCCTAATCCCCTACTAGCACCATTTGCAGATGTTACCCCTGATTCTGTACATCAGTATTTCTTCGGTCATCCCCGCCCAGACGGTCTTGATGAGCTAGGCCCTAACTTTCCTACCTTTGCTGCTCTACGTCTCTCTCCCACTAACTACATATTATTCAAGATCATCATGAATTGTATACTCCCAATCACCTCCAAACCTTTAACTGAGATTCGACCCTATCACTGTCTGATGCTCTACGGCATGCACCGCCGATTGGACTTCGACATCATGGAGAGCATCTTTCAGTCCATTCTATCTTATCGAGAGCCCAGCCGCCGCACGGTCTACATGCCTTTTGGTCACGTCATCACCGACTGGCTCATGTCAGTTGGTATTGATGTCACCAAGGGTCGGACGATGCCTATGGTCCGACAGGATTGCAGACTTGGCCGGCGAGCATTCACCATGTCTGGCATCATGGTTCGGGAGCACGATCGGGCGTTGGTTTGGAAAGATGATAGGGTCCTTGGTGAGTTACCTAGGGGAGGTCCACAGGTTCAGGCGCCAGCCGATGCTGCTGCTGCTTATGACGACGAGCCGAAGCCAGATCTGCGCTGGATCAGTCGCTACAGGAGGTTATTCAGTTGGGGGTGACAGATCGCAAGGAGTTTCGGTCGGGTTTTCGTTCCCTCGATTGCCGACTGACCAGGATCGAGACCGAGGTCTCAGGGACCCGTACACTCCAGCAGACATGGTATGATGAGTGGCGCAGCCACACATTTCCAGGAGGTGCACCTTCTTCGAGTACTGCACCAGGGTCCTTTGCTCCTACTGATGTCACGATGGACGATCTCGTGCATGATGAGAATCCCCCAGCTGATGTTTGAGCTTGGATGTTTGCTGCTTTTTCTCATGATTTGTGTGACTTTTGGGTTGTATGCCCTGTGACTTGACTTGTTGTGGCCTTGTGCCACACGTATCTTGCCCTTGATGCATGTGTCATGCATCTTGCTACTTGTCTGGATATTTTATGCTTTGACTTATCTGACTTTGCCTTACATGCTTATCTAATATTAGTATGCTTATTGTTGATGCTATGTTGTTTTAAATGAGTTTTATCTGCATATTTGCTACATTGCCCTGTTCATGCTTAAAATGTCATGTCGACTTGATACATATGACTGTTATGGCATGCTTTGTGAGTTGTTACGTCATGTTCGTATGATGCATGTGATTGCTATATCTTGCTGTATCTTTTTCACATGTGTTCGTATGGTTATCCAACAACATATCACATCTTTGTTGATTTGGGATACCCCTAGGGTTGAGGGGGAGTTTGTTTTAAACTTAACAGCCCCTCTAGCCCCTTTTCGATGTTCGACAAAGGGGGAGAATGTGGATTGGTTAAGTTTAGGATGATCATGTTGTAGGGGGAGGATCTGGATTCCCCTATGATTCTAAATTTGGAAAACTTGATTAAGAATCCCTAAACGTAAAATCGGGTTGTCAAACAACAAAAAGAGGGAGATTGTTGATGCAGTCTGGCCCTGATTGTTGTTTTGGTATTGACACCGATTTTAGTTTAGGTTGATGATTATGATGATTATGATTAAGTCCTGATCGAGGATTAGGCATGATATGAAAAATCCTAATATGAAGGGTTAGGTGTGAAAAGTCCTAGCTTGGAGGGCTAGGTGTTGGAAAAGTCCTAATTCGGAAGGGTTGGGTGAAAAGTCTTAGCCTGGAGGGATAGGTGAAAAGTCCTAACTTGGAGGGTTAGGTGCAAATTCCCATCCTGGAGAATTAGGTGAAAAGTCCTGGCTTGGATGGTCAGGTGCCTAGCTTGGAGGGCTAGGTTGGATGAAGTTCTAACTCGGAAGGGTTGGGTGAAAAGTCCTAGCTTGGAGGGCTAGGTGAAAAGTCCTAGCTTGGAGGGCTAGGTGAAAAGTCCTAATTCCCAACTTGGAGAGTTAGATGGAAAAATCCTTAGCTTGGAGGGTTAAGGTGAATGAAACCCTAGCTTGGAGGGCTAGGTTTGAGTCCCTGGATCGGTCTGGTGACCGATCAGGGACATTGGCACGTTGTTCCTTCGTGGATCGGTCTGGCGACCGATCCAGCGATGTCTGATCGGACTGGTGACCGATCAGGGAGCGCACAATGAGGTTGGGAACCTACTGTGTGGCTCCTGATCGGTCCAGTGACCGATCAGGGAGCAAGCTGCTTCCTCGCTGCCTTGCCCCTGATCAGTCTGGTGACCGATCAGGGAGCAAATAGTGAGTGAGTTCCCTTGCTGATTAAGTCCTGATCGGTCCGGTGACCGATCAGGGACTTAGGATTTAATTTCCGGAGTTACTGTTCATTAGACCTGATCGGTCTGAGTGACCGATTAGACTTCATTCTGATCGGTCTGGTGACCGATCAGGCTTCACTCTGATCGGGCCGGTGACCGATCAGGCCTGTGTTGCCGTATGAGCTGGGAATCCCAGCAAAGCAGTAGATCGGTCTGGTGACCGATCCACAAGTCCTGGATCGGTCCGGTGACCGATCACTTTAATTCAAATTGCGTTGTCAGACGCTCTGAACATATCAGATTCTCTGCGCATCACTTCTGAATCTTGATTTACTGCTTGATATGCTGCTCTAATACTCTGATTAAGCTGCAGGTGATAGGGGAGGATTCAAACACTCAAGGAGAAGTCAATGGAGGCTTTCCATGGAGCAGGGTTGTCCGTTTTTCCATCTCAGGTTGCAACGGCCGAGCTGTAGACTGGAGCTGAGACTGGAGCTTGGCTGAGGGAAACTCAGAGAGTCCAGGGATAGCTCAGTGGTAGCTGGCGTTGGCAGATGAGCAGCTGGGAGCTGCAGAGATGGTGTCATCTGATGCTTGGTGGAGAAACAAAAGGAGAAGAGACTTCGGTTAAAAAAAAAGGGCTCTGAGAATACGAAGTGTTCAGGCTTGCTGAAGTTCTTGCTGCGATTTTGTGTTCTCCACACTTGGCTTACTGTGTGCGTGTGTTGTTGATTCTTTGAGCAAGTCATTGAGGTCTGAGGAGCAACCAACTCTTACGTGAGTGCTGGGAGGAAAGAACAAGGGGCTTGGAGTCCAACAGTGAGAAGACACGTAGGAGGGAGTCCTTGCGTGAGATCGTCGCTGGGTGGAGCTCAGGATAAGCTCGTTGTGTTCTTGTCCTTGCTAGGTGCTGAGTAAGAGTTTTCTCTGTGTTTCATTAAGCTTAAATCTATATCCTTGTTTGAAACGCTGTGGAGAGGTTTCTCTACCGGGAAGGAGGTTGCGTTATATCCGGTGAACACCGGGACTTGATCTGCCGACGATCAAGGGATCGCCCACCTTAAGGGCACGCCAAGGAGTAGGGGCAAGTTATCCCCGAACCTTGTAAACCCTCTTGTTAGCGACCTTGGTAGTTGTTCTTGCTTGATTCCATTTCTGTTTTGTTTACTGCACTCCTTCCTTTCTTTTGCTTCTTCTGCTGTTCTACTGATAAGTTGAGTGCAGAAACCTCACAAGTGTTTAAAGTCAAAGAGATTGGCTATATTCACCCCCCTCTCTAGCCATTCGTTCCCAACATATAGGAGAAGGCAAACCATCTTGGTCGTTCGTAGGAGGCCTCGGTAAATCGCAGGATCGGATGATCGTGCTTGGTCACATTGCGGGAAAATGGTGAGAGGTATTAAAATGGGAGTAAACGGGCAAGAGCTACTTGCCGTCCGAGGTACTTACGACCAATGATAGACGTTTCGCTGCCCGAGGCATCATTTCACCGTTGATACGTTCAATCGCTCGTTAAGGCGCTTGTCAGAAATGGAGATACGAATCGCCTCGATGGGATAGGTGCAGAGAAACAAACGGGCCAGCTCCTGAAAATCCCTTGGTTCAGGCCCCGGTCGGCCGCGTGGCGATCCATGCTCCCCGGGTTCCGACTTGACCAAGTGGCCGAACCTTCACAAACGGGCCAGCTCCCGCAGATCCCTTGGTTCAGGCCCTGGTCGGCCGCGTGGCAATCCACGGTCCCCGGGTTCCAACCTAACCAAGCGGCTGAATCCTCGCAAACGGGTCAACCCCCGCCAGTCCCTTAGTGTAGTGGTTTACACGGTAAGGGACGATCCCGAGCCGAGTGTTCTAACTGATAGGCATCTAAAGTGTCAACGCTCGACAATGAAAGCAAACCTAAGAAGCCCGAGTGGGAAGGGAAATATTTCATTCGGCAAGGCAAAGATGTTACATAACCAGGAATCAATCGCCCTTACAAGTGCAAAATGAAGAAAGACAAAATATAGGAGACCTGGCCTTCACTTAAACGGCTCATCAGTTATGTTTGGCAGGTCTTTACACATATCCTGGAGCCGCACTGCAGTGGGAGGCAAATTGGGTAGCAAGTACCCGCCGAGCCTGAGTCGACGGACGATGTTAATTCCTTGGGGCATCATTACGTCCATGAACCGGTTGGCGATTTCGGTCATATGGGCTGGGGCATTGATACACTTGAGCCTATGCTTTTCCAGTCTGGAGTGTTCGGTTTCCTTGTGGGATCGAAGCTCCGCCAGCTCTGATCTAGCTGCCTCCCACTCAGATTTCTCCTTCAGTAGCTGCCCAATCTCCTCCTTCTGATCTTGTAATAATTGGTCCTTATAGGAGAGCTCCGCGGACAACTCAGTTATCTTTTGTGATTGAGCCAGAACCTCAGCGTCTCTGGTCTCCAATTGGGCCCAAAGGGAATCGTTAGTAGCAGATGGCTCCTGAAGATCAGACTTCACCTGGGTCAACTCATCCTGAGCCTTCGCCTGAAGAGCTCGCGCCTTCCGTTCGATATGCCTCAAAGTGGAAAACCGGATGTTCGTCTGGGACGCGGCCTGCTGGGCCGTCTCGATTTGGTCACGTGCCACCTCGAGCTGCTCTTCAGAATGTGCCAATTGATCTCGCAGAGCCCGAACCTCCGCTCGCAGGTGGTTCAAAGTGGGCTCGTTGGCAACCTGCTGAGAATGCGCCACTTGGGTCTTCAGGCACTCCACCTCCCTCTCGGCCTTAGCCCGAGCCGAGCTCTGGGCCAGGAAAGACATAGAAAAGCCATGACAATCTCTAACGAACTGCCAAATGAATACTGGTCTTAGGGATCAGAAACAGAGTGTTCGGTAGAAGACTCAGTTCATCTGTGCATACCTGAGTGGCCTTAAGGAAAAAGGCATCAGGTCTGTTACGGGAGCTTCGAAAATAAGACTCCTCCGGTCCCTGAGCATAGCGGTCGGCTATCGACCCGTACAGGTGCAGGTCATGATGTCGATCGGGTAGATCACCCGGGGGTATCTTCAAGTAGCGGTCAGCCCGAGTTGGCACCAAAAGGTGTATTGTCGGATCATCACCTGGGTTCTCGGCAGATGGAGTCCCCAATCTATCGGACATCAACGCATCAGCAGCACTAGAAGAGGCTGACGGGTCGACGGGCGATGTGGTGATAGGAGGATGGGTCGCCGCACTAATGTTGGGGTCAGCAGCAGGTGTGATTATTGGCAAGCGAAGGGGGGAGTCGTCGACAACTGTGACGACAAGAGGATCAGCAGCAGGAGCCATGTAAGGCACGATGGCCATGGAGGCAGACGGAGCCCCCGGGTCGGGAACCGCTCTCGTCTTCTTTTTCTTCTCCAGACGTTTGCTGGAAGAAGGGTGTGACGAGCCCCCTGTCAGGGAAGATGCTCGTCGACGCTTGGAGGAAGCGTGAGGTCTGATGGTTAGGGGTGGGGTGGTCTCGGAGGCGATGGGAATTGACTCCGGTATGGTCGGGGTCAGGTCGGCTGAGACGTTTTCCGCCGAAGCACCTCCTCTAGCAGCTAGCATAGAGGCGACCCGAGTCTCCAGCTCGGCCTTATTTAGCCTGAAGCCTCCCTTCAAAGCCGTAGACAGCAGCATGGAAACTGTTATAATAAAATAAGCTTGGGCGTGACTAAAAGAGGTACATGAAAGAGGCAATGAGGCTTACCAACGGCAGACAGGGAAGGGGCAGGACTCGGGCTAAGACTAAAGGTGGAGAGAATCCCGTCCTTTAGCAGAAGGTCACCATGGAAGTGTCTACCCTCTAGCTCGGCTGTGACGTTCAAGTAGGCTGCGGAAGTGCGATAGTGTCTGGGGAGGGCCTCGGAAACGAGAAGTCCCTCGACCCAGGTTGTAGGCCAGCCGGGGGCTGAGATGGGCCCAACGAAGAAGTAACGCTCCTTCCATCCCTTGTTCGAAGTGGGAAGGTTCAGGAGGAAGGAAGCCTTGGCTCGGGCTTGGAAGAAGAAGTCGCCCGCCTCTTGCTGTTTGGGATAGAAAAGGTAATGGAAATTCTCCGGCTCCAGGGGAATCCAGAGTAGTGAAAAAATGATGACCGAGCCACACATTAGACGTATGGCGTTGGGGGCTAGCTGAGGTAATGGAATTTGGAAGTAGTTGCAGACGACAGAAAGGAAAGGATGAATGGGGAAACAGAGACCAGCTTGTAGATAGTCCCGAGACAAAGCAATGTAGCCTAAGGGAGCGGAGTCCGGTCGGTCGTGCGATTCAGGCAGGCGTAGTTGGTAGTCCTCAGGGATTAAGAAATCGGACTGTATCTGCTCCAGGTCGTGGGCAGTGAGGGTAGTTACCATGGTCGAATACCAGGGCCGAGAAGTGGTTGGAGACGAGGAAGAAGAGACCATCGGATAAGGAGAAAATGGGAAGCTAACCGTCAGATGGAGTCGCCGAAGGAAAGTCGAGGAGGAGTAGCTGTCTGAGCCCTAGTGGCACTCAAAGCGGCGGAGAACGACGAGATGTTTCGGTCACATGGAGAAGAACAAGCAGACGAAAGGCCTACTTAGGAGAATAGGTGAGGAACGCCAGTCGTTCGATGAGGAACTGGGAAAAATGTGTAACCCCGCCAGAGCCGTCTGATCAAGCTCGAGTAATGTGCATGAGGGCAGAGCACAGGCATGGGCAGAACATTTGGGAAGGCCAAGGGCACATACGTCGGTGTGTGAGGGCAGATGGTGTAAAGGCGTGAGTCTCGTGCCATTCAGGCAACAATCAATGAGAAGATACGCTCGGTTTCCGAGGGGTGCGCCAGGCTCGAGCCAGAGTTGAGGTCCAGTTAGTCGGACTACGTGTCTCCTTCGACTAGACTTGAGGGGGATGCTTATGATCCCGGACCAGCTTGCGTGTAGCTTGGCCCGACAGCCTGGCGCCCAGTCAGAAGGAAGAAGGTTGGTGGGCTGAAAAAGCCCATCAGATAGGTGTCGAGCGGGCTTAGGCCCTTAAACTCACATGTGGTGGCCCACACTCTTTGGTATCAGTCTGACCCCGAGTCAGATGTTCATACTCTAAGACTCATCCAGGTTCGGCTCCCCGTCGACGCGTGGCGGCCCATGCTCCGGGGGTAAGCCCAAATCGGAGGAGGCGTTACTTAGTGCCCCTAGTCGGCACCCTAACAGGCCCTCAGTCGGCCTCATCCCTCAGTGCCCCCAGTCGGCACCCTCACAGACCCTCAGTCGGCCTCTACACCTAGTGCCTCAGTCGGCACAACCACACCTTGACACCAGGATACCAGAAGCTGTACGGGGTCGACGCAGGACTGAAGCCATCCTGGCACCAAGTGACAGATATCTCGCCGATGTATTGATTTCCCTGTCATATCCTGTCCCACCGTACCAAGCCCACATACCCTGATGTCAGGCCGAGCGGCGTCCAATGGCGCCAACCCTTAAGTTGACAGTGCCCCTTTCCTTAATAAGCATGCACTACTTTATCCTGCTACCTCTGATCATGCATTACCTTGTCCTCGCTATATGACAACAGGTGGCAGGCGGGGCAGGAGCTATCAGCTTCCCCGGCTATATAAGCCTCCTCACTCCGCATTTCTCAGGTACACGCGATAGTGCAATTTCATACTGTTCTATTGCTTTCCATCGCCACCGTCGAGTACTGACTTGACCGTCGGAGTACCTGGCCGGGGACTTTTCCCGATGGGTTCTAACGGTCTCTGTCTTGCAGGTTCGAGGCGATCCAGCTCGTTAGACCACCTCATCGTCCTCGCTCTCCCCGGAGACTCACTCAGCTGTAAGAGCGTTCAACTCACTTCGCGACAACATCACTTAACTAGTTCACCTATGCAGTATACCTCTTTTTGGTTGTTATCAAAGATGCCACCTCAATACTCCTTATCTTTGTTGGTGCAAGGAGCACCACATCAAATTTATGTTTTGATGTATGGTAAATTTAAAATTAGGTTATCGTATAATCTAACAAGGTTATTGAGTGTGTAGGTGCAGGTAACTTGATAAGAGGATAAGTCTTAAGCAGTCAATGAAAAGTCCTAGTAGAGTACTACGTAATGACAGTGAAAGTCCTAATAAGATATTAAGTAGTGAAAGACTAAGTGGACACTAGACAGTGAAAGTTCTAGTGGGTTAGGTGGTAGTTGAGCACTTGGTGATAGAAGTCCCAATAGATATGTTGAGAGTTGAGCACTTAGCAGTGAAAGTCCAAGTGGATTAGTTGGGAGTTGATCACTTTATAGTGGAAATCCCACTAGATCAACTGGGAGTTAATCACTTGGTAAAGACAAAGTCTTGGAGGTACCACGCAAGGTAAGTCGAGTTTTGAGCAACAACTATTGTTCGAAACCTCCGACTTGTGTTAGTATTTTTTTTATTTTTATTTTTTTGCACGCTAACTCCATATCGCATGAAACTACTAGGAGACCAGATAGACGGGTGACCAGATGCATATAAGTTCTAACTGACTTAGTAGAGAACTTCTAAGAGACCGGAGGGAGGTGCAAGCAACCTCGGTGTCCAAGCAACTAGAGATGGTGCAATCCAATGATCTGAAAGAGACAGTCAAGATAGGCATTTGACTAAGCTCCAAGCACCCGGAGGGAGTCCAGGTGATCAAAGTCCATAGAATTATCCTGATCCAATGTCGAAGTGTGGATCAGTTTTGTAATTGAATCAACATACTCCAGGTGACCAAAAACGTTTCTAATCAATCGAAAGAGTGTCAAGTCAACTTTCAATTGGGCTTTATAAAAGATGGCTCAAGGCACTTGTTTTTCGTCACTACTTCGAATACTTCTTTTAAGTGTCCATCTTCTTTCGTTTATGTACTGACACGTTGTGCTTGTGCTATTTAAAGATCAAACGGCAACCTAAGCATGCAATTTTTATTACTTTTGTGTTGTCATACTTTTCTTTATTATTTGTGTAACAAGTTAAGTTGCGGTAGGAGATAATTCATCCTATAATATAATCAAGATTATATTATAAGTTGGATTTTTTTATTTGGAATAATTTTAAAATTATAATGTAATGGAATCTTGATTACAAAAGTGGTTCAAGATTTATAATCTCGATTACAAAATTAAAATCATGTAATTCGATTATATTCCCTGCTCTCTATTTTCAAAACCTATTGGCAGAACCCTCCGCGGCCATGGCCTCCCCGGTCGCCGGTCGTCGGTCGTCGGCCGACCGTCGTCGGTCGTCGGCCGACCGTCGTCGGTCGTCGGCCGGCCGTCGTCGGTCGTCGGCCGGCCGTAGTCCGGTCGTCGGCCGGCCGTCGTCGGTCGCCAGCCGGCCGGCTGGCGGCGGCGGTCGCCGATCGCCGACTGACCAACGGTGGTCGTCGGTCGCCAATCGTAGTTGTCGGTCGTCGTTGTCGGTCGTCAGCCGCCAATCTTTGATTACATTACAAGATAGATTACCCCTCACTAAATGTAGCCTATGGTTATCAAAGATTACATACAACTCATTATCAAACATAGTATGTAATATTAATTACATTACATTACAAACTTAATTATATTACATACTCGATTATATTACTCCTACTAAACGGAGCCTTATTTCATTATATGTGAAGTAACGACACGTAGTGCATGATGCACTGAAAAAGTTCAATTTATGAAATTGAACAATAACATTATAAATAATGCTTTCGTCCAAGACAACAAACAAGATAAGTAAATGATCAGTTCATTATAAGAAATAATAAAGTGCGGAGAACATTCAAGGAGTTGCGAAGATTATTCTTTGACAAAGGGGATTTAGTTCATGAAATTTTGAAAAGCTTTTTGATTCGTTCGTGATCGCTCTTTCAAACAGCAAAGTTATTTGCTAGTTTATTCTTCAAGATCATTGTGAGTATTCCTGTGAGTATTTAGATTTATAAAATTTATTTCTATCGTTCAATGTTTAAAATATCAATAATGGTATCAGAACTAATAATACTCGAATTAGGAGAAATTTCTCTGGCGACCACATAGCAACAAAGGCCACTTAGTCGCATCGAGAAAACATGACACTAGCGTTTCCTCCGTCACTGAGATAGTGGGTGTCGATGACCATGCCAGGTGGTTGGCGACCAACATTCATGGCTAGCAAGCACTAGTGACCACGTCGGGAAGACCGATGTT
Source organism: Boesenbergia rotunda (assembly GCA_024364735.1). Lineage (NCBI taxonomy): Eukaryota > Viridiplantae > Streptophyta > Magnoliopsida > Zingiberales > Zingiberaceae > Boesenbergia > Boesenbergia rotunda. Next base: position 403,708 of record JAGFNQ010002310.1, on the reverse strand, counting down.
CGTCAATCGGTTCGATTGTCGTGTTCGTCACTGTAGAGGCATGGGAATTACAATGTGCAGTGTGCGACAAACAACATAGTCAGAAGTTTATTTTTTTGAGAAAATATTTGATTTTTAATGAATCAAATAGAAAAATAAAATGAATCATGTTTTTTGTGAATGCTCACTTTTGCATAACTGTTTGGTTCAATTAATTTACATCAATCCGATCTAATCAAATTCATATCTGGTTAAAATTATCAATTAGTTTAACTAGAAAATTGGTTCAATCTGACATGATTTGATTTAAAACATTAGTTAGTTTAATCAGATCAGGTTAGTTCAATCAGACCATGGTCTGGTTTAAATTTTTAGTTGGTTTAACCAGATTAGTTTGATCTAATTAGACTCAGTCTGGTCAAATCATTGGTTATTTAACCAAACCAGTTTGGTCCAAACCAGAATAAGTCTGCTAGATTTAATTAAATGGGCTAAAGTTTAAACAAGAATAACATAGGTAAGGCATCCCTATCTTAGATTAGTTCTAACAAGGACAATGGGCCAAACTATGGATTCAGTTTCCCAATTGATCGGACCAGTATGTTAGTCAACTGGAACTTTTCAAATAAATAAAATTTATTTTTCTTATTTGCTTATAGATTTTGTGTGTTTGTTTTGTGCATATGTACGAATTGAATATAACTGATTTTGTTACTGGTTTGTAAGTTTTGTATTGACATTGTAATTTTCAATTCCAAATGTCGAGGATCATATACATGATGACTTGTCGAGATGTGAGATGGAACCAACTGAGGGAGGCAATTGAAGGGATTGAATATAACTCGAGTTACGGAGTCAAGGACTATATATTGGAAGGCTTGATTAATTATTCTGGAAACTCGAGCAAGAAGAGTTTCCAATCTTAGATAATTATAGAATATGGGCTTTGATTCAATCATTGCTGGAGTATCACAAGATAGTAGCACATCACTTTTAGGGGCTCTCTGAAGGGCGCATCTCCTATTCAGATTTATGTATAGAATTGCTTAATCATTTGGATCAAGAAGAGGATCTTGAAAAGTTTGAGAAGGATCCAAAAGGAGATCGAGATCAGGGTCACCTTGAAGATGGTTCACCCGAGATTGCTCTAGATGGGTCTAGGATGAAAGGAGTTGTATTTACTGCTGCGCTAGTATTTATCCTAGTAGTAGTAGTGTTAGCTTATTTAATTTATTAGAGTTCTATTGTTGTTATTGTTGTTATGTATGAACAATATTAGCTCATTTGATTTATGCAAATCATGTAGAAAATGTTGTTGTTATGTATGAATAATATTTTTTTTGGAAAAGCTATGTTATGTGTTAACAAAATTTGAATATGATTAGTTTAAATGATCAATTTATTGTTATTAATGATTAGTTCATTTGATGGGATGTGTGTTATATAACTGATCAATATTGATTAGATTAAAACATATGAATGATGAGTAGAAATGTAGTTGTCACTTGATTTTATAAACCAACTCTAATTTAAAATGAGTCAATTATTAATTGCATGCATATAAATTACACTAAAGTACTAAATAATATATTTATTTATGGTAGATTATAGTGGCTAAGAATATCATAGATGAACTCAATAAAAGAGAAAAATTATATGGAGATAACTATAAAATATGACATCTCAAGATATATACAATATGTTCTTAAGGAACAAGAAGTTCTAGAGGTTGTGAATCAATTCATGGAAGAACCTGCTGATGATTCAACAACACAACATAAACCTAATCTTGATACCTATAAGGCATGGAAGAAAAAAAGACTCCATTACTAAGGGGATATTGATTAGTTCAATGGTAGATGACCTAGTATTTTAGTATGAGTTATTACCCTAAGAGAAAGATACAGTGGGATTAGTTTAAGCATGGTTCGTCAGCTAACAATTAAATTTGATAGTTAACAAAAAATGCTTGAATGTTACTGTGGTCCAACATCTAAGGGAAATAACGAATATGATTCGGGAGCTAAAAATTACTGATCATGAGTTGACTGATGAATAACAGTTTCAGGCAGTTATTCGTTCCCTTCCTGATTCTTAGGAAATGATAAAACAGAACCTTACCCACAGTGAAAGTATCAAGACTTTCACTGATGTCTCACGCCATATTGAATTGGAAGTAGAGAAGATAGAATCCATAAGAATCTTTGGACAAGCTTTTATAGCTGAAGGTTCTGTTGGAGCATCTGGGTCCAAGAATAAGAAAAGATGGTTTAAGAAAGGAAAGAGAAAAGGAAAAGAAGCTAGTGCTACTGTTTGACAAGACCCAATGAAAAAATTTTAAAGAAAAGAAGTCTGGACAAAAACCTAATAGCAAGTTGACTTGCTATAACTGTGACAAGAATGGTCACTTTGCTTGGGAATGTATTGAGCCAAAAATGATAGATCCATGTTTATCTTCTTTTTATAAGCATTGTGTTGCTAGTTCAGTGTTGTTAGCTGATTCTTATCCTTTATGGATTATAGATTTAGGAGCAACGAACCATGTAGCTTGTGATTGAGTTATATACGAGTACCATCAGGTACCAACTGGCAATAAATAAATATATGTGGGAAACAATGTAAGGATTGGAGTCAAAGAAATTGACACCTGTAAACTCAACCTTCATGGTGGACGTACCTTATTTCTACATGATGTCCTGTATGCTCCTGAGATTCGACGGAATCTGGTTTCCATTAATAGTCTTCTTAATTTGAGTTATTGTATGAATTTTCATAGTTATTGAGTGGAACTCAAAATTAATTCTGTTTTAATAGGATATGGTAATATAGAGAATGGTTTCATGGATCTAATGTAGAACCGGATATTAATTATCAAAATAATGGTTGTTTTTCAAATATTGTTATTACTAGCGATGCTGATGATAATGATGAAGTTTGGTATGCTAGATTAAGACATATAGGATAAGAACGGATGAATAGATTAGCTAAAGAGGGTCGACTTAGTCCTCATACTAAATTTAACCTGTTTATATGTGAGCATTGTGTTAGAGGTTGCAAGGGTGCAAACTTAGTCCCACATTGAGAAACACATGGGAAGATCATTGGTTTATAAGGAATATGATATCTCCATTGGAATTAGGCCTTTGGGGAGAGCCCAAGAGCAAAACCATGAGGGCTTAGGCCCAAAATGGACAATATCATACCATTGTGGAGATATCCTAATTCCTTTTGGTCCTAACAAATGGTATCAGAGCCAGGTTGCTCATCCAGATCTAACCATGTGCGTTAAGCCTTAAATAAAGGATATATGTGCTCCCGTGCCTTGATCAAAGAGGACCAGTTCTAGCTGCGGTTAGGTGGTGAAGTCCTAGTAGGTCAGGTGGATCGAGGGGCAGAAAGTCCTAGTGGATCAGACATCAAGAATGGAAAAGGTTTCCGTTTGTGGTGGGGGCATGTGGTCCTTTGTTTGAGGGGGAGATTGTTAGAGGTTGCAAGGGTACAAACTTAGTCCCATATTGAGAAACACATGGGAAGATCATTTGTTTATAAGGAATATGGTATCTCCATTGGAATGAGGCCTTTTGGGGAGAGCCCAAGAGAAAAACTATGAGGGTTTAGGCCCAAAGTGGACAATATCATGCCATTGTGGAGATATCCTAATTCCTTTTGGTCCTAACACATTGTCTTGCTGGAAAAGCAACTAGGAAACCGTTTAGTAAGACTATTAGGGTTAAATCACTATTGCAATTAATTCATTCGAATATTTGTAGTCCATGAATGTAAGGACTAGATATGAAAGTTCTTATTTTATTACATTTATTGATGACTTCACACGTTTTGGTCATATGTATTTGATTTCTCATAATTTAAAGTATTAGATTGCTTCAATCATTATTTAAATGAAGTTGAAAATCAATTGGAACGTAATGTTAAAACCTTATGCACTGACCGTAGAAATTAATATTTATCTGATCAGTTCCAGATAACATGTAATGATAAAGGGATTATTAGACAACTGACTATTCCTGGAACTCCATAGTAAAATGGAATTATTGAAAGAAGAAATTGAACTCTTTTAAATATGGTTAGGTCTATGATGGTTCAAGCTAATTTAACTATTTCCTCTTGGGGAGATGCATTATAGCTACAACCTATATACTTAACTGAGTGTCTTTCAAATTTTTTCCATTTACTCCATATGAACGTTGTACAAGCAGAAAATCAGATTTGAGTAAAGACCCGAGGGTTAGCTGCTTATGTTTATGATAAAACTAACAAATATGAAAAATTAGGACCCAGGGATAGAAAGTGTATCTTTGTAAGATATTTTAATACATCTAAGGAATATGTTTTCATTGGTGAGCAACAAGATAGAACTATCTCTGAAATAGAGTCAAGAGATACTACATTTCTTGAAATTGATTTCCCAACAAAAAGTGAAGTTGATAAGATGATTTCTTTATTTGCAATAGAGGAGGAGGATAATGTTCCTTTATCAATAAATCAGGCATCATAGAAGATACCTGAATCCAGTCAACCTAGTGGGAGTAAATTGTCGATGAAAGAGTTAATTTCTCAACAACCTAACCTACAAAGAAGCAGTCATCAGATTATTCCTCGGAGAAGGTTTGACATTGAGAATGAGGCATTAATAACTCTTCCAATTGACGATGAGGAACCTCAAACAGTTTAAGAAGCATTGAGATGCTCAATCAGGGAGAAATGGTAAGTTGCAATGAATGAAGAAATAGAAACTATAAGAAAGAATCAAGTTTGTAATTTAGTCGATCTTCCTTCCAGTCGAAGGGCTATTGGGAATAAGTGGATTCTCAAAATTAAGAGAAAAGCAGATGGGTTGATTAATCCATACAAAGTTTATTTAGTTGCAAATGGATATACCTAATTGGAGGATATTGATTTCGAAGAGAAATTCTCCCAAGTTGAAAAGTTTGTGTCAATACGTGTCATCCTAACTATAGTAGCACATTTTGACTTGGAATTACATCAAATGAATATAAAAATAGCTTTCCTTAATGATAATCTTAATCAGGAAGTTTATATGGCATAACTAGAAGGTTACATTGCTAAAGGCCAAGAGAATAACATATGTAGACTTAAAAAAGAAATATATGGGCTAAAACAAGCATCAAGATAACGGAACATAAGATTTAATAAAGTGATTTTGTCTTATGATTTCAAAATGATCAATGAGGATCATTATGTTTATCTAAGAAAAGAAAAAAGAAAGTTTGTCATTTTATCATTATATGTTGATGATATGCTAATAGCTGGGAGTAACATAAAGTTTGTGATAGAAGACAAATCATGGCTTTCATCATAATTTGACATAACAGATATGGGAGAAGCTAAGTACATCTTAGGAGTAAAGATCATTAAAGATCGATCAAAAAGGCTTTTGGGTTTGTCTCAAGAAGCTTATATCACTAAGATACTACAACACTTCAATATGTTAAATTACAATATTGAACAAACACTTGTAGCTAGAGATATTATTTTGAGCAAAAATATATATCCCAAGACTCCGGAAGAGATAGCAAAAATGAAGGATAAGTCATATGTCAGTGCCATTGGTAGTTTAATGTATACTATGTTATGTACATGTCCTAATATCAGCTATGTTATTGACTTAGTTGGTCATTTTCAATCAAACCCAAGATTGAGATACTGGAAAGTGGTGAAGAGGATATTCAGATATCTCAAAGGGACAACAGATTATTGTCTCAGCTTCAAGGATCAAAATTAAGCCTGAAAGGCTACACAGATGCAGATTGACAGGAGACCTTGATGGTAAAAAAATCCACGTCTGGCTATACCTTCTTGTTAAATGGTGTCGCCATCTTATGGAACAGCAAGAAATAGGCTTATGTAGCGCTGTCGATAATGGAATCTAAGTATGTGGCTTATGCAGTGTCTGTACAACAAGACATTGTCTGGTAAAGAAGGTTCTTGAAACATGTGAAGATTGCTGAGAATAGTAGAGGTCCTATTATAGTATACTATAATAATCAAGCAGCTATGACTTTCTCCAAGGATCCTAAATATCACAGCAAAGGCAATCATATTGAAATTAAATATAATTTTATAAGGGATATTATTGACAAGAAAAAGATAAGTATCAAGTATATCCCTATGCGAGCTATGTTTGCAGATCCTTTTATAAAGTCATTGACTAAAAAGTCTTTTCAAGGACATGTGAAGTCTTTGGGAGTTTGTAAAATGTAACACAATTGAATATTTGAAATGTCATGATCTATTCAATGTAAATATATTTGTTATATTTAGACAAAAGTCTCAGTAAGCATATTGGCAAGTTGAGATTGATCCACTCACATGGACAATCATCTCTATTTGTTAAGTATAAATAGAGGTAAGATTATTGCTTATGAGACAACTTATATAACCATGAATAAAGACATACCCATAAGTTAGGGTCGCCTTGATAATTGTGTCAAGATGAGATGATTTATGTGTTAATAATGATCGAAGTAAATGAACCCACCATTTACTGATCTGCTAAAGGCCATATTGGAATTCATAAGTTAAATTCAGGATTAGATATTAGATAAGTCTAGATTGAAATCTGTATGACGTTAAATTTTAAGAAAAACATACAATCTTTTTGGTAAAGAGAAAACTTCGTAGCATGTGATTCATACCACATGTGTTATAATGACAATAAGGTTAATAAGAGAATGGATCTCTACTTCTCTACTATGTGAGACTTTTAAGATTATAAGTTAATTTCAATATTACCCTAAGTGACTATTTAGCACTATCTATTTAAAGTTCTAATCAGTGTCTACTACTTTAGCTTGTATCCTATTAGCTATAAATATTCGATCTATAGAGCATAACTAAGAAAGCGACTTATTAGAATGAATAGATTCTAGCTAAAATGGAAGATTAAAATTGATTTATATCTTTGATATTTATTCACTGGTCGACCAGTTACATTTTTTTGTTGAATATTTAAAATGTGATTGTGAATAATTGTATTGATTGGATATGTTAAGCATGCTCTTGGCATATTAGTCATATGAGGGATTAGAGATGTTCATATTGATGTAAATAATTTAATTTGGAATAAAAGCAAGATGTTGATATGTCTAATTTGTTCTATAGAGTGGCTATGTAAGGTGTAACAACTCTTAGCTTCAATCGCTCAATATGATTGCTATCGCACAAATTATTTTTCCTTAAGTATGAATTGGATGTTTTAATATAGTCTTTGTGACTAGATCCTTATATGGTCTTTTTGGCTTGCTTTGAACGAGTGAAAGATGTAAGAGGTTACTTAATTATATGTGAAGTAACTGCACGTAGTGCATGAATGCACTGAAACATACAATTTATGAAACTGATCAATAGCATTATAAATAATATTTTCATCCAAGGCAACAAATAAGACAAGTAAATGATCAGTTCATCATAAGAATAGACAAGTAAATGACCAGTTTATCATAAGAAATAATAAAGTGAGTGGAGAACATTCAAGGGGTTGCGAAGATTATTCTTTGGCAAAGAGGATTTGGTTTGTCGAACTTTGAAAAGCTTTTTGATTCATTTGTAACCACTCTTTCAAACAACAATGTTATTCGCCGATTTATTCTCCATGATCACTATAGCGACACGACCCCTCTAGCCCCATCAGGCGGCTCTCTAGGTCGTGCTCTACGGTCTTCCCACTTCCGATAATGGATTTTTGCCTTTCCCAAATTCGAACCCTAGACCTCCGGGATAAGTACTAAAGTTCCTTGAATCTAGTAGCCAAGTGAGCTGCGGTTCACTTGGCTATCAGATTCAAGGAACTTTAGTACTTGTCCCGGAGGTCTAGGGTTCGAATCTGGGGAAGGCAAAAATCTACCGCGGGGTGTGGGAAGACCGTAGAACACGACCTAGAGAGCCGCCTGATGGGGCTAGAGGAGTCGTGTTGCTACATAAAAAGGCGTCATTTTATGTAACGATCTTGGCCTCTCTGGTCCCCGCTGGCAACCCTCTAGGCCCAAGACCCTACGATCTTCTCACCCCTGGCAGTGAGTTTGCCTTCCCCAAATTCAAACCCTAGACCTTCAGGTCAAGTACAAAGGTTCCTTGAATCTGGTAGCCAAGTGAGCGTGACTCACTTGGCTACCAAATTCATGGAATATTGTGATTGTAGCGACACGACCCCTCTAGCCCCATCAGGCGACTCTCTAGGTCGTGCCCTACGGTCTTCCCACTCCCGCCAGTGGATTTTTGCCTTCCTCATATTCGAACCCTAGACCTTCAGGACAAGTACTAAAGTTCCTTGAATCCGATAGCCAAGTGAGCGCACGGATAGCAGCACGAAAAAAAAGATAAAGAGGAATTTAAAGGCCCCTCTTTTTAGACTCTTTTATAGAGGTTTTATCGAGCCCCGTATCCTATAATAACCCATGTTCAATCCCATCAGTACCTCCAAGTCAACTGAACGCAACCGCAGCTCAATACCATGCCTACACAGGATCAGAGCTCGACTACAGACCAATAAATGCTACAATGCCTACACAGGATCAGAGCCCGGCAAAAGACCAATAAATGCTACAATGCCTACACAGGATCAGAGCCCGTGCTACTACAGGATCAGAGCACGACTATAGACCAATAAAGAAGAGATGGTAAACTGAAAAGGAACTCGTCTTATTATTGTTAAATGGGGCACGAAGGGTCCTAGATGATAGTACAAGAGAGATATTGGGGCACGAAGGGCCCTAGCGGAGGTTGTAGCTCGGTTTTATGAGTGTGTGGATCAAAATTTGGATCCTCCAACCTATTGGCTCTCCCCTTATCCTTTCCTTAGCCTTATATTGGTTCTCTCGAGCCCCTAAACAGGGGTAAAATATAATAGCGCAAAACGTCAAGTGAGTGGGAGAAGTTAATACATATTATGTGCACCAATACCAAAGCGAGGTACTGGAAGAGAACTGAAAGCGAGAATAGGGCAATTAATCATAAATCACACGTTTGGGGTGCTCGCATGTGGGTTTGGGCACAAAGGGCCCTAGCTCGTTTTTATGAGTGCGTGGATTGAAATTTGGATCCTCCCCCTAAGAGATACCCATCAAGAGCTACAAGACACAAGGTAGACAATAGTATCAAGGCGGATGGAAGATCCTAAGGGTACGTTTGGTTGAGGGCTATCCTTGATAACCTTAGTTATCCATCCAAGGTTATCAATAAAAACCTTGTTTGATTTAGATAATCAGCGATTCCCAAGTAATGATCGATGCCGACACGTCAGCAAAAGGGGCATGCAACCCGGAATCGAAAAATCTTAGGGAAGTAAGATTTTTCTTGATTCCCAGGTTATGAAACTTATATTTCCAAAATTATCCTCCAATATTTACATTTAAGACGAAAATAACTATTACAATTTATTAACTTCCGAAAGCATTATTCGCGACCGACGACCGCCAGCGGCGGGCGTTGACCGGCGACGATCGCCGGCGGCCGGCGACGATCGCCGGCGGCCGGCGACGATCGCCGGGTGCCGGTGACCACCGCCGATCGCCGGCGGCGTCGCCAGTCCCCGGTCGGCGATCTGCGCCGGTCGGCAATCTGCGCCGATCGTCGACGGTCGGCGCCGATAGTCGGCCACCGGTGTTGGACACCGACTGTCTAAGTGGACACCGATGATCGACGTCGACACCCTTAAGTCTAAACAAATAAAATTATTTAAACAAATTCTAAAAGGTAATATGGTAAAATATTATATTAGGTTATAGACTATTACCTCCAAACAAACAAGATTTTATTTGATTATCTAAATTAAACCAAACAACTTTAGGTTATGTTTCATTCCACATAACCTTGGTTATGTGATTACTTGGTAATGACATAACCGAGGTTATATATGATAACTTGAACTAAACGCACCCTAAGAGATATTGACTCCCAATGGCCGATTTCTAAAGCTCATCCGGTTTGGGAGTCTATTCATCCGGTTTGGGAATAATGTACATCGGATCACTTCTAATCCTTTCGGTTATTTGATTTTTGACATTCTTTTGTTCGATATTATGATCGGCATTCACAGACTCTGGATGAACTATTTTATCTGAATCGGAAATGATTGCCATCTCTTCTATCTGTTTCACTCTCTCTTCTATCTGTTTCTCTTTCTCTGCTATCTTTTTTATCTTTTTATCTCTATTTTTTATCCTTTTATCTCTATCTGCAATCTGCAATCTGTTTCTTTTTCTCTTCAATCTAGCTTCAAGATCTCGTCTCTTCTTGTCTCTTCTTGTCTTTTTCTTTCTCTGCAATCCTTTTTCTTTATCCTTCTCATCTATCAGTTTCTTTTTGTATATAGTTGTGGCATCTTGACTCCCCATGTCTATCACTTCTATAGGTTCAGTGTCTATCCACTAATTGTTCTCATTATAGACATATTCTCTTTTGTTACTCCGTGGAAATCCCAGTTTGATCATCAATTCTTTTTTGACAATCCGGAGTGAACTCCAATCTATTCTGAAGTTAGCATCTATGGGTATCTGCTCGGTTTGAGATAGATCTGCTAATTGCCTTTTAAACCATTCTGATGTGACTAAATCTTTAGCGGGGCCCTTATGCTTGAGAATCTTTCTATCATCTTCAATCTCTAACATATAACTCTTAGGTGCTAAGAATCTTCCTCTTTTGACTTTGTTCTCGAGTTTGAACTTACCCAATTCACTGGAAGAGATTAAATCCTCAGGAAGAGGACTGCTAAGAACAACAGAGTCTGTATCAGTGTAGTAACAGTCAGGTTTGGAAATGAATGGGTACATTTCAATACGAGCACAAGCTGTTATAGCTGCTGACATTTGAACAGCCGTATTCCTTGGAGGATTCCACTCTTCGTCGCTAACACTGCGTATATTGGTAATGTAATTGACTATATAGTAATCATCGTTCAGCTTATCTGCTGATTGAAAAGTATCCTTACTCAACAATTCTTGATATTGATCCTCATTGCATATTTCAGTTACTGTACTCTCTGGATTCATGCCGAATCGTCCGTAGAGCGAATTCATACATATTTTATATAAAAAAGACATAGCTTCAGAACCCGCTTTCTTGGCTTCTTGTCGGCTCTTATAGAGGCATGATATAAAGCCTTCGAAAGGACTGCTTGTCTTCTCAAACATATATCCCCTGAGAGGTGTGATTTGGTAACCCAACCTACGGGCATACTTCAACTCTTCGCTATAATAGACTCCTATGAAATGACCTGTTGGAAAGATTAAAGTGTTTTTTTGATCCCTATAAGGCTGGACGGATTATATTTGTAGACAGCATAAGCCTCAATAAAACCAAACAAGGTACCCAATTCAACCTCCTCCAAGTTGTTCCGCCAGACAGGTACACCACAAGGCATAGGATAAGATTTCATAATAAAGGGATATAATGAATTTACATCATATACGAATAAATTCTCACCAAAAGGCTTATAAACATCTGCATGACCTCCATATCCGCCACGCCTTATAAAGGTATCTTGATTTCGATTAAGAATATAGATACGATATTTTTGATCATCTAAATAATTAGAGCGAAAGATTAGAAGCGAAAGCGATGACAATGTAATGACACCCTCGATATCAATATTATACCTAGACATACACATTTCTTGCGCCTTCAACATCACACCACCTAACAGAAGGATATCTTGTTGAAGATATCGAATATATTCCTCACGAAGATCCTGAAGATTTGAGACTTGCACATCATCATGGTCGATAGAACCTTTGGAACCTAATGAAGGACATAATGTCTTAGCCAATGAATCTAAAGAGCCAGGGAGCAATGTTAACGAATCGCGGAAACGGAAGATCATCTTCTTCCCAGAAAACACTTTTAACTCGTAAAGTTTATGATTCCTCATCAGGGGTTTCAACTTGTAGCTCGTGTGATGACACACTAGGTGCTTCAGCAATAAAATGCCATCGAATCTAGAAAGATTGTGGAAATATACAGTACGAAAACTTGGATTTTTCCTAACATCGATTTCCTTGTGATAAATCAAAATCTTATTTTGATACTCCTATCCTTAATGTTAGGAATGAAGGGTATGTGATCCTCACTATAAAAAGTCTTTATTGAAGAGGAGTCGATAGAAGAAAGAGCCTCACCAGGAGAAACTTCCAAGTAACCTGCAGCGTAAGGGACATGAACATTATTCACTAGTAATGTCTCGATATCGGCTACAATGAATGGTCGACATTTCACACTTTTTTTACGTTTGATAGAGGTAAGAACTTTGGGAACGCGACACTTTTTACGCATAAGTGATTTGACTTCGGGGAGTTCACCACTGACTATGCCATGAGCCATAACATCCATAATATCAGTAATTATCTCTATAGATCCTCTATTACTAGGAACCACTAATTCGGGAAGGGAATCATTGTGTTTGTAATAGACACGAATGAGCACATGCTTTATCACTGCTTTCTCATAGCGCTCAGCGAAATTCCTCACTAAATGATCAATCTTCTCATAGACATCCCTTTTGGGAAGAGATTGATTATCATACAAGGGAATAGCTCGACCTAAACTAATAGAAACAGAATATGAGTCAGGTAATTGCATCTCATATCCAATAGTAAACTTGACATATTCGGAACCAAGATTGTATGCATACAGCTCCAACAATTGAATAAAGGCAAGGGTGAGAACTTCACAATCAATTGCTCGAGGGTAGGGTTCCATAAAATTGGTTGAAACATAGAGAGATCCTGGAAAGAGTGGTTTGCATGTAGTATAGTGGATATGACTTAGTAAAAGATCCAAAAGTTCATAATCATAAGGTGCGGAATCAAAAGATTGATATATATAACGGCAATACAATAACTGATAAGATCTAGAATACGATAGAAAGGACCCAGGGGAGAAAAATCTATTAACTAGAATCATACCATTAAATTCTTGTATTCTACCTTGCACACCTTTTATTTCCCGCACACCTTTCATTTCCCGCACTCCTTGAATTCTACCTTGCACACCTTTCATTTCCAGCACACTTTTCATTAAAGATACAGACCTATAGTTGATGTATCCGTTCAACTTTGAAATCAATCTCATTTTGCCATTTTCATTTTCCATATCTCCATTGGGTTGGGTGTGCAGATTAAGGGGGAAAGCCGCTTTTACTAATTGACAGATTAGTGAATTAGGTTTGTGTGTCACAAAATAGCACCGATGACCCTACTTTGAATGACCTTACTTTCATTTCAATTTTCCTCTACCATAGCGCGTGCATTAAGGTCGCTATCCCATCTCCACATGCCTGTTATCAGCTTCTCATCTCCTTATATTGGAGAGCTAAGGATAAAGCTTGATTTTGACTACGAGTAATGGAGTTCTTGCTAGAGCTACTGGTTCTTGAGAGAGCTACTGGTTCTTGAGAGAGTATTGGTTGAGAGTCTCTCTCTTGCTTAGTTGAATTTCGCATCTGGTATTTCTCCTCAAAATAGGTCTGGTATTTCTTGCTTTTGCACTATGCTATCCTAAAAAAAAAAGGTTCTTCCTTCTAGGCAGATAGATCCTTTTTTTCCTCTAAAGGTGCTAATCATGTGTTGAGGCATTTTTCTCTAAGATCACGCACACTTGGCTACCTTGGTTACCAGATTCAAGGAACACTCACTTGGCTATCAGATTCAAGAAATTTTAGTACTTATTCTGGAGGTCTAGAGTTCGAATCTGAGGAAGGTAAAAATCTACTGCCGGGAATGGGAAGACCATAAGGCACGACCTAGAGAGCCGCTTGATGAGACTAGAGGGGTCGTGCCGCTACAATCACAATAAATATTTTTCTCCAAGATTCTATCTGGTATATTTAACTAAATGAAACTAGTTGAAGATAACTCATCTTATTCTAAACCAATTAAACTAATATTTTGTATTAAGTTTATTTGAGTTTGTTAGTTCTTTTATTAGTTTTGTCTAAGACATGTGGTTGTCTAAAATAGTTGCTGGGTATGACTTGGCGATTTCCAAGACAACCATGGGGTCGTATCTGAAAGACCTCTATATGGCTACGGATTAAAAAAAAATTAATCCGAATAGAGACTCGTCCTTCTAACGACCGACTCGTCGTCGTGTTAATTAATCCAAGTCACAACAGCCGAAACCGATGTTAGGGCCTTGTAACTTTCCGGATTAATTAACCGCGGAAAAGACGACGATTTGGATCACCGATTTTTGTGTTTATCTTCGGGGTCTAGTTAATTAATTATTATCTATGATTCCAAATCAAAATAATAAACTAATATACATGAAATGACGAGACAAAGCAACAAGGCACAAATAAAACATTGCAAAACAAAATTGGAGCTCGGGAGAAATATACCTCGCCGTTTACCTCGCAGTCTTCTATCTTATAACCCTCCCCTCTTGAATGTCGTGTGAGCGACGATCTACCAAGTCGCAGAGTCACCAAGGCCTTTGAATTAATCACCTTTCTTCAAGCTACTTCCAATCACCAACATAAACCCTAGAACTATAGGGTCTCCTTATGCCGATTGCCTTTCTTCCTCTCCACCTCAACCCGCCGACCACCTTGAGCTTCACGGTCCGGCCAGCTGCTAGGTAACTCCGAGAGGAAGGCTTGGAAGATGAAGAACAAGAGGAAGAAGAGAAACAATCCCTTCTTCTTCCACAAAACCTACCGAAAACCTAACCCTTGCTTCTTCACCTTTGCCGGCGCCAACAAGGTTGAGAGAACTTGTTCTCCGGCCGCCGATGTGCTCATCTCCTTTCTCTTAGCCTGCACACGCCAAGGAGGAAGATTGTGAAGGAGAAAACCAGAGAAAAAAAGGAGAAGAAGAGGTGCTCCCTTCTTCCCCAAATCGCCGGCGCCGCAACCCACAAAGGATCGCTGTCGGCGCGCCTTTTCCTCCTTTTCTCCTCTTCTCCGACCACCAACGTGATCCTCCTAGGTCCGGTGATCCTTCACGCCAAAGAGGAGGAAGAAGTGAGGATGGTTGAGAGAGAGAACCACCTCCTTTCTTCTCTTCTTTTACCCGGCGCAAACCACCCTAGGAGAGAGAAGTTGTGTGTTAGGGAGAGGAGAGGAGGCTTGGGGTTGTTGTGGATGATTGATTCTAATATTTATAGGGAGTAATTCTTTAATTAATCAGAGATTAATTTCTTAATTACTCCGAGATTAATTTCTTAAATAACCAAAGGTTATTCTCTCAATTAATCAGAGATTAATTCCTTAAATAATCAAAGATTACTCTTTCAATTGATCATAGATTAATTCCTTAAATAATCGAAGATTATTCCCTTAATTAATCAGAGATTAATTTCTTAAATAATCAAAGATTACTCTTTCAATTAATCAGAGATTAATTCCTTAAATAACCGAAGATTATTCCCTTAATTAATCAGAGATTAATTCCTTAAATAATCAAATATTACTCTTTCAATTAATTAGAGATTAATTCCTTAAATAATCGGCCTTGTATCATGACTCCTATGAGGTATTTATTGGTCCAAGCTAGGGACTATGAGGAGGAGTTAGTTCTTGGCCCGCTAATGGATCCAAACCCGATCCATTAATGGTGATCCATTCCACTAAATGATCCCATTGTACTTCCTCACCAACCCCCATATTTTCATATGGGCTCCACCTATTACGAGTCGTCTATCTCCCCGTGTTTAAGATATTGTATACCCGATAATTAATTTAATTTACTAATAATTAAATTAATTATCTTTTTAATCCCTGATTAGTATCACTCAACCTTTTTGACATGCCGGACCATGGCCCACTGGCAAGATTTGACATGATAATCCCTTTGAGCTCACCAAGGGGGCATCATCACCCTGACTCACCAGGACATGGATTCCATCAATAATCAACGACACATCATATTATTAATATTATCTCTCAACTTACTGGGTCTATCGATCTAACAGAATAGATCTCACCCATTGGTAAATCAAAGATATAATAATAAATAATATATGTCCGTCATTATTTCGGATTAAGAGATCGTACTCCATAACATTATCCGAGGTCTAATCCAATTTACTAAGTCAGTACAAAAATTGGATGACCTCTCTTTTGGTCCTACTCAATGTACACAAAGTACACTAGTGTAATCATATGGTTAAGATAAACCACACCTAATTACACTACAACCATCCCGATGGTTTGCCCAACTCCATCTCGGTTGTTAGCCTCTTTCTTATGCTTCAGTAAGGAACCTGATAATATGATCTTCTGTGCGACACCACGCACCATGCTATCTACAATGCCAAGCATCAGATGTTTAGTGCACATACTAATATAAACATGTACTGTGTGATTTTCTGATTCTCTTTAAAATGTAGATGTTGTTGGGTTCTCCCGGCACAAAACAATGAAAACGTAGCGGAAACAAGAACCCACGAGCGATCTATGCGAAAGAAAACTCGTACAAAGCTATGTATCTAATAGATTTATCTACTGTTTATACCTTTGAAGCGTGCCCTTCGGTTATCCCGCTCGTCCAAGAAGCGCCGGATCTCTTACACGTTCAAATGTCCGTGCCTCTATTCGTATCCACACGGACACAATCTCTCAACTTCGGGAGAACTACCTTAGTTGTGCTAGCAACTTGTGGTAGCTCGAAAACACCAAGAACTCTACAGTAGAGTTTCGGCCAAGAGTGGAAGAGAGGAAGAAGAGAGGAAGGGAAGAAGAAAGCACACACCATTGTAATTCGAAAATGACTTGACCCCTTTTATATTCATCCTATGAATACCAAGAGTCATTTGTCTTTTTGCCTTCCCTTCATTAAAGCCAATAAAGAGCACATCTTTCCATGTGACTCTTCATCTTCTCTTCATCCAATGAAGAGAGACTTTTCTCTTTCCTGCATGCAAATCCGACCGGGCCTCTCGGCCACGTCTCCCGAGTGCCGATCCCCGACTGCCGAGTGCCGAGCCCCGACTGCCGAGTGTCGACCCAGTCTACCGAGTGTCAATCCAGTCTGCAGAGTTCCGACTCAGTCTACTGAGCTCCGACTCAGTCTGCCGAGCTCCGAATCAGTCTACCGAGTGCCGAGCTCCCGACCTGCACCCCCGAGTTCCCAACTCGAGCTCAGATCTCCCGAGTTCCCAACTCGGGCTCGGACTTTCGAGTTCTCCAACTCGGGCTCGGACTCCCGAGTTATCCAACTCGGGCTCGGATTCTCGAGTTCTCCAACTCGGGCTCGGACTCCCGAGTTCTCCAACTCGGGATCGGGCTCCCGAGTTCTCCAACTCGGGCTCGGACTCCCGAGTTCTCCAACTCGGGATCGGGCCTCCCGAGTTCCCCACTCGGGTTCTGGCCTGCCGATAGAATTTCCTGAAGCATTGTGTCCTTTGTGTGTGACCCAATAGGTTCTTGCGACATTGGCAATGCGCCTAAACACTTTAGACACATAAGCAGTGAGCGACATCTAGCAATGCATCATTGCTACCCAAGTAACAAGAAAAGTCGAGATCCGACTAAACCTCCGTGACTATGATAGTGTATGACCTTGTCCTTATATCCTTGATATCTAGATTGACCAATGAGGCATAGACCGTGTAATCCTCAATCAATCTTGTGTTTCTTGATCCCCGAGTAGACTCACTCAAACAAATGAGCTCAATATCTCATACTGACTCATTTGAGCATGACCATGTGTTTCAGTAGTCCTACTCGATCAAGGGGCCCACAGATATCACTCCCGTCATATGGGAGGGATAGATCCCATCTACATCACTCACATCCCTCCGCATAATTCATTACATACCCAGTGATCGCCTTTATAGTCCATCCTGTTACGGGTGACGTTTGACGATATCCAAGTACATAACTCCTTATGTAGGGAACCGTGGTGACTTCAGGTCTAAGGACTATTCATACCAATAGTCACATGAGAAAGTCTATGACACTCATACGACAATCTATGAAACTTTCTCGTGGTGGGTCATTCAGTACACATTTTCCAATGTATACCCATGTGTCAACTCGATATCACATATCTATGACTTGTGAGCTCAAGTCATCAGTTGACCAACATGCTAGTCTCCATGCATTAATATTGTCCCTGAATATTAATACTTGACTAGGAATAATTTAGTGTAGTGTTCTTTGCATTATCTCACTATCGATTCAACTAATCGATATAATGTAGATATGAACCTACTACACAAGGACATTATTATACTTAGTTATTCTGCACAGAATACAAAGTAAGTATAATAACCAAACATGCCTTTATTAATAATAGAATATGATACAAAAATGCCTCTAGTCAATCATCACATAATTGGCTCTAGGGCTCCTACTAACAATCTCCCACTAGCACTAGTGCCAATCACTGCAGTATCTAATACCCAGTGACCTGGTATGACCATAATGCTTCTTTTGTGCCAAAGCCTTGGTCAAAGGATCTGCGATGTTAGAATCAGTGTGTACTCTGCATATCCTCACATCCCCTCTATCGATAATCTCTCGAATGAGGTGGAAGCGCCGTAGTATGTGTTTGGTCCGCTGATGTGAACGAGATTCCTTAGCCTGCGCAATAGCCCCATTGTTGTCACAATAGAGGTCTATTGGGTCTGCTATGCTAGGAACCACACCAAGTTCTGTGATGAACTTTCGGATCTAAACAGCCTCTTTTGCCACCTCAGACGCGGCAATATACTCGGCCTCTATTGTAGAATCTGCGACTGTGTCCTGCTTCGAACTCTTCCAGCTCACAGCGCCACCATTCAGGCAAAATACATACCCTGACTGCGATCTAAAGTCATCCCTGTCTGTTTGGAAGCTTGCGTCACTGTAACCCTTTACAGCTAGCTCCTCATCGCCTCCAAATATCAAGAAATATTCTTTCATCCTTCGTAAGTACTTAAGAATATTCTTGACAGCTGTCCAGTGACATTCACCTGGATCTAACTGATACCTGCTCGTTATGTGTTGGGACCGGGTGCATGTTGACATGGATGCGGGTTCGTAATTTTAAAATTAATTACGTGCAACGGAAGGTTTAGCATAAATAATTTCTCAAATTATTTAACCACACATCTAAGCATGTAACCTTATGTTGT
Source organism: Boesenbergia rotunda (assembly GCA_024364735.1). Classification (NCBI taxonomy): domain Eukaryota; kingdom Viridiplantae; phylum Streptophyta; class Magnoliopsida; order Zingiberales; family Zingiberaceae; genus Boesenbergia; species Boesenbergia rotunda. The sequence goes on along the minus strand of JAGFNQ010002310.1, from coordinate 384,637 downwards.
GTAGACATGATCATATATTTAAAATTTTGCAGAAACGTAAACTAATTTACTTGTTACCTCGCGTAACTCAAAGAAAGGGACGAGATCCAACCGTAAGCGTCTCTCGGAAGCTCCGCCTCTATTCGCGTCCACGCCGAGAATCTTCGGGATGACTTCGCAAAGCCACGAGTTTCGTGTTCTCGAGAACTACTAGATTCTCCGAGAACGCGACAAGAGAACCAAGAGAGAAGTAATCATATCGGAAAAACTCACCACCAATGTTGACCGGAATCACAATTCCGGCGAGGAGGAGGAAGATGACTTGCGCCCAATCCCAAGGTGAAGATGGTCGGAGAGGAAGATCGTCTTAACGGAAGAACTTCGTCGCCTCAGTTCTTCTCCTTGTGCTCATGGCAAGAAGAAGGGAGAAGAAGGGAGAGGCCGGCCAAGAGAAAGAAGGGAGGAGAGGGAGAGAGCCTAAGCAAGAATACTTGGATTATTTCGAATGAATTCCAAGCCTTGCCTTGGGTCCTTTATATAGTGGTCTCTCAACCGCCAAGTCTCTTTTTTCTTATGGAATAAATTTTCATAAGAAATTTATCATATAAATTTTCTATGACTTATTCCATCATGCCAAGTCTTGATTTTATATCATGGTTAAAATCTTATTTTAATTCATGATAAAAATCAACCAAGTCTCTTTTTCTTATGGAATAAATTTTCATAAGAAATTTATCATATAAATTTCTTTATATAAATTTTCATAAGAAATTTATCATCTAAATTTCTTTATATAAATTTCTTTATCATGGTAAATCAATCCATGATTGATTTTATAAAATAAAATAAATCAATCCATGGTTCATTTTAATTTTCATGAAAATTAAATTTTATATAAATTTCTTTATATAAATTTCTCTATCATGGTAAGTCAATCCATGATTGATTTTATAAAATAAAATAAACCAATCCATGGTTCATTTTAATTTCCATGAAAAATAAATTTTATATAAATTTCTTTATATAAATTTCTTTATCATCCATAATTTTATAAAACAAACCATACTTGACTTATTTTATAAATTGAACCAAACAATTTGGTTCCCTCCTTTTATTGTGGCCGACCAAGCAAAGAGGGTGGGGACCCTCTTTGGCCGGCCTATCCAGGCCACACCCTAATGAATTAAACTCATTTAATTCATCTATTAAGTCTTCAAAAGACTTAGCCATTTTACGCTTCTGATGCGCCTCTGAAAAATTCAGATTCGACTTATCTCTCTTGATTGAAAAATCTAATTTTCAACTCGTTTTAAATCCCTTGGATTACTCGTAGTGCGTGTGACTAAATAGGCTTTTGATTTATGTTGTCCGTCTATAATTAACCAATTATAGAACGATCATGAGTGACACCTAGTAGTACATCATGATCCCCAATTAATCGAAAGATCAACGGTTGACCTCAGAAATAATTCTGAAACCCTTCAGCAGCTATAATGAATCGTGCCTCATTCCCTTCACCATCTTATACCCACTTGGTTCAGGACATGGTCTATGTGTGTTAGTCCCCACTAGGCTGACTACATCACACCTAGCCCAAGTAACATTTTCTCATCCTATGGATTCTAATTACTCTCATGTGTCTAAGAGATTCATACTCTGAACATGTCATGCTCTGGCCAGAGGCTTCAGCAACAATCCGACGGCAGGCCTTGGGTATACATCTCCTCGCAAGGAGTGGTGAATCCTTTGTAGGCTGTTCAAACATCTTCGGGCACTTCGGCTTATACCCAATCATCCTGGGTCCACACCTCCTTGGAGATGCTTGCTTAAGATGTCAAAGTATAAGTCTCCATGACCAAGTTGACTTGAACACTGCAAGTCAAAGGAACATCGCACTTAAGCTACAGTAAGAACTTCACTGACATGTCTGTATATGTAGACTACCATATGAAGTTTTACAGCCAGTCACTCCAATGAACTAGTTTCCTTAACTAGCATTCATGTTTATCTCTGGACATCTCAATGTCACCAGCCAGTGAGAATCAGCTGATTAGAGAATAACCTATGCTAGTCTCAACAGAATTGATAGTGTCCGTATTTATCAATTCATCGACTAGGGACAATTTCAAACTTCACAATTGCACATGTAGAGATAATCACTAGTTGTGAATTCTCACAAATTCTCTCATGCTGTGAATTGTATTGCGGACATTCAGTAAATGAGTTTAAGATCTCAATCAAATACATAAACATGTATACTCAAATAGTGAATATTCATTTATTAAAATAAATGATTACAATCATAAGGCGATTGCCTTAGGACACTTTTCTCATATCACTAACATTATGCTCAAAGCATACGAGACATTTGGATGAGTACAAAGCATGGTGTACATGATAGACCCTATAGCGGATGCATAAGGGATCTGTTCCATACGGTCTCTCTCCTCCTTAGAAGAGGGACATTGAGTCTTCGAGAGACCCACACCATGTGACATTGGCAGAAATGCCTTCTTGGAATTTTGCATGGCAAAATGATTAAGCACCTTGTCAACATATGTACTCTGACTTAAGCCAAGCAATCTCTTAGATCTATCTCTATAGATCTTGATGCCTAGGATATAGGCTGCTTCACCTAAGTCTTTCATTGAGAAACAATTTCCGAGCCATGTCTTTACAGACTGTAGTGAAGGGATATCATTTCCAATAAGAAGTATGTCATCTACATACAAGATCAGGAAGATAACTGTGCTCCTACTAACCCTCTTGTAGACACAGGGTTCATCTTCATTCTTGATGAAACCAAATGCTTTGATTGCATTATCGAATCGAAGATTCCAGCTTCGAGATGCTTGCTTTAGCCTATAAATGGACCTTTGCAACTTACATACCTTTCCAGCATGCTCTGGATCTACAAAACCCTCAGGTTGTGTCATGTACACATCCTCGAGTAGATTCCCATTCAGGAATGCGGTTTTGACATCCATCTGCCAGATCTCGTAATCATGGTAAGCTGCTACAGCAAGCATGATCTGAATAGACTTAAGCATCGTAACTGGTGAAAAGGTTTCATTATAGTCGATACCATGAATTTGCTTGAAACCTTTAGCTACCAATCGCCCTTTATAGGTATGCATGAGTTCATCCATGTCAGTCTTTCTTCTAAAGACCCACTTACACCCAATGGGTTTAATCCCCTCAGGTGGATCAACCAAAGTCCATACTTGGTTAGTGTACATGGATTCCATTCGGACCTCATGGCTTCTAGCCATTTCTCAGAATCTGGGCTCATCACAGCTTCTTGATAGGATGTGGGCTCATTCAACTCAATGAGCGTGACGTCATCATGGTCAGACAAGAGAAAAGAGTATCTCTCAGGCCGACGACGTATCCTATCAGATCTACGAGGAGGTTGGTCTACTTGAACAGCCTGTTGTTCCACAACTTCTTGTGCAACAACCTCATGATCCACAACATCTTGTGGTGTCTGTTCAATATCCATTAAGGCCTCTGTGTTATCTGTATCTTGAACTTCTTCAAGATGGACTTTACTCCCACTAACTCTTCTAGAAATAAACTCCTTTTCTAGAAAGACACCATTTCTGGCAACAAACACTTTGCCAAGTGTGGGATTGTAAAAGTGATATCCCTTCGTTTCCTTGGGATATCCTACAAAATAACATTTATCAGATTTGAGTCCTAGTTTATCCGAGACTTGACGTCGAACGTAAGCCTCACAACCCCAAATCCTCATAAAAGACATCGTGGGACTCTTCCCAGTCCATATCGTATATGATGTCTTTGTTACGGCCTTTGATGGAGCTCGGTTAAGTGTGAAAAGAGCTGTCTCTAGAGAGAAACCCCAGAAGGAAGTAGGAAGATCTGTCTGACTCATCATCGATCGTACCATATCTAATAGAGTACGATTTCTCCGCTCGGACACACCATTCCACTGTGGTGTTCCAGGTGGAGTGAGTTGGGATACGATCCCACACTCTGCTAGATGGTCACGAAACTCTTGGCTAAGGTATTCACCATCTCGATCTGATCGAAGCATCTTAATACTTTTTCCAAGTTGGTTTTGTACTTCACTTTTGAATTCTTTGAACTTTTCAAAGGATTCCGATTTGTGTCTCATAAGATACACATAGCCATATCTACTGATATCATCAGTGAAAGTGATGAAGTACCGATAGCCTCTTCTAGCTGCGACATTGAAAGGGCCACATACATCAGTATGTATGAGTCCTAACAACTCTGTCGCTCTTTCGCCGTGACCACTAAATAGATTCTTGGTCATCTTGCCTAGAAGATAAGATTCACATGTCTCGTATGATTCAAAATCAAATGAGTCCAGTAATCCATCCTTATGGAGCTGGGATAGGCGACTCTCATTTATATGTCCTAAGCGACAATGCCAGAGATATATTTGGTTCAAGTCATTTGGTTTGAACCGTTTGATATTTATGTTATAGATTGGGTTCTCTAGATCTAGAACATAGAGTCCATTCATCAATGGTGCATTACAATAGAACATATCATTCAGCATGATAGAACAACATTTGTCCTTTATGGTAAATTGAAACCCTTTCTTGTCCAAAAAAGATACTGAAATAATGTTCTTAGTTAATGCGGGTACATAAAAACACTCTTCTAGTTCTAGGATAAGCCCAGTGGGTAAGGACAAGGAATACGTTCCTACAGCAATAGCAGCAACTCTTGCTCCGTTGTCTACTCATAGGTCCACCTCGCCCTTGGTCAATGATCTAGCTCTTTGAAGGCCCTACACATTAGTACAAATGTGAGAAGCACATCCGGTATCTAATACCCAAGAAGAAGAGATAGATAGATTGACTTCTATAACAAAAATACCTGAGGCAGAAGTCTCACTTCTTTTCTTCTTTGCTTCCTCTAGGTAATGTTTGCAATTCCTCTTCCAATGTCCGGTCTCACCACAATGGAAGCAGGTCCCTTCCTTAGGCACTTTACCTTTGGCCTTGGATGCAGTAGAATTGGCCTTGCCTTTGGCTTGGGTCTTACCTTTGCCTTTAGGCTTCCATTTACCTTTGCCTTTGTTAACCATCAGTACATTACTGGTCTTGGCTTTCTTGAGATTGGGCTCAGTAGTTCTCAACATGCTGAGCATCTTAGGCAAAGGTTTATCAATTTCATTCATGTTGTAGTTCATGACAAATTGATTATAACCCTCCGGCAACGATTGCAGGATAAGGTCTGTTGCTAATTCTTGGCCTAGTGGGAATCCTAATCTTTCATGATTCTCCACATACCCAATCATCTTGAGTACGTGAGTTCCTATAGGAGTTCCCTCTTGCATCTTGCATGCAAATAGGGCTTTGGACACCTCGAACTGCTCGTGCCTAGCTTGCCCTTGATACAGTTGTTTCAGATGCTCAACCATATCATGTGCATTCATGTTCTCGTGTTGCTTCTGAAGCTCAGAGTTCATGGTGGTAAGCATGAGGCATGATACATCTAATGCATCATCCTGATGCTTCTTGTAAGCATCCTTTTCAGCACGGGTGGCGGTAGTAACAGGTGCTTCTGGAAGGGGTTGCTCTAGAACGTACAGTTTACGTTCTTGTTTGAGGACTATCCTCAAGTTCCTGTACCAGTCCAGAAAATTAGCTCCGTTGAGCTTGTCCTTCTCAAGGACATATCGCAGAGAGAGAGTATTCGACGTATTAGACGACATGGTAATCTACAACAATACAACATGCAGAGATAAGTATCATATCTATATCATTTAATTAGACCTTTAATTAAATGATGCTCCCACTAAATCGTAGAGCTTTTGTAGGGGCTAGTCATGGATGTAGACAAACTCACTTTGTCCACACTACTAGCTCCAAGCCAAATAGCTACTACATTTTGTGGGACAAGATCCAAACGATACTTCATCTTGAGTTAGCTTTGGCTAATCGCCCAAGACTAGGTATAATTCGGTAGGTAACCTTTTACCAATTACATCGTATGCAACTCTTGAAAAGGGTCAAGATCCACGCCATTACACATCATCTTGAGTTAGCTTTGGCTAATCGCCCAAGACTTAGTATAATTTGTTCTCTTACCCAATTTTCCCAACTTTTGGGATATGCCTCTAAGCTTCTCAATCCAATTGAGGTGACTTAGTTAAGTCTCACCCAAAGTTCGATAGCGGGACATCACAATTGTCCTCTCGCACTCTACCAAGATAAAATACGTTGCTTCGCTTTGGCAGAACCCAACAACAAATGATCGAGGTAGTTTATGAGTACCAAACTTTGGTAGGCATATAGAGTCGACTTAATTAAGATAAACATTTTATCTAATCATGCATCACATACACACATAGCATATATCAACATATAAGCAAGAAAAATGTGACATGGTTATGGCCCATATACTATGACCTTCTCAAGCCAATGAGAAGATCAATGGTCAACCTAGGGATAACTTCTTCTCCAAGAGCATCCTCCGATCATCATGTGTGGTTGGCATCCTCCTTGTAACTTGATTCTTCAATGGACACTCCATTTCTCTTTTGTACATTACAATATAGGAGAACTCGAGTTACATTCGAGTCTAAATCTAATTTTACAATTAGGAAGAATAGATACAAGGCATGACACGCAGGCCGTATTATGAATTACAACATGCACACCACACATACATCCAATCACATTGGGGTTAAGGCCATAACCATTCACCATGTCATCATACACAATAGATTTAGGACATAGATTTTATTATGAGTGCAAAACAAAATCTGCCGCTTGAGCAGAAACTCACGGCGGTCAAGGGGTAGCGCCCTTGCGGGGTGCGGGGCAGCGCCCTGTTACAAAATTTATTTTGTAAGTTTCCCGAGTGAGCCGCTGCTCTGGATCCATCAACATGAATCCGAGTCGTACTCAGCTACGGTATGATCACTCGGGCTCCAGCTTCCCGAGACACTCTCGGGGTTTTGTCACTCGGGACGACCCGAGCGTCTGTCTTCCTGAGTGACCTCGGGAAGCTTTCTGCTCGGTATGACCTCAGAGGTCAGTCTTCCCGAGTGGGAGGTCGGGAGCCCGACTATTATATCATACAGTGTGCGCGACTCATAATAAAACTAGTCCTACTTCTATATCACATATAAAAGCATAAAACCTTTGTACGATCTTTCGCAAGTGGCTCTGATACCACTGTTGGGTTCTCCCGGCACAAAACAATAAAAACGCAGCGGAAACAAGAACCCACGAGTGATCTATGCGAAAGAAAACTCGTACAAAGCTATCTATCTAATAGATTTATCTACTGTTTATACCTTTGAAGCGTGCCCTTCGGTTATCCCGCTCGTCCAAGAAGCGCCAGATCTCTTGCACGTTAAAATGTCCGTGCCTCTATTCGTATCCACATGGACACAATCTCTCAACTTCGGGAGAACTACCTTAGTTGTGCTAGCAACTTATGGTAGCTCGAAAACACCAAGAACTCTACAGTAGAGTTTCGGCCAAGAGTGGAAGAGAGGAAGAAGAGAGGAAGGGAAGAAGAAAGCACACACCATTGTAATTCGAAAATGACTTGACCCCTTTTATATTCATCCTATGAATACCAAGAGTCATTTGTCTTTTTGCCTTCCCTTCATTAAAGCTAACAAAGAGCACATCTTTCCATGTGACTCTTCATCTTCTCTTCATCCAATGAAGAGAGACTTTTCTCTTTCCTGCATGCAAATTCGACCGGGCCTCTCGGCCACGTCTCCCGAGTGCTGATCCCCGACTGCCGAGTGCCGAGCCCCGACTACCGAGTGTCGACCCAGTCTACCGAGTGCCGATCCAGTCTGTCTAGTTTCGACTTAGTCTGCTGAGCTCCGACTCAGTCTTCCGAGCTCCGACTCAGTCTATCGAGTGCCGAGCTCCCGACCTGCACCCCCGAGTTCCCAACTCGAGCACAGATCTCCCGAGTTCCGAACTCTGGCTCGGACTTCCGAGTTCTCCAACTTGGGTTCGGACTCCCGAGTTCTCCAACTCGGGCTCGGATTCCCGAGTTCTCCAACTCGGCCTCGGACTCCCGAGTTCTCCAACTCGGGATCGGGCTCCCGAGTTCTCCAACTCGGGATCGGGCTTCCGAGTTCTCCAACTCGGGCTCGGACTCCCGAGTTCTCCAACACGGGATCGGGCCTCCCGAGTTCCCCACTCANGAGTTCTCCAACTCGGGCTCGGGCTCCCGAGTTCTCCAACTCGGGCTCGGACTCCACCGCCGGACGGTTCTCCAACACGGGATCGGGCCTCCCGAGTTCCCCACTCAGGCTCTGGCCTACCGATAGAATTTCCGAAGCATTGTGTCCTTTGTGTGTGACCCAATAGGTTCTTGCGACGTTGGCAATGCGCCTAAACACTTTAGACACATAAGCAGTGAGCGACATCTAGCAATGCATCATTGCTACCCAAGTAACAAGAAAAGTCGAGATCCGACTAAACCTCCGTGACTATGATAGTGTATGACCTTGTCCTTCTATCCTTGATATCTAGATTGACCAATGAGGCATAGACCGTGTCATCCTCAATCAATCTTGTGTTTCTTGATCCCCGAGTAGACTCACTCAAACAAATGAGCTCAATATCTCATACTGACTCATTTGAGCATGGCCATGCGTTTCAGTAGTCCTACTCGATCAAGGGGCCCATAGATATCACTCCCCTCATATGGGAGGGATAGATCCTATTTACATCACTCACATCCCTTTACATAATTCATTACATACCCAGTGATCGCCTTTATAGTCCACCCTGTTACGGGTGACGTTTGACGATACCAAAGTACATAACTCCTTATGTAGGGAACTGTGGTGACTTCAGGTCTAAGGATTATTCATACCAATAGTCACATGAGAAAGTCTATGACACTCATACGACAATCTATGAAACTTTCTCATGGCGGGTCATTCAGTACACATTCTCCAATGTATACCCATGTGTCAACTCGATATCACATATCCATGACTTGTGAGCTCAAGTCATCAGTTGGCCTACATGCTAGTCTCCATGCATTAATATTGTCCCTGAATATTAATACTTGACTAGGAATAATTTAGTGTAGTGTTCTCTGTATTATCTCACTATCGATTCAACCAATCGATATAATGTAGATATGAACCTACTACACAAGGGCATTATTATACTTAGTTATTCGACACAAAATACAAAGTAAGTATAATAACCAAACATGCCTTTATTAATAATAGAATATGATACAAAAATACCTCTAGTCAATAATCACATAATTGGCTCTAGGGCTCCTACTAACAGATGTATCCTAACCAAAGGTAAGACTTTTAGTATACATCCTAACAATAGTGCCCCTGAGTTTCACCATAACTTGGAAGTTAATTTAAGAAATACTCACTTGGTTAATTCAAAGTAAAACTTGAATCTAATCTAGGATCATATTTGCATTGTTGAGTTTGGTCACATCGTAATTAAAATCTTACGAAAATACTAATCTAAGTCTAACTTGAACCAAATCTTAACCTAAATTTCAAACCAAACATAATCCAAACCTACCCTAATCCTATCCTAGACCTGATAACAAACACTTATTTGCTACTTACCTAAGATTTGTAAAAATCTTAGAAATTTTTTCTATATTTATGGCTTTGTAGGAAGACTACAGTACAATTCGTCCTCCTCTTTTCAATGATGATTACATTGTTTATTGGAAGGATAGGATAAAATACTACCAAATGAACAAAATCATGAATTGAATTATCATCAAATTAGGTTTTGACCTACTGAGAGACTCCAATGGCGAACTAGTCGATTTTGGTTTATAGATGAGCATCAGTTAAATGAAAATTCAAGCCAATGCAAGGACTACTACAACACTCCAATTTGGTCTGACTGTTGGGATCTCCCGGCGACATAAACATAAAAACGCAGCGGAAACAAGATCCCTCGAGCGATCCATGCGAAAGAAAACTCGTACGAAGTTCATCTATCTAATAGATCTATCTAAAGTATATACCTTTGGAGCGTGCCCTTACGTTTATCCCGCTCGTCCAAGTGCCGCCGGATCTCTTGCACGTTCAAACGTCCGTGCCTCTATGCGTATCCACACAGACACGATCTCTCAACTTCGGGAAGAACTACCTTAGTTATGCTAGCAACTTGAGGTTCACAAGACCACCAAGAACCCAAAAAGGGTTTCGACCAAGAGGGAGAAGAGGAAGAACAGAAGAAGGGAAGAAGGGAAAAACTCACCACTTTGAAATGACTAGGCCCTCTTTTATACTCATCCCATGAATATGAAGAGGCTTTTGTCTCTTTGGCTTCCCTTCATTAAAGCCAATAAAAAACACATCTTTTCATGTGACTCTTCATTTTCTCTTCATTCAATGAAGAGAGACTTTTCTCTTTCCTTCATTAAACACTTTAATGAATTTCTCTCGCAATTCCAACCAGGGCCTCTCGGGCTCCCGACCAGGTCTCGCGACCAAGTCTCCCGAGCAAGTCTCCGAGCTCCCGACCATGTCCCCGAGCTCCCGAGCAAGTCTGTCGAGCTAGTCTCTCGAGCTCCCGACTAAGTCTGCCGACCTAGTCTCTCGAGCTCCTGACCCGAGCTCCCGAACTAGTCTCCCGAGTTCCCAACTTGAGCTCCCGAAGTATCGTGTCCTTAGTGTGTGACCCAATAGGTTCTTGTGACATTGGTAATGTGTCTAAACCAATTTAGACACATAAGCAATGAGCGACATCTAGCAATGCATCATTGCTACCCAAGTAACAAGAAAGTCGAGATCCGACATAACCTCTGTGACTATGATAATGTATGACCTTGTCCTTCTATCCTTGATATCTAGATTGACCAATGAGGCACAGACTGTGTCATCCTCGATCGATCTTTATGTTTCTTGATCCCCGAGTAGACTCACTCAAACAAATGAGCTCAATATCTCATATTGACTCATTTGAGCATGGTCATGCATTTTAGTAGTCTCACTCGATCAAGGGACCCACAGATATCACTCCCGTCATATGGGACGGATAGATCCCATCTACATCACTCACATCCCTCCGCATAATTTATTACATACCCAATGATCGCCTTTATAGTCCACTCTATTACGGGTGACGTTTGACGATACCAAAGTACATAACTCCTTAAATAGGGAACCATAGTGACTTCAGGTTCAAGGAATATTTATACTAATAGTCACATGAGAAAGTTTATCACACTCATATGACAATCTATGAAACTTTCTCATGATGGGTCAATTCCGTACACATTCTCTAATGTATACCCATGTGTCAACTTGATATCACATATCCATGACTTGTGAGCTCAAGTCATCAATTGACCTACATGCTAGTCTTCATGCATTAATATTGTCCTTGAATATTAATGTTTGACTAGGAATGGTTTAGTACAATGTTCTCTACATCATCTCACTATCGATTCAACCAATCGATATAATGTAGATAAGAACCTACTACTCAAGGACATTATTATACTTAGTTATTTGACACAAGTATAAAGTAAGTATAATAACCAAACATACTTTTATTAATGATAGAATATGATACAAAAAGTCCCTAGTCAATCATCATATAATTGGCTCTAGGGCTCCTACTAACACTATCTCGGGAACAAATGAGTAATGTTGGATCATTTAATAACACAAAAGAGTTTTGAGAGAAGCTCATTGAACTCATGAAGGTTTAGTCAGATTCAAGAATTGCTTAGAAGGACTTGCTGCTAAGCCAACTCCAAACCATCCAAATGACGGAAGGTGAGTCCATCAACCAACTTCATGGAAGGTTCATGAAAATTCTCAAAGGAATTCACACAATTTGGAGAACAAGTTGATAATCATGACTTGATAAGGTATGCACCAAAATATTTCCAAGGATAACATTATGGGCATCAATTATGGATACTTGGGCATCTATTATGGATTCTTATAAAGTATTTAAGGATTTGCCTTTAATTAAGTTAGATAAATTCTTTTATGATTTTCAATTTCATGAACACTAATATTGATTAAAAGGAGAAAGATATAACTTTGATTGTAGATAAAGCTGACGGAGTCAAATAAAATCAAAGTTCATGTCAAAACCCAGACCCAAAGTGGAGACTAAATCGGAGTGAGTCCGAGACTTTGACTAATAGGGATGATCTATCATCAGATGTTGTCAACATTAATAAGAAGATGATGTGAAGGAAGAAATTCTTCAAAAGGTTCATAATGAAGGAAATCCTAAAGAAGGACCAAACAAACTCCCAGTGTTTCGAGTGTAACAAGAAGGGACATTTCAAGGTTGATTGTCCTCTTCTAAAGGAATCAAAGACTCAGAAAAATTTAAGAACAAAAAGAAGGCATTGAAAGATACTTGGGATGAGTTTTTCCTCATAATTTGAGTCAGACTGAGAACAAGTCAACTTGTTGGCTTGGTGGCAATAGAAGAAGCATCCAGACTTGAGTTCAAAGCAAGGAAAGAGCAAGGTAAGTTGGGACTGGCTGTTCAAAATCAAGGCAAGTCAAAATCTCTGTGCAAGGTAAGCATCCAGACTCATCCAGACTTAGAGGTATAAAGCAATGTAAGTTGATTTTCGAGCAACGGATGTTGTTCAAAATCTATAACTTGTGTTAGTATCGTGCACTAACTCCACATCATAGGAAGATACTTGGTGTTCCAGGTGAGCGGATGGAATAGGATGACCAAGTGGAGATAAGTTCTAACCAACAGTGTTAGAATTGAGAAGGTAAAAGAGCACCTCTTCACCTTCATCTTCTTCTATTAATGGTGGAATGGGAAGATGCACCCTTTCACCTTCCTCAAGCAATGGAGATAGAGGAAGAGACTCTCTCCTCCTATAAATAAGAGTCCAAGTGCAAGTTGATGAGTTCATCGGAGGTCGCAAAAGGAAAAAAAGCTATGTGTGTGCGTCCAAGGCAATGTTCATCGAAAGAGATAAGCTGTGTGTGAGGTCTGTGTAAGATCAATAAGAAAGGGTTCGTCCCGTGTATGTAACATCTCTGTGCAAGGTTCGTCTGGGTGCACAAGAGAAAGAAGGGCTTGTTGTAATGAACATTCTAGATTGGGTTGTCCAATTACATAAGAGGGATTTGGTTTGTGAACTTATGAAGAACATTTCGATTCATTCATGATTAATTATTTTTCATACAGCAAAGTCCTCCAATTTCTTCTCCAAGTGCAGATCACTGTCAATGTTTAGATTTACAAAATTTATTTTTGTAGTTCATGCTTTAGAAGATTAATAGAAAGAGTCGAAAATTTCCATGAGATCGGAGCGAGTTGCAAGTGACCGAGGTAGCTTCCAAGTGATTGAAGCAACTTCTATGCAACTAGAGATGGTGTGATATAGCGATCTAGAGAAGACAACCAAGATAGGCATTTGACCAAGCTCTAAGCGCCTGGAGGGAGTCCAAGCGATCGAGTCAGCATACTCCAGGTGACCAAAAAAGCTTCCGATTGACTGAAAGAGTGTCAAGTAAACATTTGATAGGCATGGGCAGATCTGGGGGGGGGGGGGGGGGAGGGCTAGAGGGGGCTAAAGCCCTTGTCAAGATGCGCTGGAGAAAGAGGAACCATGGAGAGTATGGTGGGACTGACTGTTCTTAGCCCTCGTAGAGCGACCGAGTCAGAACCGTGAGAGATGAGTGTCGGATTGATGTGATCGATGTTGGAACCCGGATGGCTAGAGAGGGGGGGGGGGTGAATATAGCCAAACACTTGGACTTTAAACACTTATCGAATTCTGCACTCAAACTTATCAGTAGCACAGCGTTAGAATCAATGAAAACAAAGCAATGCAGAAATCAAAAACAGACAACAAAAGCAGACAACACAACTAGCAAGATCGCTAACAAGGAGGGTTTACAAGGTTCGGGGATAACTTGCCCCTACTCCTTGGCATGCCCTTAAGGTAGGCGATCCCTTGATCGTCGGCAGATCAAGCCCCGGTTAACACCGGATATAAGACAACCTCCTTCTCGGTGGAGAAACCTCTCCACAGCGTTTCAATCACAGATATAGGTTTAAGCACAATGAAACACAAAGAAAGATCTTACTTAGCACTTAGCAAGGACAAGAACACAGCAAGCTCCCTCAGAGCTCCACCTAGCGACGATCTCACGCAAGAGCCTTCTCCTCGTGTCTTCTCGCTGTTGGACTCGGAGCTTCTTGTTCCTTCCTTCTAGCGCTCAAGTAATGAATGATTGCTTCAAGATTGCAGTAGCTTGCTCAAAGTGATGAAACTTCAGAACACGCAAGCAAGTTGTGGAGAACCCAAAGGCGCAATAAGAACTCAGTTCGCGAACTCTACTTCAAAGAAGCTTTCTTCTGCCCTTTTGTTTCTCCACTCAGCATCAGGTGACACCATCTCCTGCAGCCTCTAGGTGCTTCCCTGCCAATGCCAACTACCACTGAGCCCTCCCTAGACTTCCTGAGCCTCCCTCAGCCAAGCTCCAGTCAGCAGCTCCAGTCTGTAGCTCTAGCCGTTGCAACCTGAGATGGAAAACGGACAAACCTGCTCCAAGGAAAGGTTACTATTGACTCTCCTTGAGTGTTTGAATCCTTCCCTGTCACCTGCAGCTTAATCAGTGTGTTAGAGTAGCATATCACACAGCAAATCATGTATCAGATGTTAAGCGCAGAGAATTGGATACGTTCAGACACGATTAGAGCGTCTGACAATGCATTTTGAATTAAAGTGATCGGTCACCGGACCGATCCAGGGCTCGTGGATCAGTCACCGAACCGATCCACCGCTTCGCTGGGACTCCCAGCTCTCGCAGCAACACAAGCTTAATCGGTCACCGGACTGATCAGAGTGAAGCCTGATCGGTCACCCAGACCGATCAGGTTCGATGAACAGTAATCCCGGAAATCAGATCCTAAGTCTCTGATCGATCGCCGGACCGTTCAGGAGCTGATCCGCAGGGGAACTCAACTCATGGTATACTCCCTGATCGGTCACCAGACCGATCAGGAGTAAGGCAGTGAGGAAGCTGCCTGCTCCCTGAACGGTCACCGGACTGATCAGGAGCCAAGCAACAAGGCAGCAGCCTGCTGCCTGATCGGTCACCAGACCGATCAGGAGCCACACAGTAGGTTCCTAACCTCACTGTGCGCTCCCTGATCGGTCACCAGACCGATCAGTCATTGCTGGATCGGTCACCAGACCGATCCACGCTGGAGCAGCGTGCCAATGTCCCTGATCGGTCACTAGACCGATCCAGGGACGCAGACCTAGCCTTCCAAGCTAGGATTTTTCGATCTAACCCTCCAAGTTGGGACTTTTCACCTAACCCTCCAAGTTAGGACTTTTCACCTAGCCCTCCAAGCTGGGACTTTTCACCTAGCCCTCCAAGCTAGGACTTTTCACCCAACCCTTCTGAGTTAGACCTTTTCCACACCTAGCCCTCCAAGCTAGGATTTTTCACCTAACCCTCCAGTTGGGACTTTTCACCTAACCCTCCAAGTTAGGACTTTTCACCTAGCCCTCCAAGCTAGGACTTTTCACCCAACCTTCCGAATTAGGACTTTTGAACACCTAGCCCTCCAAGCTAGGATTTTCCATACCTAACCCTCCAGATTAGGATTTTCCAACACCTAGCCTTCCAAGCTAGGATTTTCCATAACATGCCTAATCCCCGATTATGACTTAACCATAATCAGAATAATCAACAACCTAACTTAAAATTGGTGTCAACACCAAAATAACAATCAGGGCCAGACTGCATCAACAATCGATAGAGGGGGGATGAATATCGATAATAATTTTTTTGGATAAATCAGATTAAATACAACGGAAGTAAACAAGTCAAACATGGCTAACACCTTATTTTTTTTACTTGGTTCAGAGTGTATGACGACTCATACTCTAAGGCCTATGGTCCTTGACCATTTTCGTTGGATAATACTATAATTCGCGAATAAGTACAAGAGTTATGATTAAGTACAGAAAAATAGAAATTATACCGACGACACTAAAAGAAGGAATTTGTTGTAGAAGCGCCATGTCGTCGATCTTAAACTTCTTGAGCTCAGCGAACTCGAGCACGGAAGCATTATCGTTGAGATTTCGAGAGCTTGAGTTGATGTTCGAAGCAAAGGGGGTGAAACTCCTTTTACACTTGATCTCGGGTGCTTGATAGCCTATAGGGGCGCCCTACACGTCACCAGTTCAACCGCATCCTTATCCGCAGACTCGGCCAACCTTTATCCTGTTCTTGGGCGCCTGGGAGCACTGGGGCACCTGGGAGCAGTGAGGCGCCTGGGAGCTGACGTGGCACGTCCAACCAGCAACCGCCATCTCAACTTTGCCACCTGTTGAGAAAATCTATCTGGGGCGCCTGAGTCCTCTCAAGAGCCTGGGTTCTCGGGCGCCTGATCCCTCTCAGGCATCCCTAATCGCAGCAGCTAGTTCCTATAGCCTGCAACCAAGGTTAGTCCAAGAACACAGTATAATAAAATAAATACGTGAATGATAGCTAGAGCTGTCTGGTTCTAATTTTGGATTTCAAATGAAATCCTAGGTCGAACTGACGACTATTGTTCCCTCTTTCGGGGAACGCGTCCTCACCTACTCCACTCTGGAGAAGTTACCTTTTGCCAACTGACTCCTCCGGTTGGACTTTTGCTCGACCTCGAAGACTCTCGGATCTCGAGACATCTGTGCCCCGACCCATCTCTACTTTTGTCTGTAGTCCTCGCTCGACTAAGTCTCCTGCCCGATCTTCTGGATCAGGTCTTCGGTGCCCAGTCCTTGACCAGGACTTCGTCCTCAATTTCTCGAACCAGGTCTTCATGCCCAACCCTCGATCAGGTCTTCAGTACCTAGCCCTCGGCCAGGACTTCGTGCCCAGTCCTCAACCAGGACTTCTGCTCAACCCTGCAAGTCAAGACTTCGTGCCTAGGTTAACTAGGACATTCCTGCACACTTAGTAAATTCATTAGATCACCACATAAACTTAACTTTGAACTTTTTGCCATTATCAAAACTAGGTTCGATGTGGTGCTTCCGACACTAACAATTATCCCCTTTTTGATTTATGGCATCCTAGTTCAAAAGTTAAGTTAAAATATATAAACAAAAGATAAACTAAAGTAATTTTCTTTAAGACATGATAAAATTTTGAAAGAGCTTTTAACTCTCCCCCTTAATTAGTAATCTTCCCCTTATTTTTAGAACATTTGTAATTTTTTAGAAAAACCTTGAAATATTGCATAAAGCTCCCCCTTGATTTGAAATTCTCCCCGAAGCTTTTGAAAAAATATGCAATTTCCAATTTGAAAGATTTTCTAAAAAAATTCTAAGTATGAAAACATTTATTACTTTGATTTTGAAAAAAAAATGTTTTGAAAAAAAACTTTCAAGTATCATAAAAAAACTCTAGGTTAAAGTGAAAATATTTTTTGTAAAAACGTAGAGTTTTTCCTAAAAAGGTATTCTTTCGAGAACAAAGTTTATGAATTTTGCAAAACCATAAGAAATTTTGAAAAAGTTATCCAATGTCAGGTATTAATTTTTATGAAAGTAAATGATAGGGAAAAATTAACAAATTATGAAATAATTGAGCAAGAATTAATGCTAATGATCAATTTGTTAGACTAAGTAACAAGATTTGAACCAAGTTGATATTCCAATTGAGTCCAAGCATGATTTAAGTCTAAAAAGTAAATCATAAAAAAAATAATCTAAAAAATAATCAAATCTTAATTCCTTGGGCCCTTGCCTAACCTAGATTGTTACTTACTAACTATTATAAAATAATAGCTTTCACTTGGGTTAGTCAAGTTAAGTAGCCTTATCAAGTTAGACTTTCTAAGCTTGATTACTTAACCTGATTGTCGTTCAATTGTATTTATTACCCTAACTGCTTTTGATACACTAACTTAAAGCATCTTGAGTCAAGATATAAACTTAAGCATCTCAACCCAGTCTAAGTTATCAATCAAAGTATCCTAATGTGCTTGTGAGATGGAGGCTTCTAAATCTATAGGAGCATACAAACTAGGATTAAGTCCTAAGCTAAGTCCATAAATCTATGTGAGACCAGCTTTCTAGCTAAGTCCTAAGCATACAAAATATATGCTTGTGCCCATTCCTCGTGGAAGCGAGATAGACCGGAGCAAACAACATAGGATGTTTCTGGGGTCGCTTCTCGGCCTCAGAAAATGGAGGTTCAGTGTCAGGATCTTCCTAGGCCTTTCGACAGGACCGACAGAGGTCCAAAGGGTCTCATCAATGCATTTGGTGTGGCTCCAGGGAGCATAGCATGTCGAGCTGTACCATTGGACAGGCTGTTTGTTTCCATTGCAAACAGTCTGGCCATCGGAGATATCACTGCCCTCAGAGGGCACAGGAGGCGGGTATAAGAGATTCAGCTGGAGGAGGATCTTTTGGCCATTCGGTGGCCCAACGGGGAGGCCGCAAGGCCCAGACTCCTTCACGACAGCAGCAGACTGCCCCTCCACCGATCCAGCTCTACTGTTTATTTGGTCAGGGTCAGGAGGCCGCAGCGTCATCTGTGGTACCCTAGCCTTCAGTTCAGTCTTCGATTTCAGAGCCTCGTTAGCAGATCTATACTGGGTATCAGCTACCTGTCTATCAGCACTGTCATATTTCTGGAGCATCGGTACCTCAGCTACCTTCTGTTCCTACTACATTGGCATTACCCCCACCTCCACCACCGCCAGAGTCGGGTCGAGTTTATGCTGTTACTCGAGAGGAGGCTCATCGAGCGGATGGATCCGTCTTTCGACGTACCATCTTTCGAGATACTGGTAGTTCTTATTCTTTTATATCACGAGCATTCTTGAGCACGATCTGCAGGTTACCAACCCTTAGGGTACCACGGTTATCAGTGTCCTTACCTTCAGGAGAAGTCCTAGAGGTAACTCAAGAGGTTAGAGGGTGTCCTTTGGATTTTGGGAGGGTCACCCTTACCGTTGATCTATCTGTGCTGGGCATGATAGAGTTCGACATTATTCTAGGCATGGACTGGCTCACGACTTCTCATGCCACCGTTGAATGCCATTCGAGGGTGGTCACTTTCCGACCTCCAGACCAACCCTCGTGGGAATTCGTTGGCATCCGGGATGACGACATAGCAGTTATCTCCGCACTTCAGGCGCAGAGACTTATTATATAGGGTTATCAGGGATTTCTGGTATCATTACTCAGCACTTCAGATGGTAGTACTCCTCAAATCTCCGACGTTTCAGTGGTCAGAGATTTTACGGAGGTATTTCCAGACGAGTTGCCGGGCTTACCTCCCCGGAGGGAGGTCGAGTTTGCCATTGAGTTGATACCGGGGACTGCGCCGGCATCGAAGGCACCATATTGGATGGCACCGCGAGAGTTGGACGAGCTGAAGGTCCAACTCCAGGAGTTACTCGATCGTGGCTTTATCCGACCAAGTTCTTCCCCGTGGGGTTCTCCGGTCCTTTTTGTGAAGAAAAAGGACGGTTCTATACGACTCTGCATTGATTATAGGCAGCTTAACTCAGTCATAGTCAGGAACAAGTATCCGCTGCTACGGATTGATGATCTGTTTGATCAACTGAGGGGTACATCTGTGTATTCCAAGATAGACTTGCGATCTAGTTATCATCAGTTGAGAGTCAGAGATTCAGAAATTCAGAAGACGACATTTCGCACCCGTTTTGGACATTATGAGTTCTTGGTGATGCCATTTGGGCTCACCAATGCCCCGGCCGTGTTCATGGATCTCATGAACAGGGTATACCTCCCGTACTTGGACCAGTTTGTTATAGTATTCATTGATGATATTCTGATATATTCTCGGTCCGAGGAGGAGCATGCTCGCCATCTTCGTATCATTTTGGAGGTTCTTCGAAAGGAGAAGCTCTATGCGAAGTACGACAAGTGTGCATTCTGGCTATCTTCTGTGGGTTTTCTTGGGCACATAGTATCCAGTGGAGGCATTTTAGTGGACCCCCAGAAGATCGAGGCTATCACCAGTTGGGAGCATCCCAAGTCAGTCCATGACGTGCGCAGTTTCTTGGGGCTGGCAGGCTATTACTGACGCTTTGTCGAGGGTTTCTCCAGCATTGCATCACCACTTATACGCCTGACCAGGAAGGGCGTGATGTTTGTATGGACTGAGGCTTGTGAGACCAGCTTTCAGGAGCTGAAGAAACGACTTGTATCTGCACCAGTTCTAGTACTGCCTTCTGGAGAGGATGGTTTCACTCTGTATACTGATGCATCTCTCTTGGGACTGGGTACGGTACTCATGCAGCATGGACGGGTAGTTGCTTATGCGTCCCGACAGCTGAAGGAGCATGTGAGGAACTACCCCGTGCACGATTTAGAGTTGACTGCTATTATTTTTGTGTTGATGATCTGGAGGCATCATCTTTATGGTGTCACCTTCGAGATCTTCATAGATCACAGGAGCCTTCGGTATCTATTCACTCAGCGTGAGCTGAATCTTTGACAGAGGAGGTGGATGGAGTTTCTGAAGGATTATGACTGCAGCATTAGCTACCATCATGGGAAAGCTAGTGTAGTCGCCGACGCCCTCTGTCGGAAGTCCAGAGCTATTTTGGCATGTCACAGAGTGATGGTCACTGATTTGATTTAGAGTTTCTCTGAGCTGGGGTTAGAGGAGCAGTCTCCGACAGAGAGAGGATTGCTAGTGACTTTGATGGCTCATTCAGAGATTCGGTCGAGGATCAGAGAGGCTCAGGCCAGTGACCAGCACATTCAGTTTCTGGGTAGTCAGGCGATTTCAGGAGAGCAATCGGATTTCACACGTGACGAGAAGGGTGTTCTGTACTTCCGAGGGAGGTTGTGTGTACCAGAGGCGCACCCTATCTTAGCGGAGTTACTGTAGGAGGCTCACCGATCACATTTTGCTATTCATCCTGGTAGCACTCGGATGAATCGGGATTTGAGACGTTCCTATTGGTGGAACGACATGAAGAGGGATGTCGTGGACTTTGTTGCTAGATGTCTCATCTGCCAGCAGGTTAAGGCAGAGCACCAGAGACTTGCTGGACACCTCCAGAAGATCCCCATTCCCGAGTGGAAGTGGGAGCACATCACCATGGACTTCGTTGTGGGTTTGCCGAGGACTAGGAGAGGTCATGATGCAATTTGAGTAGTCATGGACCGACTAACCAAATCTGCCCACTTCTTAGCTATCCGGAGGGCAGATTCTCTTGATAGATTGGCAGAGATGTATTACCAGGAGGTAGTCAGGTTACACGGAGTTCATTTGAGTATTATCTCACATAGGGATCCGCGCTTTACCTCTCGGTTCTGGCAGAGTTTGCAGAGGGCTATGGGCACCGAGCTCCGTCTCAGCATAGCTTTTCATCCCCAGACAGATGGACCGTCAGAGCGTACTATCCAGACCTTGGAGGACTTATTACGCTCGTGTGTGATGGACTTTGGGGGGCAGTTGGGAGGACCATTTGCACTTGGTGAAGTTCACCTACAACAACGGCTTCCATTCGACGATACAGATGGCACCGTTTGAGGTGTTGTACGGTAGGGCATGCAGGACACCCACCTTTTGGGATGAGATCGGAGAGTCAGTTACTGGGACCCCAGAGAGTTCAGCACGAGGTAGAGTTAGTACGGAATATCAGACATAGATTATCAGCAGCGCAGGATCGTCAGAAGGGTTATGCTGACAAGAGATGCAGACCCTTAGAGTTCTCTGCTGATGACCATATTTTTCTTCGAGTTTCACCCACTAAGGGGGTGAAACGTTTTGGCATCAGAGGTAAGCTAGCTCCACGGTATATTGGTCCGTTCCAGATTTTGGAGAGGATTGAGTTGTAGCTTATCGCCTAGCACTTCCATCGTCGTTGACTGGCATCCACGACGTGTTTCATGTATCTATGCTGAGAGGGTATGTGCCAGATCCCACACACATTCTATCCGAGGTGCCTATTTCGATTCAGCCTAACGCTACTTATGAGGAGGTACTCGTACGGATCTTGGGATTCCGTGAGCATCAGCTACGGAACAAGACGATCAGGCTGGTCAGGGTCGGATGACAGCACCACTCGGATGCTGAGGCGACTTGGGAGCTCGAGGACACTATCCGAGCTCGATATCTCCATTTATTCAACTGAGGTATGTATTGTTAGTTCATATCAGCATGCGTACTTCCTATATATACTACCGCTAGTATCCACTATTAGTAATGATAAATTTGGGGACTAAATTTTTATTGGTGTGGGAGAATGTTAAAATACGGGAACTTAGAAAGGTTAAATGCAAAAAAAGGGTTGAATTAAGGATGTAAAGTACATAGGACATCTTTAGGGGGGGTATTTTGCAAAAAGGCAGACCATTAATATCTTTCCTTTTCTTCTCCCTGCGGCAGAGTTTTTTCTCCCGTTTCCTTTTCTTCTCCTCTTCCACTGCAGCCACGCCGACTTCTATTTTTTCCCCTGGCGAGCCCTAGATCACAGCGAAGGGGCAGATCGAGACAGCGAGCACAGGCCGACCCCAAACTCAGTCCTGAGTTGTCTCCCTGCCATCGCGTTGAGTTGCTTCCCTTATCGCTCACAGCCGTAAGCGTCGCTCACAGCTGTAAGGGGTTTTGGGTCTCATCCTTTTTTCTTTTAAGCACATTCATGATATATAATTATGTCATGTTCTAACGATTTCCTTAATAAAGTATGTATGTGACTTAATTTATCAAGTCTCATTAATTGAATTAGGAACCGGATATCCTAATTCTAATTTCATACTTTATTCAAGGAATATTTTTGGGAAACAATTTCCTAAATTATCATAATCAATTTCGGAATTAGTATGTTTAAGACTTTGATTTTTCTAAATCAAATCTTATTAAATTAAGAGACAGATTCCCTTAATTCAACCACATATTATTTTCATGAAAATCTTATTTAAGGAAATATACTCTAGAGGAAACAATTTTCCTAATTAATTTTAGAGACAATGATATGTAAGAGCATCACCTCATAAATCAAATAAGGAAATTATCGTTTGAGAATCACCTCAAAATTTCCAAGATTTGATCACATATTTTATTTATGGAAAATTAATATCAATAAATGACTTAATTTGGACGGCTCCCCGAGGCTCAATCCAAAATAAGAATTTATTGATAATATAATTTGCACCGCTCCCCGAGGCTCAATCCAAATTAATCATTTGACAATTTAAATTCAATTTAGGAAATTTAATTATAACAACTAACTTTAAATTGGACGGCTCCCCGAGGCTCAATCCAAAATAAAGAATTTTTCTTATAATTTAATTTTCAATTATGAATTTAAATGTCAATTAATATTCTCATAATTTGTCTAGACTTTCTTGAAAGAAACTGCCCAAAATTGCAAGCTTTCCATAAATGGAAAGTTTCCAAAATAAAAAATTTTCAGAATAATTGTAAGTTTCTGATACAAAGAAAACTTACGTATTTCCATGATTGGAAAATTTCCAAAATAGAAAATTTCCAAAATTGGAAAGTTTACAAAAATGGAAGGTTTTCACAATTATCATAAAATTTCAGAAACAGGGATATTTCAAAAGTTTACGAAATTTCATGAGGATTTCCAAACTTTGAAATTCCTAAATCTAAAATTTTCCATAATTGGAAAGTTTTCATAATTGGAAAATTTTCCAAAATTGAGATCATGACAAAGTTTTCCGCAAAACAATTATATGATTATGTCGAACACTAACCGGCTCTGATGCCACTGTTGGGACCGGGTGCATGTTGACATGGATGCGGGTTCGTAATTTTAAAATTAATTACGTGCAGCGGAAGGTTTAGCATAAATAATTTCTCAAATTATTTAACCACACATCTAAGCATGCAACCTTATGTTGTGTAGACATGATCATATATTTAAAATTTTTGCAGAAACGTAAACTAATTTACTTGTTACCTCGCGTAACTCAAAGAAAGGGACGAGATCCAACCGTAAGCGTCCCTCGGAAGCTCCACCTCTATTCGCGTCCTCGCCGAGAATCTTCGGGATGACTTCGCAAAGCCACGAGTTTCGTGTTCTCGAGAACTACTAGATTCTCCGAGAACGCGACAAGAGAACCAAGAGAGAAGTAATCATATCGAAAAAACTCACCACCAAGGTTGGCCGGAATCACAATTCCGGCGAGGAGGAGGAAGATGACTTGCGCCCAATCCCAAGGTGATGATGGCCGGAGAGGAAGATCGTCTTAACGGAAGAACTTCGTCACCTCGGTGCTTCTCCTTGTGCTTATGGCAAGAAGAAGGGAGAAAAAGGGAGAGGCCGGCCAAGAGAAAGAAGGGAGGAGAGGGAGAGAGCCCAAACAAGAACACTTGGATTATTTCGAATGAATTCCAAGCCTTGCCTTGGGTCCTTTATATAGTGGTCTCTCAACCGCCAAGTCTCTTTTTTCTTATGGAATAAATTTTCATAAGAAATTTATCATATAAATTTTCTATGACTTATTCCATCATGCCAAGTCTTGATTTTATATCATGGTTAAAATCATATTTTAATTCATGATAAAATCAACCAAGTCTTTTTTTCTTATGAAATAAATTTTCATAAGAAATTTATCATATAAATTTATCATATAAATTTATCATATAAATTTATCATATAAATTTCTTTATATAAATTTCTTTATATAAATTTCTTTATCATGGTAAATCAATCCATGATTGATTTTATAAAATAAAATAAACCAATCCATGGTTCATTTTAATTTCCATGAAAATTAAATTTTATATAAATTTCTTTAAATAAATTTCTTTATCATGGTAAATCAATCCATGATTGATTTTATAAAATAAAATAAACCAATCTATGGTTCATTTTAATTTCCATAAAAAATAAATTTTATATAAATTTCTTTATATAAATTTCTTTATCATGGTAAATCAATCCATGATTGATTTCATAAAATAAAATAAACCAATCCATGGTTCATTTTAATTTCCGTGAAAAAATAAACCAAACCTTGGTTTATATAAAAATTTATATCATCCATAATTTTATAAAACAAACCACACTTGATTTATTTTATAAATTGAACCAAACAATTTGGTTCCCTTCCTTTGTTGTGGCCGACCAAGCAAAGAGGGTGGGGACCCTCTTTGGCTGGCCTATCCAGGCCACACCCCAATGAATTAAACTCATTTAATTCATTTATTAGGTCTTCAAAAGACTTAGCCATTTTACGCTTCCGATGCGTCTCTGAAAAATTCAGATTCGACTTATCGTTTGGCTCAACCAAACCTAATCTCTCTTGATTGGAAAATCTAATTATTAACTCATTTTAAATCCCTTGGATTACACGTAGTGCGTGTGACTAAATATGCTTTCGATTTATGTTGGCCGTCTATAATTAACCAATTATAGAACGATCATGAGTGGCACCTAGTAGTACATCATGATCCCCAATTAATCGAAAGATCAACGGTTGACCTCAGAAATAATTCTGAAACCCTTCAGCAGCTATAATGAATCGTGCCTCATTCCCTTCACCATCTTATACTCACTTGGTTCAGGACATGGTCTATGTGTGTCAGTCCCCACTAGGCTGACTACGTCACACCTAGCCCAAGTAACATTTTCTCATCCTACGGATTCTAATTACTCTCATGTGTCTAAGAGATTCATACTCTGAACATGTCATGCTCTGGACAGAGGCTTCGAGTAACAATCCGATGATAGGCCTTGGGTATACATCTCCTCGCAAGGAGTGGTGAATCCTTTGTAGGCTGTTCAAACATCTTCAGGCACTTCGGCTTATACCCAATCGTCCTGGGTCCACACCTCCTTGGAGATGCTTGCTTAAGATGTCAAAGTATAAGTCTCCATGACTAAGATGACTTGAACACCGCAAGTCAAAGGAACATCGCACTTAAGCTACAGTAAGAACTTCATTGCCATATCTTTATGTAGACTACCATATGAAGTTTTACAGCCAGTCACTCCAATGAACTAGTTCCCTTAACTAGCATTCATGTTTATCTCTGGACATCCCAATGTCACCAGCCAGTGAGAATAAGCTGATTAGAGAATAACCCATGCTAGTCTCAACAGAATTGATAGTGTCCGTATTTATCAATTCATCGACTAGGGACAATTTCAATACTTCACAATTGCACATGTAGAGATAATCACTAGTTGTGAATTCTCATAAATTCTCTCATGCTGTGAATTGTACTGCGGACATTCAGTAAATGAGTTTAAGATCTCAATCAAATACATAAACATGTATACTCAAATAGTTAATATTCATTTATTAAAAAAAATGATTACAATCATAAGGCGATTGTCTTACGACACTTTTCTCATATCACTAACATCTCCCCCATTTATATACATGGGGTAGGGGTAACACCCAGACAGAGATGCCCTCCAGAGATGACCTAGGGTAGACAGAAAGGTCCCCAGATAGGACATGGAGTAGGGGTGTTACACCGGTAGCATTTCGTCTACTCGATCGCTCAGGAGTAGTGATGGCAGAGTATGGACGACAGTCACAGCCCTACGTCGGAGGGTGGCCTCCGCTCAGCTTCGTCCCGTACATAGGTGACGATGTCTGACCGATGGCAGGGGTGACCATGTCATTGCACTTTGTGTGTTCGTTTATTTTGCCCTTGCTTGTGCTTATTTTTACTTGATGTTGCGATATGATTGACATGCACTTACTGTTAGTGATATGAGAGAAGTGTCCTAAGGCAATCGCCTTATGATTGTAAACATTTATTTTAATAAATGATAATTCACTATTTGAGTATACATGTTAGTGTATTTGATTGGGATCTTAAACTCATCTACTGAATGTCCGCAATACAATTCACAGCATAAGAGAATTTGTGATGGGATCACAACTAGTGATTATCTCTACATGTGCAATTGTGAAGTATTGAAAATATCCCTAGTCGATGAATTGATAAAAATGAACACTATCAATTCTGTTGAGACTAGCATGGGTTATTCTCTAATCATCTGATTCTCACTGGCTGGTGACATTGGGATGTCCGGAGATAATCATCGATGCTAGTTAAGGGAACTAGTTCATTGGAGTGACTGACTGTAAAACTTCACATGGTAGTCTATACATAGACAGGTCAGTGAAGTTCTTACTGCAGCTTAAGTGCGATGTTCCTTAGACTTGCGGTGTTCAAGTCATCTTGGTCATGGAGACTTATACTTTAACATCTTAAGCAAGCATCTCCAAGGAGGTGTGGACCCAGGATGATTGGGTATAAGCCGAAGTGCCCGAAGATGTTTGAACAGCCTACAAAGGATTCACCACTCCTTGCGAGGAGATGTATACCCAGGCCTATCGTCGGATTGTTACTCAAAATCTCTGGCCAGAGTACATCATGTTAAGAGTGCAAGTCTCTTAAATACATGAGAGTAACTAGAAATCCAAAGGACGAGAAAGACACTACTTGGGCTAGGTGTGACGTAGTCAGCCTAGTGGGGACTGACACAAATAGACCGTGTCCTGAACCAAGTGGGTATAAGTTGGTGAAGGGAATGGGGCACGATTCATTAGAGCTGCTGAAGGGTTTCAGAATAATTTCTTCTGAGGTCAACCGTTGATCTTTCGATTAATTGGGGGTCATGATGTACTACTAGGTGCCACTCATGATCGTTCTATAATTAGTTGATTATAGACGACCAACATAAATCGAATGCTTATTTAGTCACACGTACTACGAGTAATCCAAGGGATTTAAAACGAGTTGAAAATTGGATTTTCCGATCAAGAGAAATAAGTCGAATCTGAGTTAATCAGAGGCGCAACGGAAACTTAAAATGGCTAAGTCTTTTGAAGGTTTATTGGGCGAATTAAATGAGTTTAATTCGCGTTGGGTTCGGCTCAGTTTGGCCGGCCAAAGAGGGTGCCAAACCCCTTTGGTTTGGCCGGCCACATCAATGGGGAGAAACCAATTTATTTGGTTTAATTAATAAAATAAATCTAGCGCGATTTGTTTTATAAATTATGGATAAATAAATTTATATAAAGAAATTTATAGAAATAAATTTATAGAAATTTATTCCCTTTTTATGGAAATTAAAATGATCCATGGAATGGTTTATTTTAATTTTATAAAATCAATTATGAATTGATTTTTCCATAATAAGAAAATTTATAAATTTCTTATAAAATTTATTCCATAATAAAAGGAGAGAAGGTATTTGTTTTATTATAAAGTTAGTTATAATAAAACTTGGTTTAAACAGAATAATTAATAAGAGAATTTATAGGATAAATTTCTTACGAAAATTCCGTTAAGAGGGAGACTTGGCAAGGGAGAGGTTATTATATAAAGGAACCAAGGCTAGCCTTGAATTCCAATCAATAGAGTAATCAAGAGATTAATTCTCTCCCTCTCTCTCTCTTATTCTCTTCCTCTCCTTCTCCTTCCCTCCTAGGGTCGGCGCCCCTTGTTCATCCTAGGGCCGGCGCCCCTAGTCCAACCTAGAGCCGGCGCACCCTCACCCTTCCAAGGGTTGGCGTGTGCAACCATCACCAAGAAGGAGCCAAAGAAGAAGAAGAAGAAGCGAATCGCAACTCCTCTCTTCCCGGAATTTTGATTCCGTTTCTTGTTGGTTAGTTTCCATTCTTTTCTCTTGTTGTTCTAGTTGTGCCTTTAGAGAATCTAGTAGTTCTCGTCGGCACAAAACTCGTGGCTTTGCGAAGTCATCCCGAAGAGAACTCGACGTGGACGCGAATAGAGGCGGAGCTTCCAAGGGACGCTACGGTTGGATCTCGTCCCTTTCTTCGAGTTACGCGAGGTACAAAGTAAATTAGTTTACTTTTTCTACAAAATTTTTATTTATGATCATGTCCACACATCATAAGGTCGCATGCTAGATACGTGGTTAAAATAATTTAAGAAATAATTTTATGCTAATTCTTCCGCTGCACGTAAATATTTTTAAATTTACAAGCCCGTATCCTTGTCAACATACACCCGGTCCCAACACTTACAGGAGACCCTTATGTCTGGTCTTGGCGACTCTGCTACTTTTGTACGGTAGTTCTTATTTTGCTCATGCAGTTGTTCTTATTCCTGCTTATGCACGTGTTATTTCGGTAGTCTATTACCTTGTTGCTATCTTAGAATATCTTGTATATATTGTTGGATCGAGAAAACCGATAGAGGGGGGGGGGTGAATATCGGAAAACTTTCGGATTTACGTAAAGAGCAATATCACAGCGGAAGTTAAAAACACACAGCGCAAACACGGGAGGTTTTACTTGGTTCGGAGCCTTTGTCGACTCCTACTCCAAGGCCCACGGTCGTTGACCGTTTACTTTGGGCAATTCTATATAGGTGCAAAAAGGTTTACAAAATTTGATTACAATGATAAGTGCAGTAAATAAAAAGAACGCTCTTCTTTACCGACGTCCGGAGTAGATCGACTTTTTCGGAGCAGCAGGACGTCGTCGGCTCGTGTTGGAAGGTTTCCGGAGCAAGGCGTGAGAGCAGAAGAGCTTTGAGGCGTTGAGTGAATTGATGTTCTGAAGCCTTGGTCGAGGGCCCTTTATATAGGGCCTGGGGGCGCCCCCCACGTGGCCTTTGATCTGCCAAAGTCTCGGTCGCGTCTGATCCAATGGATCCGCTTTAACCGGGGCGCCCGGACCGCTCAGGGCGCCTGGATTGACCGGGTCAAAGAGTTATCTGCTTGGCTTCGAAGGGAGCTTCGGTAGCTGGCCTGGGTCGAGGCATGCGCATGGGGGCGCCCGAGATGCAGGGGGCGCCCGGGAGCAGCGGGGGCGCCCGGGAGCGCGGGGGCGCCCGCAGGATGCACTGTCAAAGCTTGTTTCTGATTTGCGTGTTTTGTGTTCACCTTGGGGGTGCCCGGGACACTCCGGGCACCCTGGTTAGCTATTGCCTCATTCCTTTGAGGCTCTCTGAGCTGCAGACACACGTTCCTTCGGTCCTGCATCCAGGGTTAGTCCAAAACACAATAATGCAATAAAATATTTATTTATACAGCCTTAGCTGTCTTGGTTCTGACTTTGGTCTCCAAAATGGAGCCCTAGGTCGAACCGACGTCTACTATTCCCTCGACGGGGAACGCGTCCTCACCTACTCCTCTCGGGAGAATTACTTGATGCCAACCGTTCCTCTGGTTGGAGTTTTGCCTGGCGGTCCTTTGTCGGGTCTTGGATGCCGAGCTGCCCTTCGCTCGGTGCCTAGCATTCCTTCGCTAGGGCTTCAGTCCCAGGCTGTCCTTCGCCTGGCGCCTAGCAGTCCTTCGCTAGGGCTTTTGACTCTGGCTTTCCTTTGCCAGTGCCTAGCAGTCCTTCGCTAGGGCTTTGTATCCTGGCAGTCCTTCGCTAGGTGCCTAGCAGTCCTTCGCTAGGACTTTTCCTGCACACTCAGTGAATATTGTTAGATCACAAACAATCTTAACTTTGAATCCTTTGCCAATATCAAAACAAGGTTCGATATGGTGCTTCCTGCACCAACAATCTCCCCCTTTTTGATTTATGGCAACACAATTCAATGTTAAGTATAAACATATAACAGTTAAGAAATGAAGGAGTATGAACAGTATAAGTGTAGATTAAAAAAATTTTATACTCCCCCTAAATCCCAGAATACTTGTGTTATAACCCTTAACTTTGACCGTTCCTCCCCCATTGACATATATCAAAAACAAACATGGGAGAGCAAGGTATCTAACAGGGATCTATGAGTTTTTTCTAAGTTTTTGACAAAGTATTTTTCAAAAAAAAAAATAAAAGCCTTTGCACCAAAAGCTTTTTACACTTAGACAATTTTCCATTTTGAAGAGCTTTGCAAGCCTAAATTTTGTTTAAAACCAAAAAAAATTACTTAGGCAAAATTTTGAATTCAAATTTCCCAAAAACAATTTGTTTACCAACAAATTTTTTTTTGCACACTTAGAAATACTTAGAACCTTTTGAAGCACTTTTTGAAAAAGAGATGAGGATTAAAACAATTTTTCTCTTTCCTTTCTCTCCCCTTTATTGTGAAATTCTTCTCCTAAGTTTTAAACCATTTCTAAGATAAACTTTCATTGAAAAGGGGAAAATGTTTAAGGAAGATTTTAATTTCTAATATCACACTTTTTCTACTCTCCCCCTGGATATATATATCAATAACGAAATATATTTTGAAAGTAGATTTGAGAAGAAATTACGTATCAGAGCCTATGAGTTTTGAAAATATAAAAATACTTAGTATAACTGTTAAAAGCATAGCAAAAGTTTGAATTGTATCAACAAAACTCCACTTTAAAAGGTATTGTGCAAAAAAAATTTGTATTTGTAGGCAACTCTTTAAAAACTTCACGTACTTAGAATATTGCTGCCTTAGAAAAGTATTAGTACTTTTGAAAAAAATGTTATGCATTTTTGAAATTATAAGTACTTTTGAAAAAAAAATGTACTTAGAATATTATTGCCTTAGAAAAGTATTGGTACTTTTGAAAAAAATGTTATGCATTTTTGAAGATATAAGTGCTTTTGAAAAAAATGTTATGCATTTTGAAAATATAATATTTTACTTGACTAGGTTTCTTTTCCAATCTGACACAATCCTAGGAACCCTTGTTAACTACAAGGGCATTTTCTAAGTGTCCTGGAAATTCTCAAGATTCAAGCAAATATTATTTCTAAAGGTATTTCAACAATGATTTACTAAACCACAAAAATATTTTGAAAAATAATGATATTTTTAAAGGCAAATTACTTGTATTTTCAAAAGAATTTTGAAAACTTAGTGTATTAAAACATATTATTTTGAAATGTTTAATAATTCTTTTAATTTAACCTCCCCCTAAACTTGATATAGTCCCTGGAAGCTTGTTGACCACAAGTATTCTTTCTCTGAGTCCTTAGGGGTCAGTTCTGATCAAAAGAATAATAAACAATAATTGCCAAAGAAAATAGTTGTTAGAAATAATTTCTTTTGGTTTAGACTCCCCCTAAATTTGACACATACTCGGAGTCCTTGTAGATCATTAAGTAGATCTCCTTTGTGTCTTTAGGGTTTATCAAAACCAAAAGAATAACTTTGAAGTATGATAGTTTTTAAGAAGATAATTTTTGAAAACATAACTTGGAATGAAAGCACAGTTTAAAAAAAATCATTTGAAATGATGATAATTTTTTTTTCCAAAGAGTTAGTGATATACGAGGATTTTGTATCAATTTTTGAAAACCTTATTTTGAGATGATAATAAGTTTTAGAGCATAAGGTTTTTGAAAAATCTGAATTTTTTGATAAATATTAAGAAGAACTCCCCCTGTATCCGACATAGTCTGACTTTTATCTAAGTTCCTTAAGGGATATCAGTGTTGACCAGGTTTGACTATGTGGATTAGGGTTGACTATTTTGACCAATCAGTAACTAAATCAAACAAGTCCTAGCTTCTATTCAAAATGAGTTTAATGTGATATTTAACATGAAATTAAAAAAAATAGGGTACAGTGAACTGAATTAATTTTAAAAAATGGAGATAATTTTGAATACCTTTTGAAAACATTTTTTATTTGAAAGGATAGTGATTCATGCTTTTAGGTCCTAGATGTCTCATCCAGTTCTACGTGGTCAAACATGTTAACCTTATGGGTTGTGTGAGACAAATATTTAATTTTGAAAACATGGTTAATTTTGAAAAGTTAGATTAATTTTGAAAATAATTAGTTTTAAATTTATTTTGAAAAGGAATATTTAAATCTAAGATTAACTGAACATTTGTGTTAGATTCGAATTTGACAAAGAGTAAATTGAGTTTGAATTTCAAAAATTGGCTTCCAGGTCTTGGCGAGGCACAAGGCCTTCTTTGGCCGTAGCCTTATTGGATCATCAACCCTTTCCTAGACAAAGCCTTTTAGTGAAATTTCATCTTCAAAATTACTTTTTGGTAAATTCTGGTCTAACTAGTTTGGATTTTGGATCGGTAGCTTCGGCTAGTTTCACCAGTCTAAAGAGACCAAGTAGACTTGATCTTATTAGAATTAGTTTCCCTAACGTACTATCATCTCACCGCCACCCAATACTATGTTGTTCAAATTTCAGTTAATTGATTTAGTCCTTAATCTAATCAATCCTAATTTTAAACAAAAAAAAAACCTACCATTAAAGCAAGCAAAAAAATGATCTAAGTTACATCATAATCGTAATAATATTCTGGATTACCAAAAATAGCAATATTATGAATTAAATTTTCATGTGAATTAAAGTTACCCATCTTTCTTTTGCTTGACTATCTTTTCAGCATTTTGTAATGGTCGTGAGTCATTCGGATCTGCTTTCGATGATCCCCTTCTTCGTCGTCAGATTTTGAGTCTGAGTTGGACTCAGGTAATGGTTGAGGCCTCTTTTGCAGTTCTCTTGGAGTTTTCCCTGCAATAGAACTTACACCTTCCTCGACTATTACAGTATCTGTTTGATTATTTAATTCTAATTTAAAAGAAGATTCGAAATTGATTACCATTTTTGTCTCAGCCAATTCGTCTTTTGACTCAGGTTCGATTTCGACTTTGGATTCAGGTTCAGACTCTGACTCGGCTGTCTGTGCTTGGACCAAGAGGGCAAGATGACTTACCTGATCCTCTTCTTCATCTGAGATCTCTTGATGAAGGTTAATCAATTTTTCCCAAATTTCTCTCGCACATCTGAATGTACCTACTAGTTCGAGTTGCTCCTTGGTTAGGCCACACTGTATGATTGGTGTTGCCCTTGCATCAGCCTCGATCTTCCTCAGAGTTGGTTCGTCCAATTTATCCCAGGCGATCGACACTCTATCTTCTGTAGGTACTGTAAACCCTGTTTGGATCATCATCCATAAATCCAGATGGGTCTTTAGGTGGGATTCCATTAGACCCTTCCAGGTTCTGAAGTTCTCGCCACAGAATAGGGGTGGACGGACACTATTCCACTCTTGGTTGGCCATTTAGATTATACCTTGTACACAAAAAGAGAAAATAGAAATATACCAAGACTTGGTCTTGGATTAGTAGTGCGGGAGAAGAAAAAAAATAGCCCAAAAAAATTGCACGAATTTCGAGGTGAAATAATAATAAAATAATAAAAACAATTTTATGATAAATTTTTGAGAATGATGATTTTGTCAATTCTGATTAATAATGAAAAAGTAAGATTTTAATGCTTGGGAAAAATTTTGCTCGAATTAAAGTAGCACGAATTTCGAGAAAAATATTAAAATAATAATAAAAATTTATGACAAATTTTCAAAAATTGTTTATTTTATCAATTCAGACTTATGGTGAAAATATGAAAATTCAAAATTGAAAAAGACGTAAAAATATTTTAAATCCACCAACAGATATTATTTATTTGAAAATAAAAAGCGAGACTGATCGAGTGGTGTTGATTAACAAAAAGGAAAGAAATAAAATAAAAATTTTTGTAAATCCGAAAAAAACTTTCAAACTGGTGGTTGCACCAAGTTTGAACTACCCCGCTCTGATACCACTTGTTGGATCGAGAAAACCGATAGAGGGGGGGGGGGTGAATATCGGAAAACTTTCGGATTTACGTAAAGAGCAATTGCACAGCGGAAGTTAAAAACACACAACGCAAACATGGGAGGTTTTACTTGGTTCGGAGCCTGTGTCGACTCCTACTCCAAGGCCCACGGTCGTTGACCGTTTACTTTGGGCAATTCTATATAGGCGCAAAAAGGTTTACAAAATTTGATTACAAAGATAAGTGCAGTAAATAAAAAGAACGCTCTTCTTTACCGACGTCCGGAGTAGATCGACTTTTTCGGAGTAGCAGGACGTCGTCGGCTCATGTTGGAAGGTTTCCGGAGCAAGGCGCGAGAGCAGAAGAGCTTTGAGGCGTTGAGTGAATTGATGTTCTGAAGCCTTGGTCGAGGGCCCTTTATATAGGGCCTGGCGGCGTCCGGGATGTCGGGGGCGCCCCCCACGTGGCCTTTGATCCGCCAAAGTCTCGGTCGCGTCTGATCCTCTGGATCCGCTTTGACCGGGGCGCCCGGACCGCTCAGGGCGCCCGGATTGATCGGGTCAAAGAGTTATCTGCTTGGCTTCGAAGGGAGCTTCGGTAGCTGGCCTGGGTCGAGGCATGCGCATGGGGGCGCCCGGGATGCAGGGGGCGCCCGGGAGCAGCGGGGGCGCCCGCAGGATGCACTGTTGAAGCTTGTTTCTGATTTGCGTGTTTTGTGTTCACCTTGGGGGCGCCCGAGACACTCCGGGCGCCCTGGTCAGCTATTGCCTCATTCCTTTGAGGCTCTCTGAGCTACAGACACACGTTCCTTCAGTCCTGCATCCAGGGTTAGTCCAAAACACAATAAAGTAATAAAATATTTATTTATACAGCCTTAGCTGTCTTGGTTCTGACTTTGGTCTCCAAAATGGAGCCCTAGGTCGAACCGACGCCTACTATTCCCTCGACGGGGAACGCGTCCTCACCTACTCCTCTCGGGATGCCGAGCTGCCAACCGTTCCTCTGGTTGGACTTTTGCCTGACGGTCCTTTGTCAGGTCTTGGATGCCGAGCTGCCCTTCGCTCGGTGCCTAGCATTCCTTCGC
This sequence comes from Boesenbergia rotunda, assembly GCA_024364735.1. NCBI lineage: Eukaryota > Viridiplantae > Streptophyta > Magnoliopsida > Zingiberales > Zingiberaceae > Boesenbergia > Boesenbergia rotunda. Next base: position 349,123 of record JAGFNQ010002310.1, on the reverse strand, counting down.
TAGGGCTGCAGTCCCAGGCTGTCCTTCGCCTGGCGCCTAGCAGTCCTTCGCTAGGGCTTTTGACTCTGGCTTTCCTTTGCCAGTGCCTAGCAGTCCTTCGCTAGAGCTTTGTATCCTGGCAGTCCTTCGCCAGGTGCCTAGCAGTCCTTCGCTAGGACTTTTCCTGCACACTCAGTGAATATTGTTAGATCACAAACAAACTTAACTTTTAATCCTTTGCCAATATCAAAACAAGGTTCGATATGGTGCTTCCTGAACCAACATATATATGATGAGATATTCGCTGAGTTCTATGACTCATACCGTTAGCTCCTTATTTTTATTTCAGGATGATTGACTGGAGCGTGCCCGACAGCCTGTCCCAGTTCGCGTACTTGTCGAGATGTTTTCGAGATTTATCGTCTAGTTTGTTGTTAGTATTTTCTATTATTTTCTTCCACTGTTGCTTTTGTGTTGACTTTAGTCATACTATACGACAGTATAGTTGTACTTTTGTGAGACCTCTATGCCTTGTGTTTTGTCGTAAGTCGGACCGGTCCACAGTCAGGTATGGTTTATTCGGTTTTTTCTTATGTTCTTTCTTAATCTGAGGCATGAGGCCCAATTAAACTGCGTGGTTGTGATTTTAAGTGATGTATGTATGTGTAATTGTCCGCCGGACAGGGGAGGTGTTGTCCAATTTTCTATTGGATCAGCGGCTCCTGAGGTCTCGGGGCGTGACAATTTATTTGGTATCAGAGCGAGGTTCTCGAGATACCTTGTGGTCTTGTGGGTGTTTTTTGAATTTTATATCGGAGTCGTTTTCTCGATAGATGCAATTGGGACATGGCGGCGACGGGACAACTCCAGATGACGATCTTACTTTCTGTTGCAGGTTTTGTTGTTAATTCTAGGAATTTTTAGGCAGGTGTTAATGAATGGCGTATCTCTATAGGTATGCCGCGACGCCTAGAGTTGACTCCACCCCGTCGACCTGGTGGGCCGAGTTGACCCTCGCACAGGAGGACGTGAGTGTCTCAGCGAGTGACGGTGACGGGGACAGAGGAGGGTCCTATGAGACGGGCACTGACAGGGTTTCGTGGCGGAGGACAATCCTCTTCCTAGACTCCTGATGATCAGAGATCTCAGCCCCAGCGGACACCGTCGCCACTTCCGACTACAGTATCAGTGGTACTGATGGACCCAAAAAAGCTGTCACGAATGTGGGTCTCAAATTTAGATATTTGTAAAGCTGAAAACCCTTTTGCAATAATAGAATAAAATGGTAGTAAAGGGGCCACAAGTCATATTTTTCCTAGGGCTAGTTCAGGTTGTTCGATTTGTGCTCGAGATTATGTGTCGTTGATTGTTTTTTGGATTTCAAAGAAGAAATGGGTTTGGTTTAGCAATGAGAAATGAAAACACAATGCAAAGAGAGTAAACTTAACTAAGAAACTAACCAAGGTAATGGTAGCTAAGGAACTTAACCAATAAGAGACCTAATCCAACAATTTCACTTAATCGAATCTGGAAATACAATCTGATATTAAGTGCAAATCCAATGCAAAGCAAATGAATTGAAACAATGCAAAGCAATCTAAAACTAATCAATTCAAGGGCACTGCCGAAAACTAACTTGACACTAAATGCAAGCAACAAAAGTAAGATTCATATGCAAAGATGGAGAATGGAATTCAGAAACTAATTGGATGTAAAGTAAGCTGACTTCAAGCTTCTCATCACATTTAAAATTTCATTTAACTTGATACCGAAACTGTTTTTGATACAAAGTGAAGAAACTGTAACAACTTGATACAAAGAAAAAGAATCTCATGTGCCTAAAATTGATGCTAAATGAAGCACTAGAAACTATCAAATTCAGATATGCAGCTAGTCATCAACTTGAAAAGATAAGCTACTAGTTAAATGAAACTCATGACTGAAGGAAAACATTCAGAAGTGAGTTACAGGACAGTGCAGGGACAAGAAATGCAAAGACATTACAGACTTGCAGGAAACACTTCAACTACAGAACAAACACAACAAGCAAACTAAATTCGAATGCACAATCCATTGTTCAGACAAGATATAGAAGATCAAAGGTTTACTTGACTTAAACTGCAGCAACTACAACTGGAAATTGCAGAAATAGAGTTGATACGCAAGCTAAAGACTGATACGCAGAAAACAATTCTGATACGCAAGGATTGAAACAAGAATTGAACTGAAATTGCAACTATTGTTCACTAAACAAACTCCCTAACTAATTACCTTGCAAAATGGAACCTAATTACGGCTAGAAAAATTCAGAAAATGAAAACGGAACAACTGATACAAAGACAAAACAGAAATTAATTGCAGAAATTGAAATTACAGCTAAACAAAAGAAATGTTTTAAGAAACTAAGTCCCGATCATTCACTTGTCTCAAAACGTCCTTGCCGTCACACAAGAGCAAGCCAAGAACCCCTTCAACTCGCAAATCAATGGGAAAACAGCTTCAATTTCAAAACTGCTCACAGATTTCACTCGGCTGGAGAAAACCAATCCGATCTACTAGATCTCGCGAGGTAGAGTTGCTATGGAGATTTGGTGTTTATCAGAAACCATCAGAAGACCCTTCGGACAGCTCCGATTGAAAAGAATGGCACGCGATCGCGATTTAGTTGATCAGATCACAGAAATGGATGAAATCCTCAATCCACTCTGCCCCGGTGAGAATCCGAGCTAGAATCTTAGTGGAAACCTTCTCCCAATAATCTAGATCGTGTTCCAAGGTTGTGATCGAGATGGCCACGCCTTCAGTTGGAAAAATCGCCGAAGAAAATGAAGAACAAGTGAAGAAACGAGAAGAACTCAGCTGGAAATTGGCGAAGACGTGACCCCTGATATGCGGAGGGAATTTTCCTTTTAAACTTATGCCATTTAATTTGGACGACTGAGATCGTTCAAAGCTCATCCAACGGTTGATCTTCGTCCGATTTGACTCAAACTTCCCAGATCTTGATCAAGGGTCATGATCTACCTCGGGGTAGTTCGGATCTACCAGATTTGTAACGGATGGTTTAGATCCCCTTGATCTTTGAACGAACGGTCTAGCTTCTCCCTAGCTTGATCCAACGGCTAGATGATTTCTGATTTGGACGAAACTTTCAGATCTTGATCTAATCGCTCGATTAGCCTTAATCCCAACTCGGATTGATCAGAAGTTCTCAGATGGTCTAAATCTAACCGTTCTTGCACCAGACGATCCATATTAGTCGACGCTTAATCACTTGATCCAGTCCACTTTTGACTCAATTTTGACCCAACATGACCTAGGTCCATGATCCTTCCAAGCCTACAAAAGTAGATCAACAATTTAGTGATAAAATAATTTTAATATATCAAAATTTGCAATTAGGTCCAAAATGAATGTAAATCCTAGAACCTAGGGTAAATCCACAATTACGCAAGTAAAATATGAGTCAGACACAGATTTTAGCATCTAAATTGATCAATAAAATGATACTTATCAGGTACCTCCTGTAGGTACGACTACAGCACCAGCCCTAGTGGCGCCTGCTGCGCCACCTCAGGATGCTGCATCATCGATGATGTAGGAAATGATGCAGCAGATGGTGTAGCAGCAGCAGATGATGCAGCAGATGGTTCAGCAGCAGTAGATGATGCAGCAGATACTTCAGACGTTTCAGACCCAGGCTGTCCCATTATCTGCTCCACCAGCATCTGCTCTAGCTCAGTCAGAGCCTCAGACTGCGCCGTCGATAGATATACAGCCGCTGGGATCGACGACACCATCCGGAGATTCTACAGTACCCCCGGCAGCACCTACTACTATTGTTCCGAGCCGATCGGTGGCTCGGATTCCGGCATTAGCACAGGCGGCTAAGGGCCGTCTTACTCTATTCCATGGAGCCCCCGATACGAACGTGGCTCGCGCTTGGCTGGAGACACTGGAGAGGACGTTTCCATACCTAGAGTGTACAGATCTGGAGCGTGTTGAGCTCGCAGTGTATTACATGCGCGACCGAGTAGAGACATGGTGGATCACTCAGCGATCGGTTATGGGCACTCAGCCGATCACCTGGGAGAGGTTTCGATAGGCATTCACCACTCAGTACTTCCCAGCTGCACAGCAGCTGACTCGATGGCAGGAGTTTCTGGAGATTCGTCAGGGAGAGTAGTCAGTGGCTGAGTATGATGCAGAGTTCCACCGCTTATCCGAGAGTTGTCCGCAGATGTTTCCTGGAGGTCTCGAGAGGATGCCCCATTTTTCTTAGAGGGTTGGCCCCCTACATCCAATCTCGGATGGCTCCCTGGGATCTGATTTCCTACGGACAGGCACTGGACCGCGCCTTACATGTGGAGGCGATGCAGCAGAGGCTATCATCAGAGAGGAAGAAGGACAAGAAGACATTGCAGACTTCTCAGACCCAGTCCTCGCGGAAGCGAGATAGAACGGAGCAGACAGCACAGGATGTTTCTGGGGTCGCTTCTCGGCCTAAAAAAATGGGAGGTTCAACATCAGGATCTTCCCAGGCCTTTCGACAGGACCGACAGAGGTCCAAAGGGTCTCATCAGTGCACTTGGTGTGGCTCCAGGGAGCATATCATGTCGAGCTGTACCATTGGATAGGCTGTTTGTTTCCATTGCAAACAGCCTGGCCATCGGAGATACCACTACCCTCAGAGGGCACAGGAGGCGGGTACAGGAGGCTCAGCTGGAGGAGGATCTTCTGGCCAGTCGGGGGCCTAGCGGGGAGGCCGCAAGGCCCAGACTCCTTCACGACAGCAGCAGACTGCCCCTCCACCGATCCAGCTCTACTGTTTATTTGGTCAGGGTCAGGAGGCCGCAGTGTCATCTGTGGTACCCCAACCTTCGGTTCAGTCTTCGATTTCAGAACCTCGTTAGTAGATCTATACTGGGTATCAGCTACCTGTCTATCACAAGTGTCAGATTTCTGGAGCATCGGTACCTCAGCTACCTTCTGTGCCTACTACATTGGCATTACCCCCACCTCCACCACCGCCAGAGTCGGGTCGAGTTTATACTGTTACCTGAGAGGAGGCTCATCGAGCGGATGGATCCGTCTTTCGAGGTACCATTTTACATTATGCACACACTGCAGATTTACTCATTGATACTGGTAGTTCGTATTCTTTTATATCACGGGCATTCTTGAGCAAGATCAGTAGGTTACCAACCCTTATGGTACCATGGTTATCAGTGTCCTTACCTTCAGGAGAAGTCCTGGAGGTAACTCAGGAGGTCAGAGGGTGTCCTTTGGATTTTGGGAGGGTCACCCTTACCGTTGATCTATCTGTGCTGGACATGATAGAGTTCGACATTATTCTGGGCATGGACTGGCTCACGACTTCTCATGCCAACGTTGATTGCCATTCGAGGGTGGTCACTTTTCGACCTCCAGACCAACCCTCGTGGGAATTCCTTGGCATCCGGGATGACGACATAGCAGTTATCTCCGCACTTCAGGCGCAGAGACTTATTACGCAGGGTTGTCAGGAATTTCTGGTATCATTACTCAGCACTTCAGATGGTAGTACTCCTCAGATCTCCGACGTTCCAGTGGTCAGAGATTTTACGGAGGTATTTCCAGACGAGTTGCCGGGCTTACCTCTCCGGAGGGAGGTCGAGTTTGCCATTGAGTTGATACCGGCGACTGCGCCGGCATCGAAGGCACCATATTGGATGGCACTGCGAGAGTTGGACGAGCTGAAGGTCCAACTCCAAGAGTTACTCGATCGTGGCTTTATCCGACCGAGTGCTTCCCCGTGGGGTTCTCCGGTCCTTTTTGTGAAGAAAAAGGACGGTTCTATACAACTCTACATTGATTATTGGCAGCTTAACTCAGTCACAGTCAGGAACAAGTATCCGCTGCTACATATTGATGATCTGTTTGATCAGCTGAGGGGTACATCTGTGTATTCCAAGATAGACTTGCGATCTGGTTATCATCATTTGAGAGTTAGAGATTCAGACATTCAGAAGACGACATTTCGCACCCGTTATGGACATTATGAGTTCTTGGTGATGCCATTTGGGCTCACCAATGCCTCGACCGTGTTCATGGATCACATGAATAGGGTATTCCTCCCGTACTAGGACCAGTTTGTTATAGTATTCATTGATGATATTCTGATATATTCTCGGTCCGAGGAGGAGTATGCTCGCCATCTTCGTATCATTTTGGAGGTTCTTCGAAAGGAGAAGCTCTATGTGAAGTATGACAAGTGTGCATTCTGGCTATCTTCTGTGGGTTTTCTTGGGCACATAGTATCCAGTGGAGGTATTTCAGTGGAGCCCCAGAAGATCGAGGCTATCACCAGTTGGGAGCATCCCAAGTCAGTCCATGACGTGCGCAGTTTCTTGGGGCTGGCAGGCTATTACTGACGCTTTGTCGAGGGTTTCTCCAGCATTGCATCACCACTTATATGCCTGACCAGGAAGGGCGTGATGTTTGTATGGACTGAGGCTTGTGAGACCAGCTTTCAGGAGCTGAAGAAACGACTTGTATCTGCACCAGTTCTAGTACTGCCTTCTGGAGAGGATGGTTTCACTCTGTATACTGATGCATCTCTCTTGGGACTGGGTACGGTACTCATGCAGCATGGACGGGTAGTTGCTTATGCGTCCCGACAGCTGAAGGAGCATGTGAGGAACTACCCCGTGCACGATTTAGAGTTGACTGCTATTATTTTTGTGTTGAAGATCTAGAGGCATCATCTTTATGGTGTCACCTTCGAGATCTTCATAGATCACAGGAGCCTTCGGTATCTATTCACTCAGCGAGAGCTGAATCTTTGACAGAGGAGGTGGATGGAGTTTCTGAAGGATTATGACTGCAGCATTAGCTACCATCATGGGAAAGCTAGTGTAGTCGCCGACGCCCTCTGTCGGAAGTCCAGAGCTATTTTGGCATGTCACAGAGTGATGGTCACTGATTTGATTTAGAGTTTCTCTGAGCTGGGGTTAGAGGAGCAGTCTCCGACAGAGAGAGGATTGCTAGTGACTTTGATGGCTCATTCAGAGATTCGGTCGAGGATCAGAGAGGCTCAGGCCAGTGACCAGCACATTCAGTTTCTGGGTAGTCAGGCGATTTCAGGAGAGCAATCGGATTTCACACGTGACGAGAAGGGTGTTCTGTACTTCCGAGGGAGGTTGTGTGTACCAGAGGCGCACCCTATCTTAGCGGAGTTACTGTAGGAGGCTCACCGATCACATTTTGCTATTCATCCGGGTAACACTCGGATGAATCGGGATTTGAGACGTTCCTATTGGTGGAACGACATGAAGAGGGATGTCGTGGACTTTGTTGCTAGATGTCTCATCTGCCAGCAAGTTAAGGCAGAGCACCAGAGACTTGCTGGACACCTCCAGAAGATCCCCATTCCCGAGTGGAAGTGGGAGCACATCACCATAGACTTCGTTGTGGGTTTGCCGAGGACTAGGAGAGGTCATGATGCAATTTGAGTAGTCATGGACCGACTAACCAAATCTGCCCACTTCTTAGCTATCCGGAGGGCAGATTCTCTTGATAGATTGGCAGAGATGTATTACCAGGAGGTAGTCAGGTTACACGGAGTTCGTTTGAGTATTATCTCACATAGGGATCCGCGCTTTACCTCTCGGTTCTGGCAGAGTTTGCAGAGGGCTATGGGCACCGAGCTCCGTCTCAGCATAGCTTTTCATCCCCAGACAGATGGACCATCAGAGCGTACTATCCAGACCTTGGAGGACTTATTGCGCTCGTGTGTGATGGACTTTGGGGGCAGTTGGGAGGACCATTTGCACTTGGTGGAGTTCGCCTACAACAACGGCTTCCATTCGGCGATACAAATGGCACCGTTTGAGGCGTTGTACGGTAGGTCGTGTAGGACACCCACCCTTTGGGATGAGGTCGGAGAGACTCAGTTACTGGGACCCCAGAGAGCTCAGCACGAGGCAAAGTTAGTACGGACTATCAGACAGAGATTATCAGCAGCGCAGGATCATCAGAAGGGTTATGCTGATAGGAGACGCAGACCCTTTGAGTTCTCTGCTGGTGACCATGTTTTTCTTCGAGTTTCACCCACTAAGGGGGTGAAACGTTTTGGCATCAGAGGTATGCTAGCTCCACGGTATATTGGTCCGTTCCAGATTTTGGAGAGGATTGGAGTTGTAGCTTATCACCTAGCACTTCCACCGTCGTTGACTGGCATTCACGACGTGTTTCATGTATCTATGCTGAGAGGGTATGTGCCAGATCCAACACACATTCTAACCGAGGTGCCTGTTCCGATTCAGCCTGACGCTACTTATGAGGAGGTACCCGTACAGATCTTGGGATTCCGTGAGCGTCAGCTACGGAACAAGACGATCAGGCTGGTCAGGGTCGGATGACAGCACCACTCAGATGCAGAGGCGACTTGGGAGCTCGAGGACACTATCCGAGCTCTATATCCCCATTTATTCAACTAAGGTATGTATTGTTAGTTCATATCAGCATGCGTACTTCCTATATATACTGCTGTTAGTATCTACTATTAGTAATGATAAATTTGGGGACCAAATTTTTATTGGTGGAGGAGAATATTAAAATACGGGAACTTAGAGGGGTTAAATGCAAAAAAAAGGCTGAATTAAGGATGTAAAGTACATAGGACATCTTTAGGGGGGGTTTGCAAAAAGGCAGGCTATTAATATCTTTCCTTTTCTTCTCCCTGCGGAAGAGTTTTTTCCTCTCGTTTCCTTTTCTTCTCCTCTTCCACTGCAGCCACGCCAACTTCTATTTTTTTTCCCCTCGTGAGCCCTAGATCACAGCGAAGCTGATTCTTCTTCTTACTTCGCGAGCCTAGGGCAGGGAATCGCTGATTCCTCTCCTTCCTCTTGAGGTGGATCATGAGATCGGGGGCAGATCGAGACAGCGAGCATAGGCCGACCCCAAACTCAGTCCTGAGTTGTCTCCCTGCCATCGCGTTGAGTTGCTTCCCTTCTCGCTCACAGCCGTAAGCGTCGGATCTAGGTAAGAATCTGTTCTTGATTAGGAACTAGGGTTTCGTGTTGTATTGGTTTCGGGATTTGTTGATTCGATTTGGTAGTTTGGATCTAGGATTTGTATTCGGTTCTAATCCTGCCTAATGGTTTCTTTTGGTTGGTTGATCTCGAGTGATTGGATGAGTTGATTTGTTTCCATCTCTGTGTTCTCGTATGATCAGATTTTTAGTTGGGGCTCTGGTGAATTTTGTTTTGGTTGTTCAGTGGATGTTGTTTGAGATTGGTGTCGACGAGGAATAGGATGTATATGCTATTATTTCATCTTGTTCTGTTGCTATTCGAGCATGGAAAAATTGGATGAATTTGGAACAGTTTGGATGAGTTTATAGGTGTTTCTGTTGATCTTGTACTAATGTTGGATTAATCAGTAGAGGGATTAGCATGGGTAGAGGATACGTGTTTTGTTTCCCTTGCTATATCAAATTTCTACTTCTTGGATTGATCATGATAGAATTGTTGGGTCTTTGGGAATAGGTTTTGGTTGTAGCTAGCTCAGTTGAGGAGCTACTCGGTTAGAAACCTAGTATAATCGAACCTAGGTTGTGGACTAACTTTAACAGTACCGAACCCATTACATAGTTGGGGTTAGTACGGTTTAAGGATTTGCCTAGCTTTTTAATATTGGTTATGATAGCTAAAATTTTGTGTTGTGATACAGATCATTGATTCGGCTATTTGGAGTCCACTTATGGCGGATATTTTTGGGAGTTTCCTACGTGAACAGACTTCGTCGTATTGAGGCGGGTATCTCTGACTCTTCTTTTAGAATTGTCGCAGATATATATATATATACTTGATATACTTGTTTAGCAATAGAGTAATAGAGTGTGGCATGACTCTTATAATTATTTTTCTGATGTTGTTTGTGCCACAACTGACATGTGATACCTATACCTTTAGGACTTAGGCTATGGTGCATTACCTATGATCCTTGCATATCATGTTGATATAGGTGGACTAGATAGTGGATACCGTTGGACTAGTGTTATGCATCATCGTGCACTATGCATCATTGTCGATCAGGGGCCCCTTTTGGGTGAGTTAGGTCGACAGTCATACTGACCTACCCATACAGTCACTCATGGGTTAGTGGTTGACGGAGTATGAGTAGTGTGCTCTGTGCTGCTTCGCTCGTGCACTCATGGGTTAGTGAATCAGAGCGTGATAGCAGACAGATGTCCCTCCTTGAGTTGTCCAGATACCAGGAGATGAGAGGGAGAGGTCTCTCCCCCATTTATTTACATGGGGTAGGGGTAACACCCAGACAGAGATGTCCTCCAGAGATGACCTAGGGTAGACAGAGAGGTCCCCAGATAGGACATGGAGTAGGGGTGTTACACTGGTAGCATTCCGTCTACTCGATCACTCAGGAGTAGTGATGGCAGAGTATGGACGACAGTCACATCCCTACGTCGGAGGGTGGCCTTTGCTTAGCTTCCTCCCGTACATAGGTGACGATGTCCGACCGACGGCAGGGGTGACCATGCCATTAGACATTGTGTGTTCGTTTATTTTACCCTTGCTTGTGCTTGTTTTTACTTGATGTTGCGATATGATTGATAGGCACTTATAGGAGACCCTTATATCTGGTCTTGGCGACTCTGCTACTTTGGTACGGTAGTTCTTATTTTGCTCCTGCAGTTGTTCTTATTCCTGCCTATGCACGTGTTATTTCGGTAGTCTACTACCTTGTTGCTATCATAGAATATCTTGTATATATATGATGAGATATTCGCTGAGTTCTATGACTCATACCGTTAGCTCCTTGTTTTTATTTCCGGATGATTGACTGGAGCGTGCCCGACAGCCTGCCCCAGTTTGCGTACTTGTCGAGATGTTTTCAAGATGTATCGTCTAGTTTGTTGGTAGTATTTTCTATTGTTTTCTTCCGTTATTCCTTTTGTATTGGATTTAGTCATACTATACGACAGTATAGTTGTACTTTTGTGAGACCTCTATGCCTTGTATTTTGTCGTATGTCGGACCGGTCCGCAGTCAGGTATGGTTTATTTGGTTTTATCTTATGTTCTGTCTTAATCTGAGGCCTGAGGCCCAATTAAACTGCGTGGTTGTGATTTTAAGTGATGTATGTATGTGTAATTGTCCGCCGGACAGGGGAGGTGCTGTCCGATTTTCTATTGGATCAGCGGCTCCTGAGGTCTCGGGGCGTGACAGAATCAAAGCTTTGGTTTATAATTTTGGATAATTTGTGTTAAATTAAGTTTACATTTGATATAATTTTTGTTTTAGAATGATTAGCTTTGTTTTAAGTTATTTTTAAAAAATGATTAAAAAAATAATTAGGTTAAGTTTAATTTTGGAAAATGTTAATATTAAAATTGAAAAATGTTAAGTTTAATTTAATTTTGAAATATATCGAGTTGAGTTTTAATTTTGAAAGATGTTGAGTTAAATTTAATTTTGTAAAATATTAAGTTAAATTTAATTTTAAAAAATATTAAGTTAAATTTAATTTTGAAAAATGTTAGGTTTAATTTAATTTTGAAAAATGTTATGTTGAATTTAATTTTGAAAAATGTTAAGTTAAATTTGAAAATGTGTTAAGTTGAATTTTGAAAATTATTAAATTATGTTAAATAAATTAAAGGTGAAATTAATTAGTTTTGTGAGGTTGGTTAGGTTGGACTAAACTTTTGGGTCTTAAGCATCTCATCAATTTCTAAGTGACAAAACAGGATATCCTTATTGGTTTTGCGAGATGCATTAATTTTATCATTGAATTTTTAAAAACTATGATTTGATTGAACCTTGAGTTAGATTCGAGTTTAATAATTAGTAAATTGAAAATAGATTTCAATAATCGACTTCCAGGACTTGGCGAGGCATAGATGTCTTGTTTATTAGAGCAACAACTCTTTCCTAGACAAAGCCTTTTAAGAAAATTTTATTTTCAAGTTACTCTTTGAGAAATCATGGCCTAACTAGTCGAGGATGTAGCGAGGTAGCTTTGGTTAGTTCCACCGGACTAAAATGGCCAAATAGGATTCGCTTTACCTTACCTGACTCTTTAGACAGG
>JAGFNQ010002310.1:154655-333307 GCA_024364735.1 Boesenbergia rotunda | reverse complement strand
TCGCCCAAGAGCCTAAAAATCCTAGGACCTTTCCGAAAAATTTTTCGGAGCGGAATAAAATTGTCGGATTTAACATTTTTACCTCGAACAAACACTTGGCAGGGTTAATTTTAGCCTATTGGACCTCAGGGTAGCGAATGTTTCTTCCAAGTCGGCTATCATGTCGCCTCCCTTATCAGTCTTTACTAGGATATCGTCCACGTACACCTTGATGTTTCTCCCAATCTTGTGCCTGAAGACTTTGTCCATCATCCGCTGGTACGTGGCATCGGCGTTGCGCAAGCCGAAAGGCATGACGTTGTAACAATATGTGCCATCGGCCGTCACAAAACTGACTTTCTCCTGGTCCTCGGGAGCGAGCAGGACTTGGTGGTAGCCTTAGTAAGCATCCAATATTGAGATGAACTCACAATCGGCTGTGGAATCCACCAACCGGTCTATTTAAGGCAGGGGATAACAATTTTTGGGGTAGACTTTATTCAAGTCGCGAAAGTCGCTGCAGACCTGCCATTTACCTCCCGGCTTAGGGACAAGGACGACATTAGCCAACTAGGCCGGGAATTACACTTCTCTGATGTGTCCAGCTTTTAACAACTTCTAGACCTCGTCTCGGATAGCCTTATCTTGATCCGGGGCAAAGTGCCTCCGTTTCTGCTTCACAGGCCGGGCTCTCAGCGTAACATGCAAGTGGTGCATGGCCAACGCTGGTGGAACCCCTTTGATTTCTTCGGCCCCCCCAAGCGAAAACGTCTTTGTGGCACCGCAAGCAATCTATGAGACGACTTCTTAATTCCGGCATGAGGTCGAGGGCGATACGCGTAACTCCCCCTCCATGTTGAGGGTGAATCTGCACCTCCTCACTCTCAACCTTCCTCCGTTCCTCGTTGGGTCCTCCATCGTCTCGCGGGTTAGCGAGATCCTTTGGCGAGACTTCGCGGAGGTCAAGGTCCTCCCTTGTCAGCGTCATGGGTTCTTCCGCCGGCTCTGTCATCGGTGCTCCTTTAGGTGCTTTGGTGGTTTCCCACAGACGACACCAAATTTATTCCGGAAAGAGTCAACGTCGATGGCCAATCACCGAGGCTTAGCCCATGTGGAGGTTGATATTGAGAGAGGAACTCCGCGCCCTACAAGATCAACACGAGTGTTCGGGGAACACGCTGAAGGTTGTCCGACGGAGCCCACTCCGACGCTCAAGTTAGTGCCTCGATGGAGAAAGGTATAAGGCAGAAAAGACTGTATGAGTTGTAGAGAATGCTTAACCTCTTTACCAGAGGGGTTGGGGTACCTTTTATACCTGCGTCGGCTACCTTGCCACGTCCCTATGATTTATGCCACGTCCGCCCCCCCCCCCCCTTTCGGTGATTACTGGATAGTCTTTGAAACGGTCCACGTCGTCATTACGTTTCGACCCGTTGTAACATTTAAGGGTCGTGATGACTCCGTGCTAGCGGGGATGCTTATCCGTAGATCTGCGAAGGAGGGGGGACCGTTACTTGCGGTCGAAGGTAGCTCGGGCTCCGCTTCCCCGAGGTGATCTCGGGGTCTTCTGGCCCGGGTGATCACGGGCGCTCCGCTTACCCGAGATGGTCTCGAGCCCCGACTTCCCGGGGTGATCCCAGGAGGGGTTTTCTGAGCTGATTTTCCAGGGCATGTACCCCAAGGGGGGTCTTGGAGCTCTGAAAGGAGAGTTGCTCAGACTCGTCATGTCGTGCCACGCAGCTTCTTCATCCTACGTGCCCGCCACGAGCTATTCAACCCCATCACTGCCTAAACTTGAAACTCACAATGGTGATCAACACCATATCAATAAAATCACTAAGAACTATTATCTGATTAAAAACCATTGCAACCTCACTGATTTAATCTTAAAACATCTTCGATCCCTTCAAGACAACCATTAAAACAAACATCCCTTACCTCTGCGGTGCGTCGGCGGCTGGTTCCGAACCGACAAGGCGGAGAGGATTGACGGCTGTTGCGCAAGGGAGAGGGGCTGCCACCTAGGGTTTGCGCGAGGAGCGTCGCCTGCTTGCGTGAGGGTGGCGGGGCGTTCAGGAGACAGGCGCGTTGTGTGCCTCTTTCGTGTGAGTTGATGCAGACAAAGAAGAAGAAGAAGAGGTCGACGAAGAGAACCGCTCGGCGTCGCTCGCGAGGAACCGCTTCTGGGACGAAGGAGTCGGCACGTGCGTGCGTCGGGGAGAAAGAACAGGCGAAAGGGGAGAAGATGGTTTTGGGAGGAAATCTTAGGGTTTTATTAAGTTTTTGGCATTTTACAAATAAGCCCTTCAATTTTATCTAATCACAATTAGATCCCTAATTTACAAAGAGGCCCCCTAAATTTTGGTATTTAACATATTTATTAATTTTTTTATCATTTTAGTTTGAGTTAAAATAGTTACAATATATATAGTTTAATTCAAACATTTTATCTAATAAATAAAATATGTTATTACTTTTGCATTTTTAGGATATTATAAAAAAAAGCTATATAATTATGATGAAGCCTAATGAACTAATTTGGATCACTAGTCTCAGTTTATTTTTTAAATTTAGTTTCGACTATTGAGCGAATGCAATACGCTTTTATGCATCTACTTTGTTCATTTACATGCCAAAAATGACGATCTCCTTTGTCGCTCAAAAATGAACAAAACTGAAATCTTGTAGATCAAACAAAAAACTAAATAAGTAGTGCAAATTATTATTATTTTCCCTTTAATTTCTTGATTTTTGTAGGTCAAACTTTTTAATAAAAACAATTATTTGAAATTGATTAAATTGATCTTCTTTGTGATTTTATTCAAATAATCAGAAAGAACTTAAAAGCTCGAAAATAATTCTTTTCTTTTACTTTTCTTGCTGGGAGGATAAACACAAATCTTCTATTTAAAATTTAAATTAGTGATAAGTCTTTGCACTAATAATTATTTTGATTTGATTTGGTTGAATTAAAATTGACATATATATATATATATATTAAAATAATATTATTTTAAAGTAAAATTGGCCTAGATTCAAGTTAATTAGCTGGCCAAATCAAAATCAATTATTCAAATATAATGTCTTTTATATATATATATATATATATATATAAACTGGCTTGTCTTATTAAAATAAGAACAACTTGACTTTATTATTTTATTTATTTAAAACTAACTTGTTCTATTAAAATAATACGAAAGTATAATAATACAGCTTGAGTTTTTATTTTATTTAAACCGACTTATTGTATTAAACTGGCTTGGAACAGAAAGCCTAGCTGTGAGCCAACAGCAGACTACCAGGCCAGTTGTGGTTAAATAAGGCAAGTTACTTATTGGCCGTCAATGTGAGCCCCGCCCCCATTTTTATGGCAATTTATTTAATGATGTTGTCGTAAATAAATTTGAGATCGATATTCAACTGATAAATTACTTCACATCTGTTAATTTGTTAGACGAAATTTCTTCGTAATTTAATCATCTATATTTAATCTAAACGTGATCTCAATATTTCAAGAGGAGCTAGCAGTATCAACTTTTCACATGTCAATGTAAACTCATTGGGAGTTTGTCCTATGGTGATCATTTTTATTCTCATAGGATGGACTGATGATTATTATGTGGATATTATCATCAAGAAGTCTGAGGTTAAATCTTAGTAAAATCAATATGTCCACCCTTTTCATGTATTAGCTATAGTAATCGAGCTAGTAATTTTCATGATTTATTTTTTTTTATTAATTTTGGGATAAATTGATGAAGATATCGAAAACGAACTATTCACTTTTTACCATCGGTGGTGATCATTTTTGGTTTTTTTTCTGTCATTGTCGGACACTGACAAAGCAGTCACTTGAATGAGCCCACAGTAATGCAAGTTACGCTTTTTAATGTAAAAAAAATACATAGTCGTGTTTATTTTGACGTAAGCAAAACAAGTGAAATTATCATAGTTTTCAACATATATCATGTTTAACTTAAGAAAATTATTAAATAAATGGATTTACGGTAAATTTTGCTAAACTCCCTAATAGTAAATTTAATTTCCTCCTTAATCTATGTTACTCAACCTCATTGATCATTTTTTATATATAAAAAAAATTATTTCGACTCCTACATGTAAAATTTTATTTGTTTAAACTCCTTAATACATATCGATTTACCTAATCATCTTATTTTTAATAAAAAGTCTAAAATAAAATAATAATTTCTCCTAAATTTAGTATCATTTGACTAGAATTTAATTTATTTTCTATCAAATTGAGTACGACCTAATCGATTTATCCTAAATCAATTGATTGGTATGAACTCTCAAATTAGACGGGAAAAGAATTGTGCTCAATTTGATAGTGTATATATATATATATAATTCAAATTTAAATATGTTAAATTTAGGAAGAATTATATCTATTTTTGAATTTTTTATACTTATAAAAAATAAAGGTTATCTTCTCCTGCGACAAATATAATTGATCGATTACCATTTGATTCTTAATAGATCGGAACTTCTCAATCAATTGCCTCAATCGTCCAATCGTCAATTGACTGGAGTAGTCTATTATGGGGATCTTGATGCCTATAGGGCATGGAAGAAAAAGGACTCCACTGCAAAGGGGATATTGATTAGTTCAATGGTAGATGACCTGGTATTTGAGTATGAGCCACTACCATCAGCTCATGCTGTCTGGGTTGTCCTGAAAGAGAGATACAGTGGAGTTAGTGTAAGCAAGCTTCGTCAACTGACAATCAAGTTTGACAGTTGTAAAAAGCGCCCGAATGTAACGATAACCCAACATCTGAGAGAAATGGGTAATATGATTCGGGAGCTTAAGACTGCTGGTCATGAGTTGACCGACGAACAACAGGTTCAAGCAGTTATTCGTTCCCTTCCTGATTCTTAGGAAACAATGAAGCAGAACCTTACTCACAGTGAGAGTATCAGGACTTTCATTGATGTCTCACGCCATATTGAACTGGAGGCGGAGAGAATAGAATCCGCCAGGATTTCTGAGCAAGCTTTTGTAGCTGAAGGTTCTGGATCCAAGAATAAGAAAAAATGGTTTAAGAAAGGAAAGGGAAAGGGAAAAGAAGCTGGTACTACAACTGTGCAGGACCCAATCAAGAAGAAAGGGAAGAAGAATGGAAAGAAACCTAAGGGCAAGCTTACTTGCTACAACTGTGGCAAGAAGGGCCATTTCGCTCGGGAGTGTACTGAGCCAAAAAAGGTAAATCCATATTTATCTTCTTTTCATGAGCTTTATGTTGCTAGTTCGGTGTTGTTAGCTGATTCTTATCCTTTGTGGATTATAGATTCAGGAGCAACGAACCATGTAGCTCGTGATCGAGCTACGTACGTGGAGTACCGTCGTGTACCAGCTGACAATAAGTGGATATATGTGGGAAACAATGCAAGAATTGAAGTCAAAGGAATTGACACTTGCAAACTCAACCTTCGTGGTGGGCGTACATTGTTTCTGCATGATGTCCTGTATGCTCCTGAGATTCGACGGAATCTTGTTTCTGTGAATTGTCTTCTTGAATTGGGTTATTATATGAATTTTTACAGTCGTCGAGTAGAACTTAAAATTGACTCTGTGTTAATTAGATATGGTTTTATATCAAACGGTTTCATGGTTCCTGATGTAGAACCTGATGTTAATTGTGGAAATAATGGTTGTTTTTCAAACATTGCTCTTACTAGTGATGCTGATGTTAATGATGAAATTTAGCACGCTAGATTGGGACATATAGGACAAGAAAGAATGAATAGATTAGCAAGAGAGGGTTTGCTCGGCACTCGTGCTAAAGTTGACTTGTCTATATGTGAGCACTGTCTTGCTGGAAAAGCAACTAGGAAATCGTTTGGTAAGGCTATTAGGGCTGATTCAACATTGCAATTGATTCATTCGGATATTTGTGGTCCGATGAACGTGAAGGCTAGAAATGGTAGTTCATATTTCATTACTTTTATTGATGATTTCACGCGTTTTGGTCATGTGTATTTGATTTCTCATAAATCTGAAGCATTAGATTGCTTTAATCGTTATTTGAACGAAGTTGAGAATCAATTGGAACGTAAGGTTAAAACCTTACGCACTGACCATGGAGGTGAATACTTGTCTGATCAGTTCAAGACAATATGTAATGAGAAATGGATTATTAGACAGTTAACTATCCCTGGAGCTCCACAGCAAAATGGAGTTGCTGAAAGAAGAAATCGAACTCTTCTTGAAATGGTTAGGTCGATGATGACTCAAGCTAATTTGCCTATTTCCTATTGGGGAGATGCTTTATTAGCTGCAACCTACATACTTAACCGGGTGCCTTCTAAATCAGTTCCATCTACTCCATATGAACTTTAGACAGGCAGAAAATCAGATTTGAGTAATCTGAGACCATGGGGGTCAGCTGCTTATATTCATGATAAGACTCACAAATATGGAAAATTAGGACCCAGAGGTAAGAAGTGTATCTTTGTAAGATATTCTAATACCTCTAAGGGTTATGTTTTTATTGGTGAGCAGCAAGATGGAACCATCTCTGAAATTGAGTCAAGAGATGCTACTTTTCTCGAAACTGAGTTCCCAACAAGAGATGAAGTTGATAAATCAACTCCTCTATTTGCAATAGAGGAGGAGGATACTGTTCCTCCATTAACAGATCAGGAATCTCAGGGAATGCCTGAATCTAGTCAACCTAGTGGGAGTGAATTGTCTATAAGTGAATTAGTTTCTCAACAGTCAAACCTGTGAAGAAGTAATCGTAAGATTATTCCTCGGAGAAGGTTTGACATTAAAAATGATGCATTAATGATTCTCCCAGTTGACGATGAAGAACCTCGAACGGTTGAGGAAGCATTGAAATGCTCAGTTAGAAAAAAATGGAGAATTGCAATGGATGAAGAAATGGAGTCTATGAGAAAGAATCAGGTTTGGGATTTAGTCGATCTTCCTCCAGGCCGAAGGGCTATTGGGAATAAATGGATTCTCAAAATCAAGAGGAAGGCAGATGGATCGATTAATAAATACAAAGCTCGTCTGGTTGCAAAAGGATATACCCAATTGGAGGGTATTGATTTTGAAGAGACATTTTCCCCTGTTGTGAAGTTTGTGTCAATACGTGTCATTTTAGCTATAGTAGCACATTATGACTTAGAATTACATCAGATGGATGTAAAAACGGCTTTCCTTAATGGTAATCTTGACGAGGAAATCTATATGGTACAACCAGAAGGTTATATTGCTGATGGCCAAGAGGAAAAAATATGTAGACTTAAAAAGTCTATATATGGGCTAAAGCAAGCGTCGAGACAATGGAACATAAGATTCAATGAAGTCATTTTATCTTATGGTTTCGAAATGATCAATGAGGATCATTGTGTTTACCTAAGAAAGGATAAAGGAAAGTTGGTCATTTTATCATTATATGTTGATGATATGCTGATAGCTGGAAATGACTTAAGAGTTGTGATTGAGGTCAAGTCTTGGCTTTCATCACAATTTGACATAATTGACATGGGAGAAGCTGAGTATATCTTAGGAGTACGGATCGTTCGTGATCGATCAAAAAGACTTTTGGGTTTGTCCCAAGAAGCTTATATTACTAAGATATTACAACACTTCAATATGTTTGATTGTAACGTTGAACAAACACCTACAGCGAAAGGTGTTGTTTTGAGCAAAAGTATGTCTCCTAAGACTCCTGAAGAGATAGCCGAGATGAAGAAAAGACCATATGCTAGTGCCATTGGTAGTTTGATGTACACTATGTTGTGTACTCGCCCAGATATAAGCTATGCTGTTGGCTTAGTTAGTCGTTTCCAGTCAAACCCAGGATCGAGACACTGGAAAGCGGTAAAAAGGATATTCAGATATCTCAAAGGAATGACAGATTATTGTCTCTGCTTCCGAGGGTCAAAGTTGAGCTTGAAGGGCTACGCAGATGCAGATTGGGCAGGGGACCTTGATGACAGAAAATCCACATCTGGCTATATTTTTATGCTAAATGGAGGTGCCATTTCATGGAATAGCAAGAAACATGCTTGTGTAGCACTGTCGACAATGGAGGCTGAGTATGTGGCTTGTGCAGCGGCTGTACAAGAAGCTGTCTGGTTGAGAAGGTTCCTAAAGCATCTGAAGATTGTTGAGGACAGTGGGAGCCCTGTTACAGTGTGTTGTGACAATCAAGCTGCTATAGCTTTTTCCAAGGATCCTAAATATCATAGCAAAGGCAAGCATATAGAAATTAAATACAATTTTGTAAGGGATATTGTTGACAAGAAAAAGATAATTCTTGAGTACATCCCTACCCGAGCAATGCTTGCAGATCCTTTTACTAAGCCATTGACTAAAGAGTCATTTAATGAACATGTGAAGTCTTTGGGACTACGCAAGATGTAACACATTGTAAATGTATTTGTTACATTTTTATAAATGAAATGTCATAATCTATTCAGTGTAAATGTATTTGTTACATTTGGAAAAAATCTCGATGAGCATGTTGGCAGGCTGAGATTGGTCCACTCACATGGACAATCGTCTCTATTTGTTGAGTATAAATAGAGGTAAGACCATTACTTATGAGACAGCTTATGTAGTTGTGAATAGAGACATACTCATAAGTTGAGGTCGCCTTGATTTTGTATCAAGGTGAGATCATTTATGTAATGATCGAAGTAAATGCACCCACCATTTACTAAACCTGTTTAAAGCCAGATTGGAATTCATAAGTTGAATTCGGATTAGATGTTAGGTATGTCTAGATCGAAATCTGTACGATGTTAGATATTTGAGAAAAACATGCAATCTTTTTGTAAAGAAAAAAATATCGTAGCATGTGATTCATACCACATGTGCAATAGCGACAATAAGGGTAGTAGGAGAAAGGATCCCTGCTTCTCTACTATGTGAGACCCTTGAGATTATCAGTTAATCTCAATCTTACCCTAAGTGACTATTTAGCTGTCTACTTGAAGTTTTAATCAGTGTTTGCTACTTTAGTGTGTGTCCTATTGACTATGGATGATTCGGTCTATGGAGCATAACTAGGAAAGCAACTGATTAGAATGAATAGATTCTAGCTGAAAAGGAAGATTAAAATTGGTTTACATCTGTAATACTTATTCACTGGTCGACCAGTTACATTTTTTTGTTAAGTACTTAAAAATGTGATTGTGAATAAGAGTTTTGATTTGAGATGACAAACATGCTCTTGACATAGATGTCATATGAGGGATTAGAGATGTTCAGATGGATGTGAATATTTAATCTGGGGTAAAGGCAAGTTATTGATGTCTCTGATTCGTTCTATAGAGCAGCTAAGTTAAGTGTAACAACTTTCTTAGCATTAATTGCTCAGTGTGCTTGCTGTCGCACGAACTATTTTCCTTGAAGTATGAGTTGAATGCTCCTATATGGTCTTTGTGACTTCCTTACATAGTCTTAGTGACTAGATGACCTATATGGATAGAATTGGATGAGTGGGAGATGTTGGCGTTACAAGCCGAGGTGTTACAAGCCTTGATTGTGAACGTTGAAACGTTCACAATCAATGGCATTGAACACCTCCATTGATGGAGGTAGAAGAGAAACGGCTCGTTCTTCTCCCTATAAAAGGGCGTCCAATTGCAATCCATGGAGGGACGACGAAGAAGGAGAGGAGCTTCAATCGAAAGAGGGATTTGGCTTGTGAAAGAGTTTTGAGATCAATCCGGTGACGCTCTCAAGACAGCGAGCAGAAGAAGAAGAACAGAGAAGAAGAATCAAGAAGTTGAAATCGCTGTAAGTATAAAATCATTTTTTTGCAATTCGTTTTCATGCTTAGACACCAACAGATAGAGTAGTTGTGAAGAATTCAGAAGGAGACGCACATTATTATCGAGTGTGATCCGATGTTGATCGATGAAGATGAAGTCGTGGGGATAGAAGAGAATAAATCGAAGTTGCTTTCATGGTTGACTAATGTTGATACTTGCAAGAAGATGACAACAATTGCAGTATGGGGAATGGGTGGCCTTGGGAAAATTACACTCATCTCAAATGTTTATCGCCATACTACCGTGAAGAATCACTTTAATTGTCAGGTATGGGTCACCGTCTCACAAAATTATAGTGTGGAAGAACTCCTAAGAACAATAATCCAGGAAATCTTCAAGCAAGAAAATATCCCAAATGATATCAATACTATGACAGAACCCAGGAAATCTTCAAGGTATGGGTCACCGTCTGATATTTTTGTTGAGATTGTATCCTATTGTTTCTGTATAGCTCATTTAGCTATTTGTTCGGCCATACATATCTTTCTCTATATCTGCAGAATCCACTTGGACTCACAACTCGATACCATGTTTCTGTTTTCAGGTTGATAGCTCACCGGAGGAGCACAGTTGCCAGTCCCGGGTCCCTACGACTTCAGCGATAGGTGCTTCCGCGAATTTCATTTTCTTTTATAGCATTACCTTTGGTTTGTATTAATTTTCATGTCGTGGATTGTATTTGTGATTCATTCATACGATATTGTATTTTTGAGTCCTCTGTTGGACTTTGTGTTGTTATTTTTGCTGCACGTCTGCCCCGAGGGCAACTCAGGTGAGTTTTACAACTTTATTACTGTGATGCGTCATTTTTCATTATCATATATATATCTGTTTTGAGGCTTGAGACCAACTTATGAATTACGTGTGTTGCATGTATATGTAAATTGTCCGCCGGACAGGGGAGATGCTGTCCGATTTTATATTGAATCGGCGGCTTTGTTGGTCTCGGGACATGACAATTTATTTTGCTATCAGAGCCAAGTTTACGATGCTTTTCGAATTTTTATGGAGTTTAATCTGATACCGATTTGGTAGGTATCAAAGCTCGTGTTTGATGTGATCAACCCGAGTTGACCAATTAGGTAACATTAATTACAACTTTAATATTCGTTTTATTTAAACTGGATTGTTGTATTAAAATAATAAAAAAATTATCCTAAACTTACTAATAACAAATTGGGCATTTTATCAAAGGGTGTATATAACTTTTCAAATTGATCAAAAAGTGCATCCTACTATGATCATTACCAAAAAGTATATCTTTTATAGTGTTCTTTCCATTTTATCCTTCTAACAAATTTTAGGCACAACATGACCTGATATCAAAAATTTTAGGCCTAACGTGGGTCTGATATGATTCATATTAGGCACACGTTGGGCCTGATATTTTTCATATCAGGCCCAACATGGGTTTAATATGAATGAGTAGACCCGACCATGGTTCGGAACCGACGGATCGACGGTTTGGAATCGCTGATTCGACATTTCGTGGGAGGTCGACCTTTAACCTTAACCGCCCAAGCCGGTTACGGTTCATGGTTCGGAACCGCCAGTTCACGGTTCGCAACAGTTCGCCACGATTCAAGATTATTATATTAAAAAATTAAAAATTAAAAATTAAATTAAAAATAAATAAATTTTATTAAAAAAAGGGCTTACACTTATATAAGTTGCCTATGCATCCCCTTAGGGTGTTGGGGAATCAAAGCCCATGTAGTTCTTTTATATTTTTACCCTTTTACTTTTTTTATATTTTTACCCTTTCTCACTCACTTCCATTTCTTCCTGTTCCCGTTGTATTTGTTCCTTCGGTATCAAATTCTTCGACTTCTTCTTCTGAAAGTTGCATTTCTTGGATTCGCTTCTTGGCTCTGGTCCAATCATCAAGTAATGCTTGAGCTTCCAATGAGTCGGGAGACATAGTTGATCGTCGTTCATCTAATATGTTGCCGCCGACACTGAACGTCTGCTCCACAGCAACAGTTGACACGGGAGAAGCTAAAATTTCTTTTGCGATCACAGAGAGAACGAGAAAGCTTTGAGCTTTCTGTGACCACCACTTCAAGATATCGAAGTCTTCGCTATCTGCTTCATTAAAATCAAAAGAAGTCGTAAAATAATTCTCAAGTTCCTATGTAGAACTTGAGAATCCTCGTGGACGTTTCGCTCGTTCTTTTAATAAAAGTTGTGCTTTTGTAAGTTTTAAATTAATAGTAGTAAGTTGTTGTGTTTCAGAAATATTAGTTTGTGTTCCATATTTAACATAATATTGATTATAAAGATCATATAAATAATTACTAATATTATATATAATATTAGTTGGATCCGGAGAGGAAGAATCTTTAATAGGAATTAAAGCGTCATAATATAAAGTTAACATTTCTTGTAAAACTTCTAATTTAAATCTAGGATCTAAAGCAAATGCAATTAAATAAATTTCAGGAATTAAATAAAAATATTTTTCCAATTTAGTTTTCATAGCTATTATACATAAAGTTAAAGCTTCATCATTTACATGTTCATTTAATATTAATACTATACTACAAAAATTCACTAAAATTAAATGAGCAGTATGATAATAAACACCAGAAAGTTGTTCAGTTGCATCGTTAAAAACTTTTAAAATTTCACAAATATTACTACAAATATTCTATTGTTGTGAATATAAATATATATTAGTATTACTATTTTATGCAAAAAATAAACATAATAAATCTTTATATTCAAAAGAATCTTGTAATAATTGATATGTTGAATTCCTACGTGTTGGAACATCACGTAAATTTTTTTTAGGTCTCATTTCATTAGCTTTACAAAATTTACCCCATTGTTTCATCATAGATGGATATGACCATAAGTATGAAATTGCAATTCTAATTGGTTGAATATAATTTTGTAAAAATTTTAATCCATCTTAAACTCATAAATTTAAAATATGACATACACAACGAATATGAAAAAATAAACCACCAATAACAGGTTGACAAATAAATTTTAGTTCATATATTGAAGCGGTATTAGAACTAGCATTGTCTAATGATATTGAAAATATTTGATGAGTCAATCCATATTCTTCTAAAACTATGTGTAATAATTGTGCAATGTTATGAGCAGTATGTGATTTATCAAAAACTATATAAGCTAATAATCTTTTTGGAAGGATCCAAGAGTTATCAATCCAATGACATGTTACATCCATATAAGAATGAGTTTGTCAATGATCACTCCAAATAATGAATGCAATGTTCCTAAACTTAAGGGCCTATGTCGACTAGGCCAAAAATCAGAAGGGCAAATTGCAAAAAGACCAACTATTACTTAATTTCTTTCTCTTCTAAATATTTTCAGCCGAATCCCTTTAATGTTCCCGATTTCCTTGCCAAACAGGCCGACTCCTCCTTGTGTTCTTCGCGAGCCTAGGGCAGGGAATCGACGATTTCTCTCCTTCCTCTTGCGGCGGATCACGAGATCGGGGCAGATCGAGGTTTGCTGCTCCTTCCTCTTCATCTCCTCCTCCTTCATTCTCCGCCGATCTGACGCCCTCTTCTCCTTCCAGACAGCGAGCACAGGCCGACCCCAAACTCAGTACGGAGTTGTCTCCCTGCCATCACGTTGAGTTGCTTCCTCTTTTGCTCCCAGCCATAAGCGTCAGATCTAGGTAAGAATCTATTCTTGATTCTTGATCATGAACTAGGGTTTCGTGTTGTATTGGTTGCAGGATTTGTTGATTCGATTTGGTAGTTTGGATCTAGGATTTGTATTCGTTTCTAATCCTTCCTAATTGTTTCTTTTGGTTTGTTGATCTCGAGTGATTGGATGATTTGGTTTGTTTCCATCTCTGTGTTCTCGAATGATCAGATTTTTAGTTGGAACTCTTGTGAATTTTGTTGCGGTTGATTAGGGTAAGTTTGTGAAGCAGATCAGAGGATAGACAAGTGCTTCGGGTGGTCTTTTTGGTTCTCTGGAACTTGCTCTGAAAGGTATCAGGTTGTGGGTGGATTTTTGGTATATCTTGATGGGGATGTTCTGATTCAATCTCTGTCGTGAGCCCTTCTGGGAGCTCTGTGTAATTAGGTTTTGATTGAGGGTTGTGGTGGAATGCTGTTGAGCTGCCATGTGTGGAGGATAGCTGAAGCAAATAAGGGTTTGATTAGCTATGATGCTGTGAATTACTTTTTGGTGTTTTGTTCGGGTTATTTATGATTTATTCGGTTTGGCAGTAGCATACAAATGCTAGGCTAATTGATTGGTTGTATTTAATTTTAATTATGTGTGAAGTAGCTAAAGAATTGTTTATTTTATAAGCAGGACGTTGATTGGTGTGGTCACCTCATTTCGGATATTATTTCCGACGCGGGGGGAGGGGGGGGGGTTCTGGACGCTTACAGATTTCTATATTGGAGGCGGGTATCTCTGGCTCTTCTTGTAGATTAGTCACAGATATATACTTGATATGCTTTGTTAGCAATAGAGTGATAGATTATGGTATAACACTTCTAATTGTCTTGCTGATACTGTTTGTGCTATACCTGACATGTGATACCTATACTTTTAGGATTTAGGCTCTGGTGCATTATCTATGATCCTTGCATATCATGTTGATATAGGTGGACTAGATAGTGGATGCGGTTTGACCAGTTTTATGCATCATCGTGCACTGTGCATCACTGTCGATCAGGGGGTCCCTCTGTGGGTGAGTCAGGTCGACAGTCATATTGACCTACCCATACGACCACTCATGGGTTAGTGGTTGACGGAGTATTGAGTAGTGTGCTCTGTGCTGCTCCGCTCATGCACTCTTGGGTTAGTGAATCGGAGCGTGGTAACAGGCAGATGCCCCTCCTTGAGTAGTCCATATTCCAGGAGATGAGAGGGAGAGATCTCTCCCCCATTTATATACATGGGGTAGGGGTAACACCCAGACAGAGATGCCCTCCAGAGATGGCCTGGGGTAGACAGAGATGTCCCCGTATAGGGTATGGAGTAGGGGTGTTACACCGGCAGTATTTCCGTCTACTCGATCGCATAGGAGTAGTGATGGTAGAGTATGGACAGCAGTCACAGCCCTACGTCGGAGGGTGGCCTCCGCTCAGCTTCCTCCTGTACATAGGTGACGATGTCTGACCGACGGCAGGGGTGACCATGTCATTGCACCTTGTGTATTCGTTTATTTTGCCCTTACTTGTGCTTGTTTTTACTTGATGTTGCATATGATTGACATGCACTTACAGGAGACCCTTATGCCTGGTCTTGGCGACTCTGCTACATTGGTATGGTAGTTCTTATTTTTCTCTTGCAGTTGTTCTTAATACTGCCTGTGCACGTGTTATTTCGGTTGTTTATTACACTGTTGCTATCTTAGATTATCTTGTATATATGATGAGATATTCCCTGAGTTCTATGACTCATCCCGTTAGCTCCTTGTTTTTATTTCAGGATAATTGACTGGAGCGTGCCCGACAGCCTGTCCTAGTTTGCGTACTCGTCGAGATGTCTTCGAGATTTTTTGTCTATTTTGTTGGTAGTACTTGTTGGTAGCATTTTCTATATTTTTCTTCCACTGTTGCTTTTGTGTGGGATTTAGTCATACTATACGGCGGTGTAGTTGTACTTTTGTGAGACCTTTATGCCTTGTGTTTGTCGTAAGTCGGACCGGTTCGCAGTTAGGTATAGTTTACCCGGTTTTGTTATGTTATGTCTTGATTTGAGGCCTGAGGCCCATTTAAACTGTGTGGTTGTGATTTATGTAATGTATGTATGTGTAAATTGTCCGCCGGACAGGGGAGGTGATGTCCAATTTTCTATTGGATTAGTGGCTCTTGGGGTCTTGGGGCGTGACAATTATCGTCGAAAAATGAAGAACGCGGAGAGAAGTTGAGAGTTAAAGATTTGAGAATGAGAGATTGAGAGAAGAGAAGTTGTGTTGTGTGTGAAAATGATGAAATGAGCTTCCTATTTATAGAGTTCGGATCATAACGGTCACTAAATCATAGCCATTGATCAAAAAATGGTCAAATGATCTCATCCATCGAAAAAAGAAAAAAATAAAAAAAACATCCAATGACACTGAATCGGGAACTGGCGATTAACCGCCGATTCGCGGTTTCTGGGTGCGAGAACTGGAACCGGCTCGGCATCCTGCCCGGTCGGGGCTGGACCCGGCCCGAGGTCGGGTCTATGAATGAGTTTTGTTTAATTAACAAAAAGATTTTCTTTAACCAAATCTCATATTTAGTTGTCAAATTCTTCACCCATTATGAACTTTAATTAAATCCAAAATCATATATGAACTAAAAAAAATTCAATGTTGGACTTGATCTAATTTCATATTAGATTGAACGTAATTTTTTTGTTATTTTTTATTATTTCAATTTAGCACCTTCGGATAAGCCAAAATAAACAACGAATAGCATATTTGAATTCCTTACAATTTAAAAAATCCATAGGAACTGAAATGGGTGTAATTGGAGCTCTCTAGGGTTCATCAGTGGATTTTGATCAAAACTCACACATGGGGCCTAATATTGAATCATATCATGCTCACGTTGGGCCTGATATGATTTCATATCAGGCCCAACAGCCTTAATGTGTGATCTTCTTAATTCTTCCTTATTATATTTTAACACCTCGGAGAAGTCCAAATAAATAATGAATAGCATATTTGAATTCCTTGTAACCTCAGAAATCCACGTGAACTGAAATTTTTGTAATCCGAACTCTCTAGGTCAAATCAGTGGATTTTGACCAAAATCCACTGATTGACCTACAGAGCTCCGATTTCATAAATTTTAGTTTTCGTAGATTTCTGAGGTTACAAAGAGTTCAAATATGCTATCCATTGTTTATTTGGACTTCTCCAAGATGTTAAAATGTAATAACGAAGAATCGAGAAAAAAATCTAATATTGAGTCGAATAATGATTGGGAGAGTGAAAATCATAGTGAATGACGTGACATCTTGTATGCACGATCTCCGACAGGTTCACCGTGCCCCCTAAGGTATAGTTTGATTCGGGACGGTGACCGAAGGCCGCCGATGGTGTCCAAGCGATAATCAGACGTGTGCATGTAAAGTGCCACGTCATGCCACGTCATGCCACATCATTCACTATGTTTTTTAATCTACCATTTTCACTCTCCCTATCATTGCTCTATTGTGCCTGATATAGATATATGAATTATATCATGCCCACGTTAGTTCCCGTGGACTTCTCCTAGTATTATTATTATTATTATTTATTTATTTTTAATGTAATAAAAAACAAAAATATGATTATTATAAACACTAATCAACTAAACTCGCAAGTCTCTTTGTTTTTTTTAAAAAAATAGTTTTAACTATTGAGCGAATGCAAATAATTTTTTAGGAATTCATTTTGTTAATTTATTTACAGCCCGAAAATTGCAAACTTCGTGTTGCTAAAAAATGAACAAAACTAGATCTTGATTCCAAAAGTAGTGCAAATGGTTATTATTATATTTTTTAATTTCTTGATTCTTGTTGGTCAATTTTTTTAAAAAAATAATTATTTCAAATGGATTAAATTGATCTTCTTTTATATTTTATTCAAATAAATGAGAAAAGAACAGTTCGAAAATAATTATTTTCTTTACTCTAGTTGCTGAGAGGACGAACACAAACCCAGTGAGCAATTAGTATTTTTTTTTAAAAAAAATATTCTCACTTCTTTAATCTAAATATAATATCATAAATTCTAAATCTTAAATTCTAAACTTAAATATTAAATCCTAATCAAATAAAAAAATAATACTAAAATTACAAAAGTCGATTTGTTCTCTCCTACATTCCCACCAATCCATCATATATCAATACGAAGAAGGTAAATTATAAAAGTTACGAGCACTTTATCATATGTTAACCCTCAAATTTCTAAAAGAGTAATATCGTAAATATTAATCATCCTTTATTCTGTTTTAGATGTTCACACATGAGTACCTAACATATTAAATCTGTGTGAACATCTAATATTAATTTTATAAAAATAAAATATTAATGTTAGTTGTCTGGATGTTCAACATATTAGGTAGCCGAGTTTCAACGTAATTAGGTGGCCTAATCAAAATAAATTATTCAAATATTATAATGTTTAGATGTTTCTAAACAAGATAAAATATTAATTCAACTTGGTCTTTTATTAATTTTATTTAAGACGGCCGGCCGGCCGGTTTGTCTTGAGTTTTTATTTTATATAAATTGATTTATTATATTAAAAATACGGTAAATTAGAGATAAATCCCTAATCCAAAAGTTAGCTTTGTGTCCGCTCCCCAGGTAAGGAAACAAATGTTTTAACTCCCTACTTTTTAGTTTTAACTCCCCAATACATAAATTTACTAATATACCCTTCTTATTTTTCCCGCTTTTGGTTTTCCCGCATTTCTTCTCCCGCAGCTTCGTTTGCCCCTGTTTTCTTCCCGACACAATCTCGGCGTCCTTCACTGGCGAAATCAAGTCAGCTTCCTCTTCTCAAGTTCCTTCTCCCGCGAGTTCTTGACGACACATTCTCGGCGTCCTTCACCGGCGAAATCAAGCCAGCTTCCTCTCCGGCGTTTCCTTCTTCCCAAATTTCTTGACGACTTAATCTCGTAAACCCTAATTAGTGAAATCAAGGCAAGTCGACCATTTTCCTCTCCCCCATTTCTTCCCGACACAATGTAAAGCAAGATTATAGCCGTGTAGATCCATCAACCCACCGACGAGGAGACTGAATCAAGCTTTGTCGCCGGAGATAGAGTTGAAGCCAGACATTTTTTGTAGATTTTTTATCTATTAGTCGGAACTCTCTAATTATCATCTTTCTTATTTCCCTATTCGTTTAAACAAAGATTAGTAATTGATTAAGTACAACTTCGCCCTATTATGAGTATATTGTTACTATTCCTATGAGATTTCAATTTATCAATACTATTTGCATCATTCTTTAAAAATTTAAGAATTCCTTAATTATAGATAAGTGGTGAGAGGGAGGTAAATAGGCAATTGTCAGCAATTGTCATTTCTATAGATAAATAGGTAATTGTTCATGTTTAATGATGATATTAAATTTTTTCTATTATTATTAAATTGAATGTTTATTGTTTGTAAGTAGGCAAATATTTACTTGATTAATTTTCAGTTTGCTTTATGTCTAAATACTAAAATTGTGTTGGATATTTTGAGTAAGGGTTGAACAGAATCAAAGATGGTGAAGACTAAGAAAGAAGCAAAGAATAACAAAGATGCTAAAGAGGTTAACAGTGGGAAAAAAGCTCAGTTTCGGTGTTCACCTACTTTTTTTAGAGCTGTGATGGATGAAGTGAGACCGAAAATGACTGATAAGCAAAAGGAGAGTATTTAAAACACTCCATTTGGTATATGGCTTAAGATGCCCAAATTGGCGATCAACAGCTCCAGAGTTGATATAATTTTAAAAAGATTTCAGTTGCAATCTCATTCATTTGTGTTTGGTGAAAATATTGTTGTTCCCTTTACATCACCAGAGTTTTTCATTGTTCTTGGCTTACGTTATGCAGGGCAACCAGTTGATTTAGATGTGAATTTGGAGTCTAAATTTGTTGCTCAGTATTTCTCTGGGAAAGTTGGCAACGTGACCAGAAGTGCAATCTATGATAGACTATCCTCTTTAGCTGGATCAGAGAGTAACTCAGATGTGGATGATTTTGTTAGGATGTTTATTTGTTTAGTGTTTAATTGTATCATTTTTCCTGTGGCCAACTACTCAACACCTCGATTCATTATGACATACATTGATGACCTGACCACCTTCTTTGATTATTCGTGGGGAGATGCGGCTTATAGATTTTTGAGCAATCAAATTTTCAAATATATTGGAAAGGGTGATGTTAGAAGAAAGAAGTATTTAGATGGTTCAACTGTTGGATTGATGGTGAGTTTTTTTAGTATGCTTTTATTATGTTTTGTTCTGTTATACTAATAAATTTATTTATTTAGGCATGGTTATATGAAAGAATACCTTCTCTTGGAGTTGTACGTTCGCTACATACTTTTTCCAGGTTGTTCCGTTGGGGGGAAAGTAAGATACCTACCAAACCTGATTTAGAGGAGAGGTTATTGAATTCCATTGACTATAGTAAAGTAAGTTCATATTTTATAGTAGACATACTCAAATATGATGAATTGTAGTGACCTTTTAATTTTAATTGTGAAAAGGTGTTGTCCATTTACCATTTTCGGATGAACATATACTGTTTCATCAAAGGCGAGCAAGTTTTTCGGTAATATTGTCAATAAATAAGTATTTTGTTAAATAAAGTTGAGAAAATATTTATTTGCTATAAGAATCTTGTAATTTTTTCAGGGCTCGAAATGTGTTACATGTGGTGGATTGATTGCTGGTACAAGTTGGGCCAATACTGAACCAATGGCAAAAGAGTTTGGTGGTGAGCCACAACCACAGACTGATGATATCAGTGGGTCAGAAGACAACAAAAGAGATGAAGTTAAAGACTCCATTGAAGGTGAAATTGCTGGGTTTGTTGAAGTGTCGGTTGAAAAGAATATTGCATTAGTAGAGCAATTTGTGTCCTCTATTGCAATGACGGTTAGGACAAGGGCAGACAGAATGAAGAAAAAAGGCTGAAATATATGTTACGCCGCCGAATACAACACCTAAACGTAGGAGGAAGGCGGGCAAAGAGGTGTTAGCATCAGTTGTAGACCCAATAGTGCTGGAAACGGTAAAATAGAGTTAATTTTATTTATTTGTTGTTAACTATGTTTCTATTTTATTCTTATGTTCTTAAATCTATCTACATAGGGAGAGACGCCTATAGATGTTGCTACAATTGGAAGGGATGCTGTTGCAGATGTGATGAATAAATATAGAGAAACGAGAAATTTTTGTGGATATGAAGAAGCGAGAGATGAAGAGCGAGAGATGGTAACAGAATATCTTTCTCGAGATAAGTTAGAGTATGTTAATCTTGTACATGTTTCCTTTTCTAGAATATTAGTCCTTTATAGTGAAATATTATATAAATTTTCAAATTTGCAGTGTGGTTGTGTGGGAGGAAGATAATGTGGTACTTGATGGCCTCCAATTCTGTGAATTCTTATTTCGTAATCCAGTTGGATCCGAAATTATTGATTGTTACATGAGAATAATGAGAAAGCAAAGTGTCAAGAAAGGGTTTGAAATTTTTGGCATGGACATGGGTGTTCAGGTTTGTGGTGTTCTTTGACCTTACAATTGAATTCTTTAATTTTTGTTTACAATGAGAAATATGACTCTATTTCTACATGTAGAGAGAAGTCCTTGATAAATTGGAAGGACATAGGAGTAATCGATTGATGCGGAAGGGAGAGTATGAAGAATTTATTGGAAAACTTACTTCAGTGACAAGAAATCAATTAAAACATCTCAATGAAGATTTATTTACAAGATGCAGATATATTATTTTTCCCTTGAACTATGGATGACATTGGTATCTGTTATTCTATTCAACAAGAGAAGGCAAATTCAAGACCATGAACTCCAAGCCTCATCCAGCTGCTTTCGGGACAGCCAAAGTTTAAGTAAGTTTCATCATTTGTATTTCAATAACTCTTAAAACTTAAATTTCACAGCTGAATCAATATTTGCAGGCAGAATTTTTGGCTGGATACATGAAAAATTTCTCAGGCTTTGACATTGGAAAAATAACAATAATGAAAACAAAGTGTCGTCACCAAGGCGAGACACTCGATTGTGGTGTTTTTACTTGTTTGTGGATTGAGTGTCTAGCGCTTGATGATGATGAAATATGGAATTATGAAAAAGAGGTAAAGATGGATGCGTATCGGACACACATGGCAGCGATTATTCTGTCAGATGAAAATGGAATTATGAAGAAGTAGACTTTACTAATCCCATGTGATTATGAATTTTGGTGGAAAACGTATATTTGTTGTAAGTTGGTGTATCTGCAGATATTCTCATCTTCATTACCTTTAGCCTATGTAATTATGGTTGTGAATTGCTGAATGTTATGGAAAGTGTATGTTTTGTTATTGAAATATGGAAAATATGTGATTATGGATGATTATGGATGTTTTGTTGCTGATTATGGATGATTTGTTGTGGAAAAATTTATGCATGATTATGTGCTAAGTGATGTCAATGTGATCTTATTGGGCATTTCTTTTTCTGATGCATTCGGTATTCTGTTTCATTTCTTAGTTGATGATTTTGATTGCTCTTCACTTGCATTTGATATGATCTGAGATTCAAAGTGTTCAGGTAGAGTATGTATTCTTACTTGCTTTTTGATATATATTCTTCACTTGCTGTGTTCGGTTATAAAACTTGTGGTGTTTTTACAGGTAGAGTATTTATTGTTGTTGTGTGAGTTCAGTTATAAAACTGAATGTTTGTTCTGTTATGAAAATAAATGTTTGTTCAGTTATGAAACTCATTGTTATGATTTGTGTACTCTTTATGTGCATGACATATGTGGGATATACAAAGGAGATGCTGTCAGAATTTCAGCTGAAATTGAGTACAGATCAGAAGAAATTGAGTACAGATTGATGAAAATTGAGTACAAGGTTAGGAAACCTATACCTCTCTCATGATCTTGATGCAAAGTCCATTGTAGTTGAGTTCAAGGTTAGGAAAACAAGATAAGATCATGATATATGCCCTACTATTTGACTATCCAAGAGTTGGCAAGGCCTTGGAGATTTTAAGTACAAATTGATACAAATTGAGTACACATTGGCTGAAATCGAGTACAAATCAGCAGAAATTGAGTACAGATTGATGAAAATAGAGTACAAGGTTAGGAAACCTATACCTCTCTCATGATCTTGATACAAAGTCCATTGTAGTTAGAGTCCAAGGTTAGGAAAATAAGATCATGATATATGCCCTATTATTTGACAATCCAAGAGTTGGCAAGGCCATGGGGATTTTGAGTACAAATTGACACCATTTCAGTACACATTGGCTGAAATCGAGTACAAATCAGCCCAAATTGAGTACAAATTGATGAAAATCGAGTACAAGGTTAGGAAACCTATACCGCTCTCATGATCTTGATGCAAAGTCCATTGTAGTTGAGCCAAAGGTCAGGAAAATAAGATAGGATCATGATATATGCTCTATTATTTGACAATCCAAGAGTTGGCAAGGCCATGGAGATTTTGAGTACAAAACTATACAATTTCAGTACACATTGGCTGAAATCGAGTACAAATCAGCCCAAATTGAGTACAAATTGATGAAAATCGAGTACAAGGTTAGGAAACCTATACCTCTCTCATGATCTTGATGCAAAGTCAATTGTAGTTGAGTCGAAGGTTAGGAAAATAAGACAGGATCATGATATATGCCCTACTATTTGACTATCCAAGAGTTGACAAGGCCATGGAGATTTTGAGTACAAATTGATACAATTTCAGTACACATTGGCTGAAATCGAGTACAAATCAGCCCAAATTGAGTACAAGTTGATGCAAATCGAGTACAAGGTTAGGAAACCTATACCTCTCTCATGATCATGATGCAAATCCCATTGTAGTTAGAGTCCAAGGTTAGTAAAACCATGATAGGATCATGAGAGAGGTATCACTTACCTCTCTCATGATCTTGATGCAAAGTCCATGGTAGTTGAGTCAAAGGTTAGGAAAACAAGATAGGATCATGATATATGTCCTATTATTTGACAATCCAAGAGTTGGAAAGACCATGGGGATTTTGAGTACAAATTGATACAATTTCAGTACACATTGGCTGAAATCGAGTACAAATCAGCCCAAATTGAGTACAAATTGATGAAAATCGAGTACAAGGTTAGGAAACATATACCTCTCTCATGATCTTGATGCAAAGTCAATTGTAGTTGAGTCGAAGGTTAAGAAAATAAGATAGGATCATGATATATGCCCTACTATTTGACTATCCAAGAGTTGGCAAAGCCATGGAGATTTTGAATACAAATTGATACAATTTCAGTACACATTGGCTGAAATCGAGTATAAATCAGCCCAAATTGAGTACAAATTGATGCAAATCGAGTACAATGTTAGGAAACCTATACCTCTCTCATGATCATGATGCAAAGCCCATTGTAGTTAGAGTCCAAGGTTAATAAAACCATTATAGGATCATGAGAGAGGTATCACTTACCTCTCTCATGATCTTGATGCAAAGTCCATGGTAGTTGAGTCGAAGGTTAGGAAAACAAGATAGGATCATGATATATGCCCTATTATTTGACAATCCAAGAGTTGGGAAGGCCATGGGGATTTTGAGTACAAATTGATACAATTTCAGTACACATTGGCTGAAATCGAGTACAAATCAGCCCAAATTGAGTACAAATTGATGAAAATCGAGTACAAGGTTAGGAAACCTATACCTCTCTCATGATCTTGATGCAAAGTCAATTGTAGTTGAGTCGAAGGTTAAGAAAATAAGATAGGATCATGATATATGCCCTACTATTTGACTATCCAAGAGTTGGCAAGGCCATGGAGATTTTGAGTACAAATTGATACAATTTCAGTACACATTGGCTGAAATCGAGTTCAAATCAGCCCAAATTGAGTACAAATTGATGAAAATCGAGTACAAGGTTAGGAAACCTATACCTCTCTCATGATCATGATGCAAAGCCCATTGTAGTTAGAGTCCAAGGTTAGTAAAACCATGATAGGATCATGAGAGAGTTATTAACACGGTTCGGGGACCTACCCTCTCCTTCTCCTTCTGCTTCGCCGGTGCGCATGGGCAGAGAGCCGCCGCCCTCACGCGAGTCCCCAACCAGCCGCCGCCCTCGCGGGAAGCCTAGCCGACGCCACCTCTCCTCCTCATCGTCGGCGTAGGACCTAGGTAAGGTCCCTTGGTTGTAAAGCTTTGAGTTCCGTAGTTGCATCTTCTTGATGGTTGGATCTTCTTGATTTGTTTTCAGCAGTGTTTCAAATTTTGATTTTATTTGCTTGTGTTGGGGCAGGATTTGAATTCATCTTCCTTGGCTCCTTTGCTATTGTGCTTGTTTTTCCTGTCCAGTTGCTGATTTTAGGTTCTGGCAGGCGATTAGCAGGTAAGGGCAGTTTGGTTTAGTTTATATCCTTAAATATAAATTGTTGGATGAATTTGGGCCAGATTGATACTTTGTGTTAGGGGATACTCTGATCAGTAAAGGGTAATGTTCATACGGTGCTTTACTCAGTTGCCGTGGGTGTTCATGTTGCCGTGAGTCATCTTGGCTGTGGGTTGTGTTGGATGGGTTTCATGAATTTGCTACATATGTGGTGCTTAGGTTAAGAATGAACTATAGTGTTTAAAGGTCAATTAATTAATTAGATGTTGTAATCAGGGTTTCTCTTAGTTTTGTTTATATGAAGTTTAACTAATTTATTTAATTATATAATTAGTTAAACTTATGTATTGACTTAGGACGTTGATTCAGACTTGTTTGGTTGATTGTGGAAGGTTCTCTACGTTTACGAAATTCTTCAATAAAAGGCGGGTACTTCTCCTTTATACTCGTGCAGTTCCTTTTACCTTAAAGCATGACTGTTTTATGTCTAATATGTTGCTTAACCTTATTCCTTGTTGTTTGTTATTTTAACATCGCCGTTGATACTTTTTCTTCGTTGATCTTCGAGTATTCAAAATTCGTATATGTGCAGTCTCCTATTGTTTTCTGTTTTGTAAAGTGCCACTTGTCCGCAAATACTTAGAAGTCCATTAAACACAATTAGGTTTAGTTGATATTAGAAATATCCTATCTAGTAGTGTAGATGCATAATCGTTAGTTTTCGATTCCTGGTTGGTTGTATCGATGCATCGTCGATGCTTGTTGGATTATTGCATCAATGTTTCTCCAATTGTTCGTGCATCTTGAAGTATGCACCATATCTGCACGTTGCATACTAACAACTGTTGGGCTTCCATATGGTTAAGCCGTCGTTAGTCATTTAGTTGCTCAGTTCACTCAACCACTTGTTGTCGTGGTAGTTGCTAGAGTGCGAACAACTATCCTGTTAGCCACACATGTTACAGTTGTAGGCATGCAGTGACACCCTCATTGTTGTTTTTCGAGGGATACTAGAGCTGTTGATAGCTCCCCCTATATATCGGGTTTTGGAGTGTTGGCTCCCCAGCATCCTATCCACTCGACCACACCTTTCTGTGGTATTCGTTGGAGTTCGTACAATTGTCACAGCCCCACCCACTTGGTCACA
The DNA here is from genome assembly GCA_024364735.1 of Boesenbergia rotunda. Taxonomy (NCBI): domain Eukaryota; kingdom Viridiplantae; phylum Streptophyta; class Magnoliopsida; order Zingiberales; family Zingiberaceae; genus Boesenbergia; species Boesenbergia rotunda. Next base: position 307,300 of record JAGFNQ010002310.1, on the reverse strand, counting down.
CATATGGGATGTGTTGGCGGCTTGACTGGCGTCAGGAGTGACACATGTCATTGCATCATATATATTGCATTTACGTATTTTCTTGTGGTTGTTGCATGCATTAATATGAGTTATGGTTGCTGCATTGGTTGACATGCATGTATATGTTGGTTTTATTATTGTCGCATTATTATATACCTGCTTAGTTGTTATTCGATTTTTAACATGTTGTTTTATATATGTTATGCATGTTTAGGTAATCTTATATTCCTTATGGACTGTACCATGTTGATTCTCTACTTGGATATCTTTTATTATGTGATGCTATTGTCGACTCATATACCCGCTGAGTCCGCCCGGACTCACCACCCCTGTTTTCTTTTTTTGTTTCAGATAGCAGGTAGTTGTATTTCTTGGAGCCAGGAGAGGATCCAGTTGCTAGCCCCCGGTGTTGAGTTGTTTTCGTATTTGGTTTAGTTGTTTTATTTTCGGCACTCGGTGAGTTCCACATTTTATTTGTTTATCAGGTTTCAGACTGATTTTTGTCGTTATTACATAAACATTTGAGTTCTCTTTGAGTTGTGGTTTCCTTTATGTTTAAGGTGGCTGAGCCACCCATTATCTTATTTAATAATTGCATGGTTGTGTTTACTTTCTATATATTGTGATAGTAGCCGCTTGTGACTAAGTTATATGGTGAGAGTGTATGTATTATTTGCCTCAACTTGTCGGTCGTATAGGGAGATGCTGCCCAATTTTCGAATAAACATGTACCTCTGGGATCGTGACAGAGGTAAATTATAAGAGTTACTAACCCGAATATTATAGAGAAGGACGAGCACACTAATTTTATCCTATATTAACCCTCAAATTTCTAAAATAGTAATATCATACATATTAATCATCCTTTATTCTGTTTTAGATGTTCACGTATGAATACCTAACATATTACATCTGTATATAATTTGTGAACATCTAATATTAATTTTATAAATATAAAAAATTAATGTTAGATGTCTGGATGTTCAACATATTAGGTAGCCGAGTTTCAACGTAATTAGGTGGCCTAATCAAAATAAATTATTCAAATATTATAATGTTTAGATGCATGTTTCTAAACAAGATAAAATATTAATTCAACTTGGTCTTTTATTTAATTTAATTTAAGACGGCCGGCCGGTTTGTCTTGAGTTTTTATTTTATATAAATTGATTTATTATAGTAATTAAAAATACGACTTGACTTGACATAGCTAGATTACTCCGACGCTCAAAACAGCTGTCGGAGTTGAGATTGGCAAATTAGAGGCGAAGATGATGGAGGTTGCTTTCATCTCTTTCCTGATCAACAAGCTCGGCGGAATTACAGTCGACCAAGCGCAGAGCAGATTCTCTCAGCTACTGCTGCAGAACACAACTCCACCTTTAGATCAGATTCACGCTCGCATACAAGGAATCACCGACGAGTTCAAGGTGATGCACGCCTTCCTCGAAGAGTACTCTAATTGGTCCACTGCTGCTGCTACGACTAACAAACCACTCGAGGCTTGGATCGAACAGGTGACGCGATTAATGTTCTTTAATTACAGCTTCTATATGACTAATTTTATTCCTCGATGCATTCATTCAACTGACGTACTTCTCATTCTTCTACCAAATTTTCATGAATTAATTGTGCAATACTTAATTAGCTGAGGGAGGCGGCCTTCAAGATAGAAGACATCATCGATGAATACCTCTATCTGGTTGGAAGGCAACGGGAAGGAACATGGAAGAATTGCTATCTCATGCCACCGTCCCGTCTTGCTAAGGCTTGGCGCGGTATTGATTCTCAGTTAGAAGACATGGAGAGATCTCTTTCTGAACTTTCAAGCAGGAGAAATCGATTTGGTATAACAATAAGTGGCAACGAGGATAGAGTAGTGAAGAATTCAGAAAGAGACACACATCATCATCGAGCTTATTCGCACATGTTAATTGACGAAGATGATCTAGTGGGGATAGAAGAGAACAAATCTAAGTTGGTTTCATGGCTGACTAATGCTGATACTTGCAAGAAGATGACAACAATTGCAATATGGGGAACGGGTGGTCATGGGAAAACTACTCTCGTCTCAAATGTCTATCGCAATAATACCGTGAAGAATCACTTTGATTGTCAGGTATGGATTACAGTCTCACAAAATTATAGTGTGGAAGAACTCCTAAGAGCAATGATCCAGGAAATCTTCAAGGGAAAAAAGGAGTCTATCACTACCATGCAACGATCACAGTTATTTGATACCATCAGACAAAACTTGCAGCAAAAGAGGTATATAGTTGTATTAGATGATGTTTGGCGTGTAGATTTGTGGAATGATTTAAGTCATGCTTTTGTTGATAGCAACAATGGAAGTAGACTTGTTGTTACCACTAGAATGCAGGATGTTGCAAGGATAGCAAAGGAAGAACATATGATAGAGCTTCAACAACTTAATGAAAAAGATGCATGGATATTGTTTTGCAAGAAGGCATTCCAAAGAGAGAACAATAAAGATTGTCCAAAAGAGCTTGAATATTACACTGGTAGGATTTTGAACAAGTGTGGAGGCTCACCGTTAGCTATTGTAGCAATTGGCAGTTTATTGTCGTTCAAGAAAAAGAGTGAAACTGAATGGAAGAAAGTCCATGATCGTCTTCATTGGGAGTTTGAAAACAACTCTACGCTAAATGAAGTGAAGAGTATTCTCAACCTAAGCTTCAACGATCTGCCAAACTATCTAAAGAATTGTTTTGTATATTGTAGCATCTTTCCTGGAGATAATCTAATAAAAAAGAAAAATCTAATCCGATTGTGGGTAGCTGAAGGATTTGTGGAGGCAAGGAGCAGGGACAGATCAATGGAAGAGGAGGCCGAAGACTATCTTGCAGAATTTGTAGATCGGTCCATGCTTCAAGTGGTGAACAGAAATGATTTTGGGAGTCCGAAGGCTTACAGAATGCATGATGTTGTAAGAGAGGTAACACTAGCAATATCTAGAAAGGAAAAATTTTGCATGATTCATGATAGTCCACAATTAGTTTTGGATAATCAAACTCGTCGCCTTTCCATCCAAACAAATGGTGAATCCCTTGAATTAAATGTGAGTTTGAGCCTCTCACGGCTTCGGTCTTTGGTTGTGTTTTCTACTTTCAATCTTGTTCCGCATTCCCTGAGAGCAGTCTTAATCCGTTTCAAAATGTTGAGGGTGTTGCAGCTAGAAAATGTTCTAATCTCCAAATTACCAAATGAAGTTTCAGCCTTGTTTAACCTTCACTATTTGGGTTTGAGGCGTACACAAGTGAAACAGCTTCCCAACAATATCCAAAAACTCCAGAGTTTGCAAACACTTGACCTCCATGGTTGCAGAATAAAGAAGCTCTCACATGGTGTGACACAATTGAAGCAACTTCGTCACCTATTTGTGTCTGATATTTATTTTGACGATGTTCCAACTCTTGAAGGGTCATGTGAGTGGAAGAATCTACAGACTCTGAAATATGTTCAAGCAAACGAGAAGCTTGTTCAACAATTGGGAGACATGAAAGAGCTCCGATCATTAGCAGTTAAAAAAGTGAAACAAGCTCATTGTCCTCAGCTTTGCACCTCATTGACTAAGATGAGGAATCTTCATAATTTATGCTTGTCTGCGAGAAGTGATCAAGAAGAGCTCAACTTTGAAATAGTAAATTCTTCACCTCCTCCACTTCAGAAGTTGTCTTTGGAGGGGAGATTATTTGAAGGAAAAATGCCTAGATTTATTTGTTCTTGTGCAGAGCTCACACGTGTGACACTGTTTGGGTCACAGCTAATTGAAGATCCACTTCCATCACTCGGCCAATTGCCTAAACTAGCCGGGTTAATATTGAGGGATGAAGTATTTAATGGGAGAGAATTGCGCTTTAGAACAGGTTGGTTCCTTAATCTTAAAAGCCTTTACTTGGGAGAAATGAAGTGTTTAACTAACATTGTGATAGAGGAAGGTGCCATGACAAATTTACATGAACTATTAATGTGTAATCTTAGAGAATTAAAGTTTGCCCCTCTTGGCATCGAGTTTCTCACTAGTCTCCAAAGCCTCTATCTGCCGAGTGGCATGCCTGATGAGCTGATGCGGAGGCTAAGGAACGATGATCGATTAAGTGTGAAATTAAAGCAGTTTTGATGTTTGTTTATGTATGAATTAGTCCTAAACGAGAGTGAGTGAGTGTGTACTATATGTAAATTTTGTGAAATTATAAGTCAAGAATTGAATTATTTACTGATGATTTGACTTTTTTCATATTGAGGCTTTTGGCAGTCGTCAGATATTCTAATAATTAATCAGATATTTGAGATTTAAATGTTAACTACAGTCTATTATAAAATGTTTTTCTTTCAGATTGGTATAGTGTCATGAAAAAACTACTCTCGTCGCAAATGTCTATCGCAATGATGCCGTGAAGAGTCACTTTGATTGTCAGGTATGGGTTACAATCTCACAAACTCCACTGGTGATAACTTAGTGGCCTAATTGTGATTAATAAATTGGAGAGTCTTTTTGAAAAATGCCAAAACATTTATAAACCCTGACATTTTCTCCATTAATCCTCCTTCTCCCGATTCATCCCCCGACACCGAGCGAGGCACCGCAGCGGTTCGTCGAGTTTGCGACGTCGACACCGCCGCAAACCCTTCCTTCCCTCTCCACTATTTGCCATCCATGCCGGTCCCTCTCATCGTGAACGGCAGCCCTTCTCCGCTAGAGAACCTGTGGTTTTCTTCCTCGCGTTTGCTCCTTCACGCAGCCCTGTTTCGCCTTCTTGTTCATCCACGCCGCAACCGCCGAGCCGTGCGAACCCTTCTTCCGACCGCGTGATTCCTCTCTTTCTCTTCTCCTCTGTGCGATCAGCGCCAAGTTAGAAGCCGACGATCTTGCTCCTTGATCCATTGCCGGCACAACCAAATTGGGGGTTTTTCTATTTGATTTGAGCAGAGGATTGGTGGAAGGGTAAGCTTAAGCTTAGTTCTGTTTCTGCCTTTTTTTTTGTTGCTGCCGTGTGATGCCATTAGATGCTTGAATTATTGGCTGGTTTCTGAAAGCTGTGAGTTTCTTCTTCCTTCTCTATCATGACCTCTATTGGTTGATTTTGTTTGTATTAAAAATTCTTTCTATGGAAAAATGTTGGGTAGCTAGAATAGTTCAGTTGATTAGAACGTGTGGCAAATTAAGGTAAGAGGTTCAAGCCGTCTTAGCATAAAATTCGTCGCCTTTCCATCCAAACAAATAATGATGAATGCCTTGATTTAAATGTGAGCCTGAGCCTTTCACGACTTCACTCTCTGGTTATTTTTCCTACTTCCATATTTAGTTCAAGTTCCCTAAGAGCAGTCTTAATCAGTTTTAAAATGTTGAGGGTGTTAGAGCTGGAAAATGTTCGAATATCCAACTTACCAAATAAAGTTTCAGCCATGTTTAACCTTCACTATTTGGGTTTGAGACGTACAGGAGCGAATCAACTTCCCAACAATATCCAAAAACTCCAAATGTTGCAGACACTTGACCTCCGTTATTGCAGAATACGGAAGCTCCCTCGTGGTGTCTCACAATTGAAGCAACTTCGTCACCTATTTGTGTCCCATATTGAAGTTGAATTTTCGGGATCATTAACTAAAGGATCATGGCAGTGGAAGAACCTACAAACTCTGGATCAAGTTATATTAAATGAGAAGCTTGTACACGAATTGGGAGACATGAAAGAGCTCCGAGCATTGGGAGTACTTGTGGTGGAAACATCCCATTTTTCTCATCTTTGCACCTCATTGACTAAGATGAGGAACCTTCGTCGCTTAAGCTTAGTCTGGCAACCAAGTGATCTCAACTTTGAAATGTTAAATTCTCCACCTCCTCCACTTCAGAAGTTGGCTTTGTGGGGGAGATTGTTTGAAGGAAAAATGCCTAAATTTATTTGTTCATGTGCAGAACTCACACAAGTAACACTAGACTGGACATGGCTAATAGAAGATCCACTTCCTTCGCTCGAACAATTGCATAAACTAGTGAAGCTAGAATTGATGATGGGTTCATATGAGGGACAAAAACTGCACTTTAGAACAGGTTGGTTCCTTAATCTCAAAAGGCTTTACTTGGTGGGATTGAAGAATTTAAATAACATTGTGATAGAGGAAGGTGCCATGGCAAGTTTATATAAACTATATATGCGGTGTCTTCCAGAATTAAAGATGATCCCACGTGGCATAGAATTGCTCACACATCTCCAAAAGCTCACTCTAATTCTCATGCCTAAGGAGCTAGTGGGAAAATTAAGAGAGGGCGCTGATGACAAGGAAGAACAACAAAGGATTAGGCATATTCCAATTGTTACCATTAAATTATGGTAAGTATGAAATTAAAATACTTTTTGATGTTTGTTTATTTATGTATGAAATATTCCTAAAAGAGAGTGAGCCACAATGTGAAAGCAAATATTTATAGTCATTGTATATTATGTGTATTTGGAGAAATTATAAAGTCAATAATTGAATTGTTTACTCATGATCCTTATTTTTTAAAAAAAAAATAATTTCATTCTGTATTGACTTTTCCCTTCAAACTTTAAATTTTTTTTTTTACGTTGAGTACTACTTAAAATTATTTTTAAATTATACAATAAATAAAATAATCAAGATCTAATTAAATTTTAAAATATAAATTAATTGTTAATTTAAATAAATAAAATAAGAGAATTATAGGTTTAAATTATTTTTGAATTATTATATCATGTATGTCAATTTGCAAGCTATTGGATTTCAAAATCATTCATGCAAACTTTAATTAGGTAATTTATTTCTATTGGATTTCAAAATCATTTGCAAGCTATTTTATTTCTATTTTATATAATTTTTATGATATTTAGGATAATTAGGTATTTCTAGTTCTAAGTTTATCTAAATTAATTAACGTCCATTTTTATCAATTTTAATTTCTATCCGGAGATTATCTTTTCTAGAATTTTTTTTTCTCTCTACAAAATTGAAATTGTGGTTTATGTATCATGATTTATTTCCTTCTTCGTCTTAGGGTATAAAGTCTATATAAATATATGCTTAACTGTATGCAAAATTAATCCTATTTTATTAAGAAAAATTTTCTTTTCGATGTTTTAATTTCTTCTTTTTATCTACTCCTCAATTCCCTTCTCTTATGTTAACTACCAACAACTCTATATTCTTTTGGAAAAAGCTAAGTTAGAAAGTTTATAATGAATATCTTCAAGTGGGTTCGCCAGTCTGATCAAATTGTGTTGAACAAGTTCATCAAATCAAGTATGATAGACTAGTCAAGCAGGATAAAGAATAAGCTAAGTGAACTGGGCATCCTATTTCTTTGGTTGCATGTTGGCACAGAGTTGGCTTCACTCATGGTGTTTTAAACACGGATAACATGAGTGTGTTGGGACGTTTTATAATCGATCGATTATGTGTCTTTTCGTTTCTTAGATGCTTTCGATGTATTACTAACTTACTATCGAAGCAGTATGAAATTAAAATATATTTTTTGATGCTTGTTTATGTATGAAATAGCACTAAAAGGGTGTGGGCAAGAATATGAAAGAAAATATTTATGAAGTTATTATACAGTGTATATATTTTGTAATATTATAATGTCAATAATTGAATCACTTGATCATGTTTTTTTTTAAAAAAAAGAGTTAAAATAAGAAATTCTTTAGGTTGAATACTAATAAGAGAATTAGTTTTAAATCAAATAATTACTTATTCATTGTATCCTATTAATATTGAGTTTGATGCTTCATCTCACCGTGCATTGGGTTTACTCTAACTATCATGTTCATACATACATTGGATTGTAATACATAGTTATTATTATTATTATTTTTAGTAAATTTAATTTTTTTTTATTATTTAAGACAATTTAGTAATTTCTATCTTTTGGTATTTGAATACGTTTAGAATTTTTAGGATTGTTATTATGAAAATTTTCCTTTGAGATAGGATATCTTTCCGTTCTTTACCAGTTAAGAATTATGGTCTATATATTAGAATTTTTTTTCTTCATCTGAGTATTAGAGTTAGAGTCTATGTAAAAATATAATTAGCTATTGTTGAATTAATCCTCTATTCTTAATAAATTCTCTTTTTGGTGATTTCTCTTCTTGTCTTCTCCTCAATTCTATCTTCTCATCAGTCGATAAGAAAATCACTATCATGTCCGGCGTCAGTTAGTATTCAAGTTGGTAGTGTCTATTTGAGGAAGTCGAGCGTCAGATCTAATGAAATGTCGTTGTGGTTGTGGTTGTGGTTGGCAAGTACTTATCTTGGAGGTCTAGAGTACTTATCCTGGAGGTCTAGAGTTCGAATCCTGGAGGTCTAGAGTGCAATTGGTATCAGGATTCATAAACTCTAGTACTTATCCTAGAGGTCTAGAGTTCGAATCCAAAAGAAGGCAAAAATCCACTGGCCAGGGGTGGAAAGACCTAGTGAGTAACGACACGCGCGGTTGTTGGTCGTCGACATCGGTTGTTGGTCGACGACATAGTTGGGTCGCCAAATGTTGATTTGGCCGCCAGGTTGTTGGGCCCGAGGGGCCAGGTTGTTTGGCCGCCAAATGATGATTTGGCCGCCAATGGGTTGAGAGACCGTGTCGTTACAATAAAAAGGCGCCTTTTTATGTAGCGATCTCGGCCTCTATGGTCCCCGTAGGCAACCCTCTAAGTCCGAGATCCTACAGGTCATCCCACCCCTTGCCAGTGGATTTTTGCCTTTCCCAGGATTCGAACTCTAGACCTCCAGGCTAAGTACTAAAGTTCCTGAATCCTGGTACCAATTGAGCTACGCCCCGAGGAGCCGCTTGTCCGATACCGATCGGACAACTACTCCCTCATCCCGGCGGACAATCCATAACATAATTACCACAACTACCTCAGCCTGCTTGTACCGCAGCCTATAGGGCTGGAACAAGCGACTGTATAAAGCGAAAACGAAAACGACGACAAAGCTGCGTACCGGTACGACTTACGACAAAAACCAAAACGTAATCGAGGTCTCCATGGCACACAAAAGTACAACTATCCTGCCGTAAAATAGACTTCACAAAAGAGTATAACATACCAACAGCGGAAATGAAAAGAAATACAATGAATAAAAAAAAGGGTACCAACATGTACCACAACCAAAAGACAGGCGAAAATCGTCTCGAAGACACATGAACTGGGACAGGCTGCTGAACAATCCAGACGATCATCCTGATAAGAGAAAAACATAGCCAACGGGGTGAGTCCTAAGAACTCAGCGAATACAGTCTAATGTGCATAGGAAGAAATAATAGCAGTAAGTCACCGTCAATCTATCTATCACAATACTGAAGATAACTGCAGTAAAAAGAAATGCAGAACTGAACCATAAGCAGTAAAGGGACTACATACCTACCTGCGTCGATCCCAAACCCGGTAGTATGCATGTCATCCAGGTGCAACAATCAAGTGCAACAATCACAATCATATGCATCAATGCACAGTATGCTCATGATGCAGCATGGGTCACCCCTGACGCCTCGGTCAATAATGCACACGCGGGACCATATGGGTAGGGCTGTGACCTGGTCTTCCCTGCACGAACAGACGGTCGATAATGCACACGCGAGACCGAATGGGTAGGGTCGGAGACCATAAACGTACCCCACCATCGGGTGAAGTAACGCTCTAAACGTCCCTTGCTATCATCGGATAGGTAGGACGAGTAGCAAGTACGACGACCCATCTCAACCTCCAGGGAGTCAAAGGTCGTCCCCTATGCTACGTGCAATAATGATGCATGTCGCTATCCCATGCATCAACCACTATCTATCCCTACTGTCATCTACATGATATGCAGTAGTCCAGATAACCGGTATGCACCAATACCTAAATCCTAGCGTAAGGTATAAGGTAAACTGTGCATCATCAATCCATACAGAAACAGTAAGCAGTAAAGCTAACGGAATACAACTACCGACGCAAGCGCACAGAGTTACAGATATCAGATATCCCTACTGCTAACTATGTCTAACTATGCATAGAAAGAGGTACCCGCCTCGATATGAAGAAGTCCAGGCGTCGAGAACCCCCCGTCCAAAAATAATAGCCGCGACGAAGATAGCCGCGACACTCAATATCCTGCATCAAATACACAATCGCTTAGCCAAATATAACTTCTAATTTAATTAGGATTAATCTAATCAATTAATCCAATTAAACCCCATTGATTAATTAGGGTTAATTACCATTAATTAATCCCAAATTAAACCCTAACTTCCTACCAACACACCATCTAAATAATTAGGATTACTTGAAAATAATTAATCCCAATTCATGATCCAATTCCACCCAAATCCATCAAGGTTCAACTTAGGTCTAATCTAAACCAAACCTAATACACCAAGTCTCAATTAATCCTAACCCATCACCCTCTTCAACACTTCACCACACGACAACCCACCAATCAAGAACAGAAGCTACCCTAGCCAAATTCCAAATGCAAAAAACAGGGCAAGAACCTAACCCACGATAGGAGATTCCAACTCCAAACACTAACACAAGATCAATGAATAAACCATAGCTCTTACCTCGGATGCCCGCCGACAGTAGCTTCCTGCTTCACCAAAATTCGGATCAGTTGGTTGTAAACCAATCCCTGCTAGAGTAGCTACGGCAAATCAACATTCAATCCTTCATTGGAGTCAACACAACCTAGAAATCCTAGGTCTAACCACTCACCTGTTCGAGGCTAGCGGAAGAGATCGACCGCTCGGTTGCTTGGCTGCGGCGATTGAAGAGTCGGCGCTTCAACTAGGGTTCGCGAAGAAGAGAAGAGGGGGAAAGGCTCCTCTTGCGACTAGGTCACGCGAAGGTAACAGGAAGGCGGCGCCGACCGTGGGCTAGGGCACGAGGGGAGGAGACGTCGGGTTGGCTGCTTGCGGCTAGGGCACGGGCGAGAGGCTGTGGCTGCGCCCGAGCGGAGAGAAGAGAGGAGTGAGGCGGCCACACGAGCCCTAATCGGCTTATAAGTAGCCATTTTTGCAGTTTAGTCCACTAAGTTTTTAGCCAATCGCAAGGATGCCCTTAAATTCGACAACATTGCGTTTTAACCCTCAAATTTCTCAGATCCTCACATTCTCCCCCACTAATAAAAATTTGGTCCCCAAATTTATGATCTACATGCACCATGTAAGAACATACAGTATATACCAACTGAACAGGAGCTATGCAGTATATATGTACTGAATGAAACTCACACGTACCTCAAACAAATAAGTGTGGGTAGCGAGCTCGAATGGTGTCCTCGAGCTCCCAGGTCGCCTCTGCATCCGAATGGTGCTGCCATCCGACTTTAACCAGTCGGATTTTCTTGTTCCGCAACTGACGCTCCCCGTACTCCAAGATCCGTACAGGAACCTCCTCGTAGGTAGCATCTGGCTGCAGCGAACCCGGTACCTCAGATAGAATGTGTGCTGGGTCGGCTACGTATCTCCTCAGCATAGAGACGTGGAACACATCATGCACTCCGGCCAATGAAGGAGGAAGTGCCAGACGGTAAGCTACAGCTCCGATCCGCTCCAGAATCTGGAAAGGTCCAATGTACCGCGGGGCTAGCTTACCTCTAAGTCCAAATCTCTTCACCCCTTTCGTGGGTGAAACACGAAGAAAAACATGGTCGCCTGCCGAGAACTCCAGAGGTCTCCGTCTCCGATCAGCGTAACTCTTCTGGCGGTCCTGTGCCTCTGACATCCTCCGTCTAATAGTGCGTACAAGCTCTGCCTCCTGCTGAGCTCTCTCTGGTCCTAGCAGCTGGGCCTCTCCAACCTCCTCCCAGAGGGTGGGTGTCCGACATGGCCTACCATACAACGCCTCAAACGCGCCATCTGAATCGCCGAATGATAGCCGTTGTTGTAGGCGAACTCTACCAAGTGTAAATGATCCTCCCAGCTGCCTCCGAAATCCAGAACACATGATCTCAGTAGGTCCTCCAATGTCTGAATCGTACGCTCTGACTGACCGTCTGTCTGCGGGTGAAATGCTGTACTGAACCGGAGATCCGTCCCCATGGCCCTCTGTAGGCTCTGCCAAAAACGGGAAGTGAATCGAGGATCTCTGTCCGATATAATGCTCAGGGGTACTCCATGCAATCTGACAATCTCTCGACAATATAACTCCGCTAACCTGTCGAGAGAATCCGTCCTCCGAATAGCTAAGAAATGTGCCGATTTGGTTAATCGATCAACGATCACCCAAATCGCATCGTGACCCCTCCTAGTCCTGGGCAGTCCCACCACAAAATCCATCGTAATGTGTTCCCATTTCCACTCGGGAATGGGAATCCTCTGAAGTAACCCAGCAGGTCTCTGGTGCTCTGCCTTAACCTGCTGGCAGACGAGACATCTAGCAACAAAACTCGCAATGTCCCTCTTCATGTTGTTCCACCAATAGGAACGCCTCAAATCCCGATACATCCGGGTACCGCCTGGGTGTATAGCGAACCGCGAACGATGAGCCTCCTGTAACAACTCCTCCATGACTGGATGTGACGCTGGCACACATAGTCTCCCTCGGAAAAACAGGATGCCCTCATCGTCCCGCGTAAAGTCAGACGGCTGCCCGACGGAAATGCGACTGCCCAGAGACTGCAGATGCGGGTCACTGGCCTGCGCCTCGCTAATCCTGGACCTGATAGCTGACTGCGCAACCATAGTCACCAGCAAACCCCTCTCTGTCTGGGACCGCTCCTCTAATCCCAACTCTGAAAAACTCTGTATCAACTCTGTGACAATCACCCGCTGACAGGCTAATACTGCTCTGGTCTTCCTACTCAGTGCGTCCGCTACCACATTGGCTTTCCCAGGATGGTAGCCAATGGTGCAATCATAGTCCTTCAGGAACTCCATCCATCTCCTCTGTCGAAGATTCAGCTCTCGCTGAGTGAAGAGATACTGAAGACTCCGGTGGTCCGTGAAGATCTCAAAGGTGATCCCGTAAAGAAGATGCCTCCAGATCTTCAGCGCAAAAATAATAGCAGCCAACTCCAAGTCGTGAACGGGATAGTTCCTCTCATGCTCCTTCAGCTGCCGAGAAGCATAAGCGACCACCCGTCCATGCTGCATGAGCACTGCGCCCAGTCCCAGAAGAGATGCATCGGTATACAAGGTGAAACCATCCTCTCCGGAAGGCAATACTAGAACTGGCGCAGATACAAGCCGCTGCTTCAGCTCCTGAAAGCTGATCTCGCATGCCTCGGTCCAGACAAACTTCACACCCTTTCTGGTCAGGCGTGTCAGTGGTGCGGCAATACTAGAAAACCCCTCGACGAAGCGTCGGTAATAGCCAGCTAAGCCCAGAAAGCTGCGCACCTCGTGAACTGACTTAGGCTGCTCCCAACCGGTGACAGCCTCAATCTTCTGTGGATCGACAGAAATGCCCCTGCTGGACACAATATGGCCGAGAAAACCCACGGACGATAACCAGAAAGCACACTTACTGTACTTCGCATATAGTTGCTCCCGCCGAAGTGTCTCCAAGACGATGCGAAGGTGCTGAGCGTGCTCCTCTGACGAACGAGAATAGACCAAAATGTCGTCGATAAATACAATGACGAACCGATCTAAGTACTCCAAGAATACCCGGTTCATGAGATCCATGAACACTGCAGGCGCGTTGGTGAGCCCAAATGGCATCACCACAAACTCATAGTGCCCGTATCGGGTACGAAACGCTGTCTTCTGGATATCAGAATCTCTGACCCTCAGCTGATGATAACCTGATCGCAGATCTATCTTTGAGTACACTGATGTATCTCTCAACTGGTCAAACAGATCATCAATCCGTGGTAAGGGGTACTTGTTCTTAATAGTGACTGCATTCAACTGCCGATAATCGATGCAGAGTCGCATAGAGCCATCTTTCTTCTTCACAAATAATACCGGAGAACCCCATGGAGAGACACTGGGTCGGATGAAACCCCTGTCCAATAACTCCTGGAGCTGAACCTTCAGCTCATCCAGTTCCTTCGGTGCCATCCGATACGGAGCCTTTGATGCCGGCGCGGTCCCCGGAATCAGCTCAATAGAAAACTCCACTTGCCTCTTGGGAGGCAACCCTGGTAGCTCATCTGGGAAGACGTCAGAAAACTCTCGGACCACAGGAACATCTGAGATCTGAGGACTGCTGCTGACATCTGTACTGATCAACGAGATCAGAAATCCCCGGCATCCCTGTGACAGAAGCCTCTGCGCCTGGAGAGCGGTGATGACCGATATACCATCATCCCGAATGCCCAGGAAATCCCACGAGGGTTGGCCAGGAGGTCGGAAAGTAACAACCCTCGAATGGCAATCGACAGTAGCATGGGAGGCCGTCAGCCAATCCATGCCAAGGATGATGTCAAACTCGATCATATCCAATACGGAGAGATCCACGGTAAGGATGACATCACCAAAATCTAGAGGACACCCCTTGGCCTCCTGGGTGACCTCCAATACCTCTCCGGAAGGTAGGGACACAGACAAAGGCTGTGCCCTAATCGTCGGTAACCTACAGACTTTGCTCAAGAACAGCCGTGATATAAAAGAATAGGTGCTACCAGTATCAATAAGTAACTCTGCAGAATGTGCATAAAGGGAAACGGTACCTCGGAAAACAGAACCGTCAGCTCGCTGAGCCTCCTCTCGGGTGAGTGCATACACTCGACCTGTCTCAGGTGGCGGTGGGGGTAAAGCAGGTACCGATGGAGGCTGTGGTGTAGAAACTCTGGAAGACTGATGAGCCAGATACATCGCAGGCTGATGTCCGGTATGAGACGGCTGCTGCGGTTCCACAACGGGGTGCTGAGGGATCGCTGATGAATAAGTATGCTCGGGGCCCTGCCCGAACATATAGTACACATGCACGGGCGGAGGGGCGGTCGGCTGAGTCCGCGAAGAAGTCCGTGACCCCCGTCCCCCGCGCTGTGCTCGTGCCGGACCCGCACGCTCTCCCTATGATGCGACTCCGGATGCTGTATCTTGTGCCCTTCGAGCACAATCGCGACTCCTATGTCCGGGTAACTGACAGTGAAAGCAAACCGCCTGCTCCAGCGTACACTCGGACCTATCATGCCTCCTGGAACCACACTGCATGCAACGGTGTCTAACGTAGGTCCTCCGATCATGCTGAGAAGTCTGGGAGGAGTCCGTCGTCATATGTCTAGATTTCTAAGACCCAGATGTAGCCCCAGAAATCTCCTGCCCTGGCTGACTCTGCCTGCCTCGCTACCGCGAGGTCTGCTGTGGCTGAGGCTGAGCTGCGTCAGAAACTGGTTGCTTATCCTTTTTCTTGTCCCCGAACAGTCGCTGTCGAGTAGACTCAATGATAAGGGCTCGCTCTAGTGCCTGTCGATACGATGTAATGTCGCAGGTGGACAGCTGAAGCTAAATATTCGAGGCCAGCCCTCGAATAAAATGCATCCTCCGCTCCCCATCGTCTGCGACTAACAGGGGGCAATATTCCGCCAAGCGGTTAAACTCCGCATCATACTCTAATACTGTCCGATCCCCCTGCTGGAGATGCAGAAACTACTCACAATGAGTCATCTGATATGCTGCGGGAAGGTACTTCTGTCGAAAGGCCGCTCTGAACATATCCCATGTAATCGGTAGCTCGTCAAAGATGGTCTGCTGAGCCGTCCACCAGGTCGTGGCCCGCTCTCGCATGTGGTAGGCCGCCAAGCCAACCTTCTCCCAGTCGGAGCAGGACATATATGAGAAGGTATCCTCCACAGTGCTAAGCCATAATTGGGCTACGCCCGGATCGGTCCTTCCGTGGAACAGTGTGAACCTGCCCTTCACGGATGCAACCAATGCTGGAATCCGTGATCTATCCATGATCCGGCCCACAGGGGCCGCTGGTACCGCAGGTGGTACGGGTGAGGCGACTGGCTGCATCGCCGGGGGTACTGACTGCGCTGTCTGTCCCGACGCTCCGCATGTCTGCCCCTCCAGAGGTACTGTCTGAGCCGGCAGAGGTGCCGGATGAGTAGAAGCTAACACCGGCTGCAAAGTCTGAATCAACTGCTGTAGCGTCTGTAGTACTAGTTGGATCGACTGTGATGCTGACTGCACTGCGGACGGTACCGTAGCGGGTACCACCGGGGGTGCTACGGAAGGAACAACCGGGGTGGCGACAGGAGGCACTATCGGGGGTGCGACTGGAACCGCTGTCGGAAACGACGAAGGGATCCTCGGTGATGGTAGCCTCTGGCCCGGAGACGTCTGTCTACGGCGTCCAGCATCAACCACAGGTCGTCTCTCTGGAGACTCCGCCTCTGCTCCGATAGTCGCATCTCCCGTAGGCTCCCGAGTCATCCGACGTGGTGGTCGCCGAGGGCCACCACGGGGCCGAGGCAAGGTCAGCTCGACACGACGATGGGGCATACCTGCACAGATATGACCCAATCATTATTACCGTTATTCTCATAACTACTAACAAGATCTTACCATAACTTCATGATCGTCTGGAGATATCCTGTCGCCACCATGTCCCAATCACGTCTATCGAGAAAACGACTCCGACATAAAATCTAGAAAACACCCATAAGACCACAAGATATGTCGAGAACCTGGGCTCTGATACCAAATAAATTCTCACGCCCCGAGGAGCCGCTTGTCCGATACCGATCGGACAGCTACTCCCTCATCCCGGCGGACAATCCATAACCTAATTACCACGACTACCTCAGCCTGCTTGTACCGCAGCCTATAGGGATGGAACAAGCGACTGTATAAAGCGAAAACGAAAACGACGACAAAGCTGCGTACCGGTACGACTTACGACAAAAACCAAAACGAAATCGAGGCCTCCATGGCACACAAAAGTACAACTATCCTGCCGTAAAATAGACGTCACAAAAGAGTATAACATACCAACAGCGGAAATGAAAAGAAATACAATAAATAAAAAAAAAGGTACCAACATGTACCACAACCAAAAGACAGGCGAAAATCGTCTCGGAGACACATGAACTGGGACAGGCTG
The DNA here is from genome assembly GCA_024364735.1 of Boesenbergia rotunda. NCBI lineage: Eukaryota > Viridiplantae > Streptophyta > Magnoliopsida > Zingiberales > Zingiberaceae > Boesenbergia > Boesenbergia rotunda. The sequence goes on along the minus strand of JAGFNQ010002310.1, from coordinate 290,264 downwards.
CTGAGCAATCCAGACGATCATCCTGATAAGAGAAAAACATAGCCAACGGGGTGAGTCCTAAGAACTCAGCGAATACAGTCTAATGTGCATAGGAAGAAATAATAGCAGTAAGTCACCGTCAATCTATCTATCATAATACTGAAGATAACTGCAGTAAAAAGAAATGTAGAACTGAACCATAAGCAGTAAAGGGACTACATACCTACCTGCGTCGATCCCAAACCCGGTAGTATGCATGTCATCCAGGTGCAACAATCACAATCATATGCATCAATGCACAGTATGCTCATGGTGCAGCATGGGTCACCCCTGACGCCTCGGTTAATAATGCACACGCGGGACCATATGGGTAGGGCTGTGACCTGGTCTTCCCTGCACGAACAGACGGTCGATAATGCACACGCGAGACCGCATGGGTAGGGTCGGAGACCATAAACGTACCCCACCATCGGGTGAAGTAACGCTCTAAACGTCCCTTGCTATCATCGGATAGGTAGGACGAGTAGCAAGTACGACGACCCATCTCATCCTCCAGGGAGTCAAAGGTCGTCCCCTATGCTACGTGCAATAATGATGCATGTCGCTATCCCATGCATCAACCACTATCTATCCCTACTGTCATCTGCATGATATGCAGTAGTCCAGATAACCGGTATGCACCAATACCTAAATCCTAGCGTAAGGTATAAGGTAAACTGTGCATCATCAATCCATACAGAAATAGTAAGCAGTAAAGCTAACGGAATACAACTACCGGCACAAGCGCACAGAGTTACAGATATCAGATATCCCTACTGCTAACTATGTCTAACTATGCATAGAAAGAGGTACCCGCCTCGATATGAAGAAGTCCAGGCGTCGAGAACCCCCCCCCGTCCAAAAATAATAGCCGCGACGAAGATAGCCGCGACACTCAATATCCTGCATCAAATACACAATCGCTTAGCCAAATATAACTTCTAATTTAATTAGGATTAATCCTAATCAATTAATCCCAATTAAACGCCCATTTGATTAATTAGGGTTAATTACCATTAATTAATCTCAAATTAAACCCTAACTTCCTTACCAACACACCATCTAAATAATTAGGATTACTTGAAAATAATTAATCCCAATTCATGATCCAAGTCCACCCAAATCCATCAAGGTTCAACTTAGGTCTAATCTAAACCAAACCTAATACACCAAGTCTCAATTAATCCTAACCCATCACCCTCTTCAACACTTCACCACACGGCACCCCACCCAATCAAGAACAGAAGCTGCCCTAGCCAAATTCCAAATGCAAAAAACAGGGCAAGAACCTAACTCCACGATAGGAGATTCCAACTCCAAACACTAACACAAGATCAATGAATAAAACCCATAGCTCTTACCTCGGATGCCCGCCGACAGTAGCTTCCTTGCTTCAACAAAATTCGGATCGAGTTGGTTGTAAACCAATCCCTGCTAGAGTAGCTACGGCAAATCAACATTCAATCCTTCAATTGGAGTCAACACAACCTAGAAATCCTAGGTCTAACCACTCACCTGTTCGAGGCTAACGGAAGAGATCGACCGCTCGGTTGCTTGGCTGCGGCGATTGCAGAGTCGGCGCTGCAACTAGGGTTCGCGAAGAAGAGAAGAGGGGGAAAGGCTCCTCTTGCGGCTAGGTCACACGAAGGAAAAAGGAAGGCGGCGCCGACCATGGGCTAGGGCACGAGGGGAGGAGAAGTCGGGTTGGCTGCTTGCGGCTAAGGCACGGGCGAGAGGTTGTGGCTGCGCCCGAGCGGAGAGAAGAGAGGAGTGAGGCGGCCACACGAGCCCTAATCGGCTTATAAGTAGCCCTTTTTGCAGTTTAGTCCACTAAGTTTTTTAGACAATCGCAAGGATGCCCTTAAATTCGACAACATTGCGTTTTAACCTTCAAATTTCTCAGATTCTCACACTCACTCTAAAGCATCTGCCTTTGTATTAAAAGGAAACATAGAAAATGTTTAGATGTAGCTTCTTAAGAACAACTCACATCGATGCATAGTCACTTCAAAAATACTGCACACCTAAAATTTAGCTTAAAGGAACAGATAGCATCTAACTTGGAGAAGGCGAAAATAACTCTTACCATCGAAAAGTTAAATAAGACCTGCATTTTGCCATCTCGATAGGGTGATCCAGGATATGAATGCCAGTCCAACCATGAGGCAATGGCCAAATGAAATGGATGATTTCCTTGCAGTGGAGTGGACGTCGGATAAGTTTGTAGTCAGTGTTTATGAGAATGTCTCCGCTTATTTCTAGACCTGTTCCTTCTATCGATGATCTTTACAATGCAACATAAAGCGCCGATGGCAGCCATTGCATAGAATGCTTTATAGGGGGCTGAAAAGAGAGCGTTGATGAAAGTAAAGTATCCTGCAAGGAGGTAGGCAAGGCTTAGACCAGCTTCGCTTCGGCGAGTCCATTTTAAGGGCAAAGAAATGGAGTTCGCGTCTGGCCTTGAGCCGAAAAGACCATGCAGTATAACCCCGGTGCATAGAAGAGAATCAATAAGCCAAGGGAAGCTCTGCCCCGACCTGATTCTCTGAAACGAAAATTTAGAAAATGCGTGGAAATTTAGAAAAGCGTTGGATGGCACTACAATGTTCAGGATATAAAACCCATACCTGGAACCAAGCAATTAGCGATGGTAGAAACATGAGTAATACAAGAAGGTGCAAGATCAGTATGCTGAGCTGGTAGTTGAAGTATTCAAGCTGACTGTCACTGAAGCTTTTCGATGTGGTAGGGGAATAGCTTTCATCGAGAGGAAGTAGTGGGGGGTCAAAACCATCATTGGCTCCATCAGGGGATTGTATAGATGGCTTGTGATAAATTCTAGAATCAGAGTGTTCTTTCCTTTGAGCATGACTGCGCAATGAAGCCGTTAAAAAGCTGTTACAAGAATGATGAAGGCAATGATTAGAAGGTTTACTAAAGATAGAAAGAACTGTTTTTTCTGTATAACCATAAAGATAAGCTTTAGTGAAACTAAATAAAAGTTCTATATCACCATAATTAGAAGGTGCTATTTTTTTGGTGAAATTGAACTAGGCAAAACATCAATGAAGAAAAAGGGTCAAGTGAATGTACAATATCCAACATTTACTTGAACTAATGGGCAAAAGAATTAGTAGCAAAACAAACAGGACGGCGGTGTTTTATATCCAAGGTGAAACAGGCTATAATGAAGTTGAAGTTCATATAAATCGTGAAAAGTTATTAAATGTTTGTTTTTTTTCCCCACAAGTATCTTGTATTAGTTAATGACTCCATAGGAGAATGTGACAGAATAATTTGAAAACCCAGTACAAGTTAGCCTGTAGAAACTAGAATTTCCAAGGCAAAAAAGTTGTAGTCGCAAAGTTTGTCGAGGATGAAATATTGAATTTCATGAAAAAAAAATGTAATAAATTGATCAAACTGAAACGTTAAATTGTTGAAAGAATACCTGCATAGAGCAGCATGACAATTGAAAGCATGAGATAAAAGCAATACAAGAAGGCCAAGAGCTGGATGAATGAAATAGATGAGTGGAATTGCAACAAACGCCACCACAAAACTTGCATTGTTCTTCAGAACCTGCACTATCTGTTTGAGTGGTCAGAGTGGCACGCAGATGCTATAAGATAAAACAAATAGGAAGAGTTAGAAGTAGTTTACCTTCATTGAATAGAAGAATGAGGTAAACCGAATAATTTGGCGAAAAAGTACAAAGCTGTCTTCCCATGCCATCCAGCTGCAAGCCAATAAATATTTTTAAAACAAACAAAGATTAACCAATAAATATTATTTGGAAAGGACTCGAGAATTGCTAGTAAGCAATTAGCTATTCCTTATGAACTGGGAATCATAATTCCATGGGAATTGGTATCCCAAGGTCGTTTTTGGTAACCAAACTTAGGAATATCATGTTTGTTTAAGAGTAGAATTTCCTTGGATGGAACATCTCTCAAAGTGAACTGCTCTATTATTTTTTTTTAATTTTTAGTAATCCAAGTATTCGACTAATCCTGGAGGTGACCGACCTGGCTCCACGGAAGCTTTCCACCGGCCACCAGCGTAAATTGAGAAGCACTCATGGAAACCCATCCAGACGGCCAACATTCTTAAGTTGCTTCTCACTAGAGAAAAAATCTCTTACAGTGCACCGTAGCTATGACTCAAACCTTAGATCCCTTGGTTATAAGTTATAACCATTGCACCATTACCCATTTGAAAAAAAAACGATTAACGAGGTTTTTACAACCTTGGACGACCGGCCCGGCCCCACGGAAGTTTCCCACCGACCGCCAGGGTAAATCGGGAAATGCTGAGTAAATTACCCATTTGAAAGGTTTAAGGTATGTAGCTAAATAAATTTATATACCACGATTATTTAATACTCTTTGAAGTGCTGAGTAACCAAGTGCGCACAAGTAAAATTGCTATCATTAGAAAAATAGATGCATAAAAATGTTCGTAGCATGAATGGTTCCTTGATACAAGAACCTTTCAACAACTAAAAAAGAGGTAATGGTTATAAGGATTGTGTAAGCAGTTGAAGATTGCACAAAGATCCAATAAAGAAAACACTGACCTTTTCCTAATATAAACATGTCCCGCTGCGACAGTGTATAGGACTAGAAGAGAACTGAAGATCAAAATCATGATGGCTCCATTTGCGACTAAATAACACAATATTGAAATTGAAATGTAGTTTGCAATTGGAGGTAACTGAGTTCTTGTCAGTAATATAACTGGAAAAGATATGAAAACTGGTAGCATAGCACAGAAGAAGAATGGGAGTGGCATTCTCAAATTAGACTCTATTGCTGACAAAATGGACGGCACAGATGTATCAAGCTCCCAAGCCCGTGCTTGCCGATTCAGAGCAAAAAAGACTGCAGCAATCATGAAACCAGTGATCTGCAAAGTTGAATGGTTTGTGTCAACTTCCAAAAAATGTTAGAGAAAACTATGAAAAACTGTAACGAGAAAAAGTGTCAGACACAGAAGAAAAGTGCAGGCATCAGTTTTAACAAGTTGTGAGGAAAGGAAAGATTGTAATGCCTATTCCATTGTGACAGATAATTGCATGTAGATGTCCGTAGTGATAAAATCCTATATCTAAAATATCAATGTGATCTAGCAAATTAAATCACAATTTAACTCTATCCAAAGATCCCAAAGTAGGTCATAACTATCATCATATGAAGGAAGCGACCTATTCTTATTTCCCCAGTGTTTGAAAAGAAGGCTAATTTACTTGTGATATCCATTGTTGAATTAACTTTTGCCCAAAGGTTGAAGATTTATTATTAACAAATTGGTTTCCTATTACTTTTCACAAAATATTGAGCATTCATCTTATGCAATTTCAGTGGATAACATATGGTTATTACAGAAAAGGAGTGCAAGAACCTTACAGTTAATCTATCACAGAAAAAAAGTTCACCTGTGAAAAATAAGAAAGACAGAATCTACAGGCAGCAGAAGGTAAAGAGACAGACAGGCCCATACTATATGAACAATGTGGATCCATCTGCAATAAATTTGATGCAAAAAATACCACAGAGCAAAAGATGAGTAAATTTAAATCCTCTAAAAATAATAAAATATTTAAAAACAAAACACAAGAAGCAACAGGGCATTTACCAACAATAACACAATTGTCTTGCCGGTCTCTGAACTAGAATCAAACATTGCAGGTGAAGAATCCACACTTATAGTCTCACTATACAAGTTAGGAATGATATGTAAACCCGATTGTGGATCCCAAGCGAGAGCGACAGGTGGGAAACAGCGGAGTTTGCAAAACTCTGCAAATGCAGACAACTGTCAACATTTGGTAAATATCATGGTATGGAACCTGGACAAAGAGAAAAAGCTCAATATGTAGTAGCTTTAGGTTGCTTAGTGCGCATAACTTGCAGAGATCTCTCAGTTTAAGTGCGCATGACCTCGTCAATTCAACCAAACAGGATCCACCTACTTTCAACGTTCCAAACATTTGACTCTTTGGCCACCTCTAATCTAACCAAATAAATGACCCTAGGGAAATGTGAAAAAGCAAGCGCTAAATAGGCAAGTGCCTAGAGCCATTCTATTCTATGAATAATAATGTGCTTTCCTTCATTTATGATAGTTAGCCACAGCTAGTCAAAATAATGCATTTGACTCTGGGAGGCTGCAAGAAGACTGCTACATAGATGAGACCATTCATTGGAGACCATTGTAACAGATGATAAGCCACACAAAAGAATCGAAAGAAAGGTAGAGTGCTTGAGCAGTTGCCCAGGGCATAGATGACATATTGAAGTCGAAAAAATTCTAAAACTCCCCTATATAGGCAGTTCACTTCTACATTACATTATCATGAATGACATATTTCGAAATAAACACCTAGCACCTCGTACATAGGTATGACCTCAACAAAAACTAGTTGTGCTTAAGGTATTCAAGGCTAAACACAGTGAAACACAACAATCATACACAAACACAGATGTACTAGTATGAAAGAAAGGACTACCTAGATGTTAACCAAAACTTAATTGGAAGAACTACGAAAGGTTTAACTAAAGCTCACTGCTTTGCTCCTCTGGAGTTTGCTCAGCAGCAGTCTTTATCCCACAGCCTATTGTCTTCAGTGACAAAGTAACTGGTAAAATGCCAAGGCTTAGGGAGAATGACAAATTGACAGCAAGTGGATGATCTTCCTTGAGTAAAATCTCCTGCAACCATCCAATCAATGATTATGTAGATTTTACTAAAATGAAAAGGAACAAATATCTTTGGTGGCACAAACTCAATACTCAATTTAACCAAAATAACCTATTGTTATCTTCTTAAGTATGAACCTCTTGAACATAGCTAGAATGAAGAAGTGTGGCGACGGAGAATTCTCTTTCTCCTTCCTTAGGATTGAAGAATTGTCCAACTGCCATAGAAGTAGCTGGGGGAGGTCTACCTGATACAGTCTGGACAAGGAAAAATGATCAGATTAAGAATCTTGCATGTGTTTACGTTTCATAAAACAGGAACTACTTTACAACTTTATGGTTACAAAGATTTTCTGAAATGACAGAAGCCTAGAAATGATGGTTAAGGAAATAAAATTCAGGGTTTATTTATTCTTGAAGTGATATAGGCTCATATAGAACTCGATGGAGGTAAATCCATATAGATGACCCAAAAAGTTAGGATAAAAAACAGCTGCACAATAATTAGTTTACTTTTTTGAATAATGGACACAATGTTCTTAAATAGTTCTGACAGTGACAAAGGGATAAAATTGACCAATGAAATCGCCACGTATAAACATTCAACATCTTTGAGTAGCCACTTGGAGAATTGAAAACACTAACATTGGGGTGATTAGATTCTGAAAATGCAGACCAAAAAATGCTTAGGATTGAAAACAAAAGTCATCTTTCCTTTTGAGAAAGCTTAGGTTTTAACATATGAAGCTTTACCATGATAACTTTGGGTATATCATCTATGATATATCCAAAGTTCCATCATTTAGGTCAACAAAAGCCTCTACCTAATCTAGATCAATATAAACATCCATTGAATCCTCCCTAGATAATCCAGTTTCTTGAAGGGCCAAATGGTTGGCAAAAGAATATTTAGGGGATTAATCCTAACTAACACAAGCAAGGTCAAGTTACAAGCAAAAAAATTATTAATAGCTTCACACATGCAAATATTAGGGTCATGAAAATTTGCGTGTGCACACACTCACACACCAATAACAAACAAAAAAAAAATCCTTTACAAGATATTAATCTCCAAAAGTTTCATGACTACATGTAAATGCAATGCATGGTAAAGCTTCACAGAAAAGAAAACCATACCAATCGAGGTGCAACTGAAATGGTCAAGAATCGGAAACCATGCAATTCCTCAGGACTTAATTGAAGAAAGGAAGATGGAGGTGCTTGTTCTGTTTGACTTCCTGGTTCAATCTGATACACAGTGACTTTAGAACACAAATTGCCTCTATACATCAAAGGAGAAGCTTTATGTGCTTAATTTAAGACAACAAGATTTCTGAGAAAAAAAAATGGGAGCAAATTTACAAAGAAATTTTCATTTTCGAAACCAACAAATTGTGAATTTGGAAAGAATCAGCAGAAGATGTAGCAGAATTGGCACCTGTCTTGGGGCTGGTCCTGCAGGCATGTGAACCATCTTTGCAGTCACTTCTATAACTCTCCTACTAACAGGAAGTTCATTTGCTGACACCTTTTTTGTCCTCTCATGCCACAAGTGAAGTCTAACCCCAGAACAAGGGGCAAGGTTTGTTACAAACATGAAATGCCCTCTGCCATTTGAACCCTGAACGTAGTTGAAATTTCAATTATGCAATACAAAAAATCATTCAAATGAGTCAACAAAAAATCTCTAAAGAACCAACAAATCAGTTTACTAAATTAGACAATCATCACCAAAAAAATTCTCTCCCGCTGAGGGGATAAAAGATCAATAGATAATTTCATTGGATTTTCATTTCACAATCAAGGAAAAAAATAGTTTTTAAGTCTAAAAGAATTACTTTTTAACTCCAGATCACTGATTTAACAAGTTCACTAGAACAACCTACTGGATTGTACCTAGTGATATCCTCTATAAATATCAGTTTGAGTAAAGAATGAGAGGCAATACCATCTATTGCATACAGAGAAAAGTATTGGAAGTCGAAACCATTCTACAAGCATTTGAGTGTCACCAAAAAACTCAAAGAACAAAGCACGGAGCCACCTAAGAAAGAAACATTCATTTTAAACCACACTCATAAGTAAAAATGTTATGATTAGGTCAAATTTACCAGTTTCTTGATGTCCAACCAACGCCTTTTCCCATCCATTGCCAAAACAGTCACAGTGCTTGATTCTATGTAGAGATCTTTCTCAAGGTCATCTTCATTCCAGTTGAAAGAGGGAGGACAAGAATATTGATCCTGTACTGATGGTTCTGCAAGCCCAGTATCAGTGACCTTATTTAGAACTTTGAATCATAATATTATCAGATTGTCTCTGAAGTAACAAGAGCAACAATACAACTCTTTGGAGTTACCACAAATTCTTGAGAATGTAAAAGAAAATTATAAAGAAATAGTCAATAAGTTATAAAATGTTAATAGTCCAAAAGCCATAAAAAATCAATCATTTATTTACAAGTCCAAAAGCAAAAAAAAACAATCATTTATTTACTTCAAAATGTATTTAACAATAATAAACACAAGTGTCTATATATATGTTATAAAAGTACAATAAAAGCTGTTCTAAACTCTAAGAAAGGATTAGACAGACAAATCAAGAAGAAAAAGTAACAATATAAAAGAGAAAGAAGGGGAAAATTGTAAAATGTGAGAACGTGAACATCAGTGTAAAAATTACCACAAGAAAAACAAACGATCAAATTTAGAAAAAAAAATTGGGAAAACCTATAAAGATCAAATTAGTCACTGTAAGGTTCAAGGATATAGAATGAACAAAACCAAAATGATTCAATTTTTAGTTTGAAAAATGAAAATAATCAAACTTCAAGTTACTGATCCTCAACCTATTAGATAATAGAGACTCATCAGAGCATTAATAAGGCCTCTAAAAACCAGGTAGATCTTTGAAACTCACGTGGTTCATCCGAGTCAAAAGTTATGACCTCTTAAAGCTTTCATCGAAGATCCTATCCGATCCTATACGAATCCTGTCCGATCCTACCGACGATAATTCTGGATCCGTAGGATCGTAGGATCGTACGATCCTACGATCCAGGATCGCGATTCTACAAACTATGCTGTTAACACAAAGAATGTGATAAGGTTTGAATACTATATAATTCTACTTTTGTATATATTATTCTATTGTGCACTGTAAGAAAGCAGCTATGAAATACAGAATATCAATAGGCCATCCCCAGAAAATAGGGGGAAATGACAATTTTTCACATGTTTCCTTTCTGTGACTTGAATGTACTAACCTCAGATTATGTTTACTTAATATAAATTACATGTTTATATCTTAACAAGATAACACACTGAATATACTCTCCTTTTTGAATGGAAAGGAACATAAACAAATGAGCTAACGATAATGAACCTGTACTGATTAAGTCTTTAGTTTGAACAGTTTTCATGCACAAACAACTTTAAGCTTTGTTCAGAAGAAACTAATTTTCTGTGTAATGAGATGAAAACTACCAGTAGCATGTCCAACATCCTCAAGAGGAAACATCCTTGAAGGCACAGATGGTTTCACAAATCTTGGCCAATTTAGACTGCAAGGGATCTCACTCTGAAGCATTTTTGTCAACACAAGAATCCTTTGTGCTACACTTGGATATTTTTTACCAGTACCAGAGTTTATTAAAGAAAGAAGAGTATGTGATACCTGCAAAAAATCATTGGCACGCAAATGATTCATAGACCAAACTTATTCATATACAAGGTTGTAAAAGTGCTGACCTGTACAACTAGTTGATTGCACCAAAGAATAGACTGGTGCTCTATAGAAAGCCAAACATTTTTCATACCAGAGCTCCCTATTGTAAAACCATTAGTAGATGGAACAATTCCTTCTAAAGAAGCCAATTTGGAACGAATCTGTAAATACGTCCATCAAAAAAATGTATCAGCCATAAGTTAGAATATTTGTGAAAATACTATCATCGTCAAAGTCACCATTCACATGAGTATGAACAGTTGGTTACACCAACTGTGCAAAATAGAAAAAATGTGTAACCCTAAATGTGGACAACTCCATTAAAAATTTAGAACAAGAACTAGGATGTTGTCCTAGTTTCCTAGTTTGCACAGATAGCAAAGGACCTTTAAGTAGAATAGCAAAAAGACATATGCAGAAACAATACAACAGAGAAAAAAAATGGAAAGGTGTTGCATTGTGCATGCTATCGATAAAGTTGTCATTTTTAAGCTCATAAATCAAGGGGTGAGAAATGACTTACGCCATTGATTTGGAAAGCAATCACCAAACATAAAACCAAGTATTGAACACACATTGTACCATACATTAACTGAAAGGAAAAAAGACATGAAAGCATATATGCATCACAAATATCTCTTCCACAATTAATCAAAAGAAAAGTAAAAACTTCTAGCATGCAGAAAAGAAAGAGAAAAACCTGGTAATCATATATGCCTCCAGCTATAGAAACAATAATGACATGAGATAACTTTGGACTAGAGATAATTTGGCCAGCATTATTGGTTTGTGGCTCATAACCCTTTGTCCATTTTTCATTAACTTGAGAAAAATAATGTCCCAAAGATGGCTGCAGCGCAATTGGAGGAGATCTGGAAATCATTTAACTCTTGTCTATCAGGGATTAAGTATCCATATAAAAAAAATTTGATATTGTCCACAAACAAAGGTAAGAGAACATACTGGTGTGGACTGGAAAGAGTTATTATAGTTGCCACAGCTGAGCTTTGCAAGTTTGGATGAACAGTTGCAGCTCTAGCTACAAAGCCTCCCATTGAATGCCCAACTAATATCACACTTGAAGGCAAGCCACCAGAAATTTCAGCACCTTCTTTAGACAGTGCTTCCTGAGATTCTCGATATTGGTCCAAGATCTACAAGATCGTATAGGACATGTGTCAGCAGCAATGTTTAACTATTTACATGCATGATAGCAGATCAGAATATTATTTCTCTTCAAAGGAAAAGAAGGTTAAAACAGATAATCCAGCATAAATATTGCAAGCTTACATTAAATTAACTGCTGAGATCTGAACTAAGAATTGAAAGTAAAAGTTGCGAGTTATGCATCAACACAATTATAACTTGCTAATAAATACTCCTACTAGGAAAACCAACAAGCCAGCAAAGAGACTGAACAACTAGAGCATGCTTAATGATTACATGTGTAAGAACATAGAGTGATGGATATTGAGAAGAAAATATATAATTGACATGTGAAGTTGGAATTATGTGAATTTTTTAGATGATAGGAAGAATACTAACAGCTCGGTATACCAAACTGATATATGTCGAAAAAACCACTTGTATATTCTTGTTCAAAATCCAAAAGCTCATTCAGAGAGCAAAACAATGTAAATTTAAGCAATGTTTGCATGCTAATACTCAGTGAATGCTTATCAGATCGGAATCAATAATAATAAATAGCCCTGAATCATTGCACAAAGAAAAAGTTCTTAAGGCATATAGATTGTTAGCCAAGTATAGTAAATCCTCCCTTCACGTATAAATAAATACTTAGAATGTTGAAATGATAGATATACCCGGTGAATTGCGTAGACAACATATTCAGTATGTTCCTCAAGTATCTGTCCATCCATTGCAGAATGTTCCTCTTCAAGATCCACAGCAAACCAGTCAAGCTTGCGATTATATTGGCTAGGAAGAGCAAAGTTCTCTATATCTTCCAATGAAAAATCTAGTTCTCCAGTCTTTTCAAGTATCATAGATGATTCCCTATAGTAAGATAGCTCAAGTGGTCCTCCTTGGTATGCCCTTGCAGATTCGGCAGCCAAAGATCGGACCTAGAAAGACAATGAAAACATAAAGAAGCTAGAAATAGCCTACCAGAAAAATTCATAATCAATGCAAGGAAAACACAAAAGATAGAAAATAGAATGCTAATTCGCAAATGGAATTTTTTTTTGTTATGAATCTCATAGTTGATTGCCTTTTTTTTTTTGAAAATTACATAAATTTTAGGTAAGAGAAGTGGAATTTATTGCTTTACATGTTAAATTACCGATACTCCATTACTCGTAAGAACTAGTGACACAGACCCATAGTGTAAAGTTAGTATGCATACTTTTAAGTGAGCTTGATAACGGGTATACAAAGTCAAGGACTTTGATAGAACTATTGTAGCAAATGAAAAGATTGTTTGTAGATATGCTGCACTTGTGCAGTTTTGCTTCTAAAATCATGAAAAGAGTTGATAAATGTCAAAGCACCAACAGTTCCACTAACTGAAATGAAGTATATCTCCAGCAACAACTTGTTAATGTCAAAGTATAAGTCACAGCAATATCCTTTAGAGGATGCATTCTCTTTAAGAACAAGATTTTCCTTAATAACTTGGATAGAACAGTGTATAATTTGTTTACTTAAAGAATAGGACTTTTCAAGGCTAACAAATTAGACAGTGTGGAGCACTGTACTCTTTACACTGCTAAGAGTGACGACAGGGGCTTACCTGCTTGTAGCTTCCACCATTTCCAGGTATGAAAAGAACAGGAACTCCATCAATTTTCTTTAGATGGTCAGTGAAATCAATCGTCTTCCAGCCTTCATGGTACAGGAACAGCCCGTACTTGTTCGAAGAGACATTGGCAGGCGCGGGGATAGGGATGTAGGTCGGATACATGTACGTCATGATGCACCCATTCGGAACTGGTTTCAGAAATTCGTACAGCCCCAGAAAAGCCACACACACGAACAAAACCACAAGAGCTACGATTCTGCACTTCGATCTCAAGCCCCCCATTTCCAAAAGAAAAGCAAGATCAAAACCCCGCAGAAAGACTGGCCATCAAAACAAGACTCCCAGAAGAGGGTCAGAACCCAGATCTGCTTCAAACGTGCGTTTGAAGTACAAAATTCGAACTCCACTCGGATGAGAATGTGACGAAATCACCTTCAAAGAGGCGATCTCCACACCGGATCAAACTACGAACTCACCGGTAGCAGCGGCTCGAGATCTTGAAAGCGGCGCAGAGGAAATCGCCGAAGGGTTCGGGGAAGAGAAGGAGGAGAAATCGAGGAAGAGGAAGAGGAAGAGGAAGAGAGCTATTTAGATCGACGACGCTACCAGCCTACAGCAGAGGTGGGAACAGGGCTTACTATCATGTTACCATGTGTAAACAGTCTTTTCCCAACCTTTTACGTTTTTAGTTCTGATAATTTATTTTTTTCGTATTAATCTTAAAATTAAGAGGGAGTGATTGTTATTTATTTTTGTCTATTAATCTCTATCTCAAATGATCTCTGTCTCGCTTCTCTCATACTCATCAGCAACGATCGGTGAGTCATCCGATCGTCGATCGGACATCATCGATAATTTTTTATCGTCATCCCGAATCAAATAATATCCTGAAAAAATGATGAACCAGTTGAAATTACCGCAATTACAATCTCATCGAATTATACGGTGAATCCGACAAGATGGCAATTACGGTGATCCCGACGGGTTCACTCTATCTCCATGGTATAGTTTTGTTCAAAGTGGCGGTCGGAGACCGTCGGTGATGTTCGATCGACGATCGGACGACTTATCGATCATCGTCGATGAGTAGGACAGGCAGTGGCGTAGCCAGGATTTTCGACCAGGAGAGGCGATTTTCAAAAATTTTAAATATTAATGTAGTCGATTTCATCATTTAAAAACCTAAATTCCGAATTTAAGGAGCTGAAAATGAACTTAAATTCGAAAATTTTGATCACAACACTTAGTTTTAGTTGAAACAATGATATATTGATCCTCAAAGTTTTTTTATGATTTAAAATCAAAAAATCATTTGTGATATCGCTTTCTCATAATATTTAGCATTTCTACATATAAGATATTCATTGTGATCTAAATAATCATCTTAACTAGCAACCTAATAAAATAAAATTTATGCTTGACAAGTTTTCTTTAATTAATTAAATATAAAATCTAAATAATCATCTTAACTAGCAACCTAATAAAATAAAATTTATGCTTGACAACTTTTCTTTAATTAATTAATTATGAAAGAAGAAAGAAATAACTTACTCCTCTTATAAGACCATTGCTTTTGAGAAAATAGAGAAGAGAGAAAATAGGGAGAGGAAGAAGTAAAAATATAACTATTTTTGTGGTGTTAATAAAATCCTAAAAATATAAGAAGAGAGAGAAGATGTGAGGGTTGAGGATTGTTTTTATTGTTGGAAGAGTGCAATAGTTGATACTGCATTTCTTGCTCACTGGAGAAGAGAAATGAGAAGAATTTAAAAGAAAGCTCTGGTGCTTAAGAAGATGAGCAGAACAAATTATAGGTTTACTATCGTTGGAGAAGAGAAAGAGAAGAAGTAATTGTGGAAGAAGAGGAAGAGAGAAAATAAAAGAGAGGAATAAACGAAGAGGTGACATACGATATGACAAGGTTGTGACATGCTAGGGAGAAAAGAGAGAAAAAAATATATAAATATTTTTCTCGAAAATATCCTAATTCATTTTAAATGGATCAAACTCATTTAAATATTAAACTTGATTCAATCATAACTTGATCAAATTAATCCTGATTTAAATCAAAGTAATATTTATCTCCGTACATGAATTTAGTTCAAACTGGATTAATTTTAATTTAGCATCCTCACTTTATGTCCTACGATTTAGTTCATCCATTTATTATGATATTTTATTTTAAAATTCAATACTTAATATTTTAAATCTCGATATTTCCTCGTAAAAGTGGTAGCAATGGATAGCTTAGGTCATGAGCTTTCTAAATATGTGATCGGTTTCAATTTTCGACAATGAATGTTCGTGATCTACTAAGAAAAATAATAAGTATATATATATATATATATATATATATATATATATATATATATATATATTATTTTAATAAAATTTGAGAGGGATGATCGCACCCCCTCTCCTCAAGGTGGCTATGCCCCCGAGGACAGGCGGGATAGAAGATAAAGTAGAATAGAGGATCTGTCCTCTTAATCCTAACATCAACTGACAGAGGGTTGGGATGAAAATTTCACCTTTTATCACTTATTAGGGGCTTACTGGTGTAGCCGGTAGCATTTGGACAGCGAAGCAAATCCTCATCTATGTTCCCTGTGCGAAGAAGTGAACATGAGAAATTAAATATTTATTTAATATATATAAATTCATATTATTCTTATTTTTTATATATTATAAAAAAAATTGTAAAATTATATAATATAATTAAATATTAAATAAATTAATAAAAATTATAAAATATTCTAAAAAATATGAATTAATGACCGTAGAATCTGGATAAGATAAATTGAGAAGAGCTCAAATATAGTGTGGAGATGACTATTTTGGATTCATAAAAGTTTTCTATTATTTATCAGGATAAATCGGAAAGTACTCGAACTTATAGAGGAATCTAAGATGGCCAATTTGGCTCATAGAAATTTCTCAATGATTGTCATAGTAAATCATAAAGTGTTCGAACATGAAATCATCGGCCCAACCCTACGGAAATTTCCCACTTGTGGCAAAGGTAAATCAGGAAGCGCTCGAACTTGGGACAACTAAGCCTGGCCCAACAGAAGTTTCTTATCGATCGACAAGGTAAATCGAAAATTGCTCGAACTGGGGCGATCTACACGGCTCCATGGAAGTCTCCTACCGATCACCAATGTGACTTGGAAATGCTCGCGACGGGCAATGTTAGTAATATGAGAGAAGTGTCCTAAGGTAATCGTCTTATAATTGTAAACATTTATTTTAATAAATAAATATCCATTATTTGAGTATACATGTTCATGTATTTGATTGAGATCTTAAACTCATCTACTGAATGTCTGCAATACAATTCACAGCATGAGAGAATTTGTGATGAATTCACAACTAGTGATTATCTCTACATGTGCTATTGTGAAGTATTGAAATTGTCCCTAGTCGATGAATTGATAAATATGGACACTATCAATTCTGTTGAGACTAGCATGGGTTATTCTCTAATCAGCTGATTCTCACTGGCTGGTGACATTGGGATGTCCGGAGATAAACATGGATGCTAGTTAAGGGAACTAGTTCATTGGAGTGACTGGCTGTAAAACTTCATATGGTAATCTACATATAGATATGTCAATGAAAGTTCTTACTGCAGCTTAAGTGCGATGTTCCTTTGACTTGCGGTGTTCAAGTCATCTTGGTCATGGAGACTTATACTTTGACATCTTAAGCAAGCATCTCTAAGGAGGTGTGGACCCAGGATGGTTGGGTATAAGCCGAAGTGCCTGAAGATGTTTAAACAGCCTACAAAGGATTCACCACTCCTTGCGAGGAGATATATACCCAAGGCCTATCGTTGGATTGTTACTCGAAGCCTCTGACCAGAGCATAACATGTTCCGAGTATGAATCTCTAGGAAACATGAGAGTAATTAGAATCCATTGGACGAGAAAGACATTACTTGGGCTAGGTATGACGTAGTCAGCCTAGTGGGGACTGACACACATAGACCGTGTCCTGAACCAAGTGGGTATAAGATGGTGAAGGGAATGAGGCACAACTCATTATAGCTGCTGAAGGGTTTCAGAATTATTTCTGAGGTCAACCGTTGATCTTTCGATTAATTGGGGGTCATGATGTACTACTAGGTGTCACTCATGATCGTTCTATAATTGGGTGATTATAGACGGCCAACATAAATCGAAAGCCTATTTAGTCACACGCACTACGAGTAATCCGAGGGATTTAAAACGAGTTGAAAATTGGATTTTTCAATCAAGAGAAATAAGTCGAATCTGAATTTATCAGAGGCGCATCGGAAGCTTAAAATAGTTAAGTCTTTTGAAGGCTTATTGGATGAATTAAATGAGTTTAATTCGTAAGAGTTTTGGCTTGGTGTGGCCGGCCAAAGAGGGTGCCCACCCTCTTTAGTTTGGTCGGCCACAATAAAAGAGGGAAACCAATTTATTTGGTTTAAATTATAAAATAAATCAAGCGCGATTTGTTTTATAAAATTATGGATAAAGAAATTTATATAAAGAAATTTATATAAAGAAATTTATATAAAGAAATTTATGTAAAGAAATTTATAGAAATTTATTCTTTTTATGAAAATTAAAATGAATCATGGATTGATTTATTTTATTCTATAAAATCAATTATGAATTGATTTTTCCATGATAAGAAAAATTCATATAATAAATTTTTTGTAAATTTTATTCCATAATAAAAGGGGAGGCATGGTTGTTTTTATTATAAATAGAGTTATAATAAAAACTTGGTATAACGGAATAATTCATAAAAAAATTTATAAAGATAAATTTCTTATAAAAAATTCCGTTAAGAGGAGACTTGGCGATAAAGAGGCTACTATATAAAGGTGCATAGGCAAGACTTGGAGATTAATTCAAGTGATCAAGGATTCTTGCCTAGCCTCTCTTCCTCTCCTTCTCTCCCTCTCCCTCTAGGGCCGGCGCCCACTCCATCCCTCTAGGGCCAGCGCCACCTTCCCTTGCCGTGAGCCACCACCAAGACGAAGCGGGTCGCGACTCCTTCCTTCCTTCACGGAATCTTGATTCCGTTACTTGGTGGTTAGTTTCCATCTCTCTCTCTTGATATTCTAGTTGTGCCTTTGGAGAATCTAGTAGTTCTTGTCGGCACGAAACTCGTGGCTTTGCGAAGTCATCCCGAAGAGAACTCGGCGTGGACGCAAATAGAGGCGGAGCTTCCAAGGGACGCTACAGTTGGATCTCGTCCCTTTCTACGAGTTACGCGAGGTATTAAGTAAATTAGTTTACTTTCTGAAAAATTTTAATTTATGATCATGTCCACACATCGTAAGGTTGCATGCTAGATACGTGGTTAAAATAATTTGAAAAATTATTTATGCTAATTCTTCCGCTACACGTAATTAATTTTAAAAATTACGAACCCGTATCCATGTCAACATGCACCCGGTCCCAACAGGCAATCCTTCACGTATGCCTTGAAGTGCGCTTCCCTCGGCTCATCGTTCCTACCTTGTCCACGGTCCCTCGAGCACACTATTCTTTATCGGACCCGAAGTTATCAAGCTGAGTCTATGTGTATCCTGTCAAACCTACACACTCATATACACATATCAAATACAAGAGTAAACCTTGTTGTGACCGATGGCACGGCTAGAGGGGGGTGAATAGCTCGGTCACCCTAATTCAACTTTCTTCCTACAATTGTTAGCACAAGCGGAAACTTAATTTATCAATAAATGCAATGCTAACACGTTATCGGTTACGTGGTTCGGAGATTGTTTACTCCTACTCCACGCCTATCTCAAGTCTCAAGCTTCACTTTAAATAGTAGATAGAGTTGTTAACCAAACAGCTTAGCCCTGACACCAGTCGACTGCCCCTAAGGCCAGTAGACTGATGTCTAGCCAACAGCTAGCCTAACAACTCTATTTCGAACAGACCAGTCGACTGCTCTGGAGACCAGTCGACTGCTCTGGAGACCAGTCGACTGCTCTGGAGACCAGTCAACTGCTTCCGGCTGTTCGACCTTACAGAAAGATGAGTCGACTAGTGTCCATACCAGTCGATTGCTACAGTGCTCTCTCAGTAGTGTCAGTCGAGTGGTTCCCTTGCCAGTCGACTGCCCTACTTACAAATGCACTCTCAACCTCTCCGGAGTTCACCCTTCACTTATGCCTTGAAGTCCACTTCCTTAGCTTGCCCCGTGAAGTTCTCTTCCTTCGGCTCTCGTCCCTCAGATGCGCACACAAGCCCGCGGCTTATCTCCATGTCATCCTTCGCGTATGCCTTTGAAGTCTACTTCCTCGGCTCGCCCTTGAAGTCCTCTTCCTCGACTCTCGTCCCTCGGATGCATCACTCGGTTAATCCTCATGTGTGATTCATCAAGTCCTGTAAGACTCAAACACACACATCAAATTAACACAAAAATCTAACTTAATCATATTGACACATACATCAAAACTCATGATCTATTCAATCAACTTTGGGTTGATTGCACCAATAATCTCCCCCTTCTTGATGTGTGGCAATGTGTTTAAGTCAGGTACAAAGATAACAATTGACAATTTAAAGCATAGTATATTAAGACACATAAAAATGCATCCTCCCCCTTAACCTATGCCTTAACACATGATTTTCAATTTTAACACAACATAATGAATTAAGTTAAATTCTAAATTAAACCTTTCAATTATCCCCCTTTAACACCATCAAAAAGATTGCTCCAAACAATACTACCCTTTGGTATCAATTAGGAACAAGTTTCATTTTCTAAAAATACCCAGAAATCAGAAAATCCAAGTACCAGTCGACTGAGTTAGTTATTCGTCGACTGATTACATCGAATTGCCCATTCACAAAATGTTCAGTCGACTGCCCCCAGGACCAGTCGACTGATACATAACAAACTGAAATTTTAGTCTTTTGAGCTGAAATTCAGAAATGCATAAAAAATTTCATAAAATTCAAAAATTATGAAATTTTACAAACATATTTTTGTGATGTTTTCTAACAGAGAAAAATATATTTTCATGAAAAATCCAAATATGTTTAACTTTTTAACCAAAACTCAAATTCTTTGAAAACAATCAATTTTGTATTAAAACCAAGTCTTAGCTTTGAACCTATGTGTCTTGCAAATCTATATCATAGCAAATAAAACACAAAATTGTTTTCAAATCATTTGAAATATCCAACTGTGATCTATGGGCAAGATATCCATTAATTAAATATTTGTTTTCCTCATAGTTGGTCTATTATTGCTAAATTGATACATCTAATAACTCATCAAAATGTCATAAGCATAAGTGAATTAAATGCATCATCCTAACGTCTCATATACATAAATACAATCATAAATCAAAGTAATATGAGATATACTAAAGGTAATCCTTATTTAACTCATTTCATCAAGAATTTTTATTTGGGCTAAGTACTCCCCCTTAATGTCTCAAGTCAACCAAATTTTAAAATTTTAACAACATGGTTGACTAAATTTAAATCCTCTAACCCTTGAGGATTGATTTTGGCACCCAATAGAAATGTTTCCTAATTGGGTTGACCAAGTACTTCTTAGGAAATCATTTTCTTTCTAGGGTCTTGGTCTTTGCTTGTCATCTAGCAAGTAAGCAATGATAGGTTTTTCCATTGCTAGATTTTCCAAACCCTATACCTTCTTTCTTGAACTTGCTCTTTGGCTCTCAATTATCATATCTAGGGTTTTTGAGCCAATTTCAAATTTTCTAAGAGCTTTGGTAAGACTATCTACCTTTTCTCTTAATTCCTTATTTTCTTCTTCTAAACATGAATCAATTGAAATAGAAGAAGAAGCATGCATATCATCCTTAATTTTCATGGATTCTAACTTTTCATTTAACATGCAAATTTCATTTTTCAAACCCTTAATCTTCTTTCTAGCCTTAAATAAATCATCATTAGTGCTAGAAATAATTTTTACAAGAGTAGTAGTGGGTAGATTGTATACCTCACTTACCGATACGTTCAATTTCGAAGTTGAGCCTCCCCCTTCAGTTGAGCTCCCTTCATCTCTTGAGCTCTTTTCTTCTTCAAATTCGGATGACGTGGAGGGAATGTCTTTCAATTTTATTAGTACAAAATGGGATACGTGATGCTCCTCCTCTTCCGATGAAGATAAATCATCCCATGTAGCCTTAAATTTTGCACTTTCTTCCACTTCTCTTTTGATTTCTTCTTTTTTTCTTTCTTCTTTCCTTCCTTTTTCTTCAAGAGAGGGCATTCATCTCTCATATATCCTTCTCCTTAACAATTGTAGCAAATTATCTTCCCTTGTTCTACTTTTGCTCCTTGAACTTTCCTACCATGAGATTTGTTAGTAAAAAATATTTAAACACTTTCCTCATTTTTCTTACCATGTAGGCTTCCGCATCACTATCCATGGATGCACTAGAATCATCCGAGTCGGATGAGGGAACCATCTTCTTTTTACCTTTTTCCTTGTTTGCTACAAGGGTATACTCTTTAGCTTGTAGGTTTCTTCAATTGCTCCTCCAATCCGAGTTTCATGGAGCTCCATGGTTGAGAAAATTCCTCTAGAAAAGTTTTCTCTAGATCCTTGGATATGTAGTAAGAGTCCACCATTGAGCTCCAATTTGATGTTCTTGGAAATGCATTGATGGCTTTCATCAAGGTGTCTCGATTGGAAAATTGTTCTCCTACACTTGTTAGTTCAATAAGTATTTCTTTAAATCTAACATGCAAATTTGATACCTTATCCCCTTTATCAAGTTTGATATTGTTGAGTTAGGATCGGAGAAGATCTCTCTTTGACATTTTCACCTTCGAAGTGCCCTCATAACGCTCTATTAGCTTATCCCATAAGTCTTTGGCACTTGAGTAACTTCCAATCCTTGTTACTTCTTGATGGGGAGCACACTTAGTAGATGGTGCAAGACTTTTGAATTCGCCAAGTAATCATCCCTTTGTTTCTTGCTCCACCTTATCTTCTCAAGTAACTTGTTTTCTTGATCCCTAGGCACTTCAAAACTGTTTTCCATGATTAACATTATATCAAAATCGACATTGAAGAATACCTCCATCCTTTTTTCCACCAAACGAATTCTCCTTCAAATTTTGGCATGGATATGCGAGCCGATCATTTCAATGATTTTGCTCTTCTGCGGTTAGTCCGTTGAAGGCGTCCTTGCGCTCTGATATCAGTTGTTGTGACCGATGGCATGCTAGAGGGGGGTGAATAGCTCGGTCACCCCAATTCAACTCTCTTCCTACAATTGTTAGCACAAGTGAAACTTAATCTATCAATGAATACAATGCTAACACGTTACCGGTTACGTGGTTCGGAGATTGCTTGCTCCTACTCCACGGCGTGTCCTTGAGGTGGACGAACCCTTGATCCTTCAGTGGATCACGCCCCGGCAATTTCCGGCTAAATCTTTCTCCTTCTCGATGGAGAACAACCTCTCACAAATCTTCTTCCTCCTTACAAGAATGAGCTAGGGTTTGGGAGGAAGATCAACACTTGGAGCTTGAGCACTAAAGTAAAGATATCACAGTGAAGAGCTAATCTATCTCAAGTCTCAAGCTCCACTTTAAATAGTGGAGAGAGCTGTTAACCAAACAGCTCAACCCCAACATCAGTCGACTGCCCCTAGGGTCAATCGACAGATGTTTAGCCAACGGCTCTATTTCGAACAGACCAGTCGACTGCTCTGGAGACCAGTCGACTACTTCCAGCTGCTCGACCTTACAGAAAGATGAGTCGACTAGTGTTTATACCAGTCGATTGCTACAGTGCTCTCTCAGTAGTGCCAGTTGACTGGTTCCCTTGCCAGTCAACTGTCATACTTACAAATGCACTCTCAACCTCTTCGGAGTTCACCCTTCGCGTATGCATTGAACTCAACTTCCTTGGCTTGCTCCTTGAAGTTCTCTTCCTTTGGCTCTCGTCCCTCGGATGTGCACACAAGCTCGTGGCTTGTCTCAATGTCATCCTTCGCGTATGTCTTTGAAGTCTACTCCTCGGCTCGCCCTTGAAGTCCTCTTCCTCGGCTCTCATCCCTCGGATGCTTCACTCCGTTAATCCTCATGTGTGATTCACCAAGTCCTGCAAGACTCAAACACACACATCAAATCAACATAAAAACCTAACTTAATCATATTAACACACACATCAAAACTCATGATATATTTGATCAACCTTGGGTCGATTGCACCAACAAACTTAACTTAAACCCTTTGCTCAAATATCAAAATACATGATCCCATGGACCATAGATTGCCTCAACAGAACATCTCACATAGGCGGTAGCCCAGAAGGAGATCCTCTGGCATTGACTTATCAAAATCCTCCAACAACTACTGTACTTCGGCTAATAACTCAGCATTCATGGCAGGGAAAATGGTCTGATACGGTAGTAAATCATATATAACTCTATGCTCCACTAAATCTAAAAACTTGGATATAGAACGAATTAGTATTTTTAGTTATCGGAATTGGAGTAGATCTTTCATGTCGCGTCGCCAACACAATCTTTTTTCCCTTAATGTGAAGGGTATATGTATTCTTTTGTCCATCATGAATAGCACTGTGATCATACTGCCATGGTTGCCCCAACAATACATGACACTCATCCAAGTCCACCACACAACTACAGGTCTATCAAAATATTTGTCAATTAAATGAAATGAGACATCACCGGTCTACAGTTACCTTACTTTCTTTGTTCAGTTAGGATAAAGGACGATGGCCTGTCTTCAGTTATAATTTCTGGACAAACTCAAAGGATATGGTGTTCTTATAACTACCATTGTCGATGATCATCTTGTAGACATTATCTGTGATGGTGCAGGTAGTGTGAAATTATTGGTTCTCAACCAATCATCTCTTGAATCACCCTTGGGTGTCTCCAGACTCTTATGAATGACCAAAGTCTCATGGTCATCACCACAAATCACTTCTGTAGATGCATCACACATTGAATCTCCAATTGTTGTTGTATCTTCTATCACTTCTTCCTCGATCAACAAATTGTTGCCCTATGGATCAGTAGAAAAGAGCTTCTTGCATTGGTGCGCCATATATCCTTGTTCACCGCATTAATAACATTTGATAGTAGTCGTAGAGTAAACTTGTGGTGATTGCTATGGTGGTCGATGCGGTGGCTACTGTGTTGGCTACTCCTTTGAAGGACTAGCCTGAATCACCCTTGGGAGTCAGCAGACTCTTATAAATGACCAAAGCCTTATAGCTATAACATATATCACTTCGACAAATCCATCATACATCAAATCGCCAAATGTTGTTGTATATACTATCACTTCTTCCTCTATCAACAAATTGTTGCTCTATGGATCAATAGAAGAGGGCTTCTTGTATTAGTGTGCCATATGTCTCAGTTCTCTGCATTGATGATATTTGATAGGAGCCTTAAGAGTAAACCTATAGTGACTACTGTAGTGGGCGCTGTAGTGGTTGTTGCTTGGAAGAACAAAAATTTTTAGAGCGAGTTGGCCCACTATTCTGGTCGCTTTTCCCCACCTATTTCCAATTTTGTTTCTTTTTAGCCACTAGTGTCCTCTGAAAGGCCTCTAACATTGTCGAAAATGAATGAAGACTGAGGGGATCTTGAAAGGCCAAACGTAGATGCTCTAAGTATCATCCCACCTTTTGCTCCTCCAGCTTGGATAGATCATTTCAGTTCATCAGTTGGAAATGTTGGGTATGGCTTGACGGATTTCATTAGCGAATACCTGGTCGATCCGAGAGACCTCTCCACTTCTACGGATTAAAAATTAATCCGAGTGGAGACCCGTCTCCCATAGACCGTCTCGTGCCGTATCGAACGATCCAAATTACAACTTACCCAATTACCAAAATTGGTCTTGTAATTTGCTCGACCGTTCGACCGTGGAAAAGGCGACGAGTTGATCGCCGGCTTTTGTGTTTATGGTCGGGGTCCAGTTAATAATTTATTCATCAAGATATGGAATCAAAATAATAAATTATTAAACATAAAATGACGAGACATCTAACCATAGCACAAAATTGACATAAGGAAATACAAAGGAGCATAGGAAGAGATATACCTTCCCGATCACCTCGCGGTCTTCTACCTTATGTCCCTCCCTTCGCGGACGTCGTGTGGGTGATGATCCACCGCGAACCGAGATCACCAAAGGCTCCAAAAGAATCCTATCCTCTAGCTGACCAAAACCTAGTCCCTAGGTTTTGCGCCGCCGACCTCCTTCTCCCTCTACCTTGTTCTTGCGCTGCCGACCACCGTGGACCACCAAAGCCACGCCGACCGCAAGAAAGCCATTGAGAGGATGATTAAGAAGAAGAAGAGAAAGACGCTTCTTCTTCACCAAACCAAGCCGCATAAACCTCCTTCCCTCACCTTGCTTGCGCCGCCACCTTCTTCTCCTTCTACCTATTGCCGAGAGTCACAAAAGAAGGGGAAAGACTCCTTCTTATCCCTGCAACTTCCGGCCAAGTGGTGGAGAAGAAAAATTGAGAGAAGAGAAGTGGATCACCTCTCTTCTTCAATGGTGCCGCCGGTTAACCTAGGAGAGAGGGAAGAGGGAGAGAGAGAGAGCCTTGGATGGTTTTTAGATTAAGTGGATTAAGCCTTGGTTTCTTGATCCCATAGGGTATTTATAGGGCTAAGGTAGGGACCAAGAGAAGGAGTTGGTTCTTGGCCCACTAATGGATCTAAACTCGATCCATTAATTAAGATACATTCCACTAAAGATCTTAATTGAACTTCCTCACCAACCCCCATATTTTTATATGGGCTCCACATATTACGAGTCATCCATCCCACCGTATTCAAGATCTCGAATACCTGTTAATTAATTAAATTACTGATAATTTAAATTAATTAACTTCTGGATCCTTGATTAGTACCACTCAACCTTATCATCGTGCCGGATCAAATCCACCTGCAGGGTTTAGCACGATGAACCTTTTGAGCTCATCAAGGGGGCATCATCATCCTGACTCACCAGGACACAGATTCCATCAATAATCATCGGCACATCATATTATTAATATTATTTCCCAACTTACCGGGTCTATCGATCTAATAGAATAGATCTCACCCATTGATAAATTAAAAAAAATAATAATTAATAATATATGTCCGATATTATTTCGGTATTAAGGGATCGTACTCCATAATATAAACTAAGGTCCTATCCAATTATCGAGTCAGTACAAATTGGATAACCTCGGGTTTCGGTCCTGCTCAATGTACTCAAAGCACACTAGTGTAATTCTATGGTCAAGACCAACTGTTGGTGCCGGAAGCACCATATCGAACCTTGTTTTGATATTGGCAAAGGATTCAAAGTTAAGTACTATTAGTGATCTAACAAGCTTACTAAGTGTGCAGGAAAGTCCTAGTTAATCTAGGCAAGAAGTCCTGGCCGAGAGCTGGGCACCTAAGACCTGACCAAGGGTTGGGCACTAAGTCCTGGCCGAGGGTTGGGCACCGAAGACCTGGTTCGAGGAATTGGACACCAAGTCCTGGCCGAGGGCTGGGCACCGAAGACCTGGTTTGAGGAATTGGGCACTAAGTCCTGGTCGCGGACTGGGCACGAAGACCTGGTGAGTAAAGCTGGTCAAAAGTCCAACCGGAGAAGCCGGTTGGCAAAAAGGTAAACTCTCCTAAGAGGAGTAGGTGAGGGCGCGTTCCCCGTTGAGGGAACAGTAGGCGTCGGTTCGACCTAGGGTTCCACTTGGGAGACCCGAAGTCAGAACCAAGACAGCTAAGACTGTAAATAATGACTAACACTCTTGCTTAGTTTGTTTTGGAACAAACCTTGGTTGCAAGGACCGAAGGATTGTGTTTCTACAACTCAGAACGCCCCAAAGGAATGGGGTAGGTCACTGGGCTAGGCGCCCGGGAGGACCCGGGCGCCCAAGGTAAAGGGCCAAAACATCAAGAAAGCAAGACTGCTTCGAACTACACTGGGCTAGGCGCCCGGGAGGTCCCGGGCGCCCAAGGTCAAAGCCAAAGCAGTCATCGAAGCAAATCTGTCAGGAAGCCAATGGAACAGGTCAACCCAGGCGCCCAAGAGATCCCGGGTGCCCCAGTCAGCCCAGGTGTCGAGTTGAAGGGGAAAAGCGCTGACCGAGCCCGCGGATGGAGTTTCTCGCAGGATGAGGCACGTGTCAAGCGCCCCCATGGGTACTATAAAAGGGGGTTCACCCCCAAGGCTTCGATATCCATTCTTTCCAACGCTCCAAACGCTTTCGCTCACGCGCTGCGCTCCGACAAAGTTCCATTTCAAGATTTCAGCGCCGACGACAACCCTCTGCTCCGGAATTCGATCCATCTTGGGCGTCGGTAAAGTTTCAATTAACGAAAGTGTTGTGATTTAGTTTCTCAAATTCTATATCTGTACTGTTAATCTGTAAAAATCTTTCCGAATATAGAATTGCCCAAAGTAAACGGTCAAGGACCATGAGCCTTGGAGTAGGAGCCGACCGCGACTCCGAACCAAGTAAAAAATCGACTTATGTTCTTGTGTACTTTATTTCTTTCCGCTGCGTATATTCTTTAACTGTCCGAAAAATTTTGATAACGATATTCACCCCCCCTCTATCATTTTCTTCGATCCAACACCAACCACACCTAATTACACTACACCATTCCGATAGGTTGTCCAGTTCCATCTCAGTTGTGAGTCTCTACTTATACTAGGCAGGGAACTGATAACACGATCTTCCTTGTGTCACCACACACCATGTTATCTACAATGCATAGTATTGGACTTCATGCATGTACTAATGTAAACAGGCACCTAGTGTAGTTGTGATTCTCTTTTCATAATAAAGATGTTCATATATAAAAGTCATATCTTTCAGTATACACATCTTACAGGAAACACTTATCTGTATATTCGTAGATCGATCTCACACCCTGTCACAATGAGTGAAGTCGCTGAACAAAGTTTAGGTGTAGGCAAAGGGATGGAAGTGTTCTTTCATTTTTTCCTTCGTAATCTCCCGGTCACTTAATTAGGATTTACCTTGTTTGTCTCGAGAGCACATCTGTTCTCACCATGCTACTGCTCTCCCCTTGGGTTTGATGGCAATTAGTTTTACCTTCATCCTATCTGGAACTTGTTTGTAGTTGAAGATCTACTCTACTTTGTTAATCCGATCAATGAAGTTCTCTACTCGCAACAAATCAAAAAATTTGGATAGATCTCAAAATCCGAAATCTCCAACAGGATCCTCTTGCCCATGGCGTCCCTAAGGTGTATCCCATCTGATTGCTTCTCGAAAGAAGACTTAGATCCATGATCAACATTCTCACAATCTTTGTGATCCCGCGCCCTCGCCGTTACACACTAGTTTAGCTGGGTTAGCTTTGCTATTTACCTCCATAAATATTCAATTTTCATTATTTCCTAGAAATTACACCATGGTGCTCAACTTCCTTCAATAAAGTATGCATGTTGTTGTGACTACAACAACGATAACCCGCCATGGGATCTGGCGATGACCTTCACATGGATCTGATACCAACTGACGTCGAGCAGGATAGCGATTATCTTCCAGACTACCAAGAAAAGAAGATGGAAGAGAAAACAATTAGAGGATCATCCTAAAATAAAGAGAAATATGTCATTTTTTAGTTTTACCATGAAAAGAAATTTTATTATAAATAGAGGATAATCCCTAAGACCTAAACAAAAATTGTACAGTATATTTTCGACTATGAAGGTCAGCTTCAGGGCGAATTATCGTGAACACTTTCAAATTTATCTGATAAATGAATTAAGGAAAAGATCATGCGACTCTAAGTTTACACTACAAAAAAACCAAGAGTACCAACGGAATTCCCTATGGAAGAATATTCGGTCGATAAAACTCCAACGAAATAATGATGGAAACTCTTTTTCATTGGAGGCGTTAGCCACCTTTTCAATCGCACTATCAAATATTCAGACATTCCCGATGGAAAATAAATTCCGTCAAAAATTTTTGATAGAATTAAAATTAATTATTCGTCGGGAATTACCAACGAAAAATTAATTCTATTGATAACGGCAGATAAATTTGGGCATAGGTTTTTTCTCCTTCCATGTGCGATCTCTCTCTTCTTCTCCTTATTCTCCTTCTTATCATGCTCGATCTCTCTTCTTCTCCGACGTCTGCTCGAGGAACTCTCCCTCTCCTCTCTCTCTCTCTCTTTGTCCTCTCTCCCTGGCTCACTTATATCGGTCGCTATGTACCTCTTTCTCTCCCAGCCCACTTGCCAGCCACCGGATCTAGCTACCGGCCGCTAGATCGAGGCCAGCCAAGCTTTCGGACTCCAGAACATGGTCTGCGGCTTGCCTGGCCGGCAACTTGTTTGTGAGTAGAAGGAGAAGAAGCCCTATGCCCAAATAATTGTTTGTGATTAATTTATTATTGTTTTGATTAATTTTAGCTATTTTTTATTTTGCACGATACCACATTTGTTGCTCTTCTCCGACTGGACTACTTATCTTGAGCTATAATTTTTTAAACATGATCTATATGCTATTTTATATGGTTGAATTTAGATGTAAGTTAAGTTAATATTTTGTTATATAATATGATATAATCATTTTGTTATTTTAGTGTTTGTAAATTTACATCTATGTTAATTTTAAAGCTCACTATCTTTGGTTGAAACATGAATGATATCATAGTTTTTTATTGGTCTGATCTGAAATCTATACTTCTTGTAATTTAGGTTTATCTGACTCATCATCAAGATGCTTATTTTATTTAGCATATTTTCAATAATAAACTTAAGAATGTTATACCGAGTGCATGATAATTACTTTGTTTTTTTAATATGAAATAATATTTTAAATTTTATTCTTATTAGGCAACAATGTATATGAACAAATCTTGGATGTACAATCAATTAAAAAATGAATTTATTAAAGATGAATTTATTGTTGAAGTTGAATAGTTTGTGAACTTTGCTAAGAGTCATCTAGAATATTTGAATGATTCCGAATTACGGTGTCCGTGTAATCATTCCAAATGTAGAAAAGAGACTTCTCTACCGTAAAAGTATATATATGTAGAAATAATTTTGTGTCAAATTACTAGAATTGGTACTGTCACGCAGAGCCTAATTTGTATGAATCAGTTGGGCTTCTGGTGGTTCGTTATCTGGCAGAATTGTTACTATGCCTGAATTAATAACTAATGATATTGTTATGCAATCAATAGTTCATGATGCGATGAATATAATTAATTATTCCAATATAGATTAAATAACAACACTTGAATATCAACAATTATATAAAATGTTAAAGGCTAGTGAAAGAAAGTGCGAGAAAATATTTCTTCTGGTCATTATCAACTATTAACTACTATAAGGTTATTATATATGAAAGTAGAACATCATTTTTTATAAAGATATTACGATGACATATGTCAATAGATGTTAGCCTTGCTCCCTGTTGATAACGTAATAACTAATAAGTTCTACAATATAAAGAAATTGGATAGAGATTTAGGTTTGCCTATAGAGAAAATTGATTGTTATATAAACAACTGTATGATATTTTGGAATGAAGACAACAAACTGAGTAAATGTAAAATTTGTACTCACACTCGTTATAAGCATCATACTCACATACCAGGAAAGAAAAAAAATATTGCTTGGAAAGTGATATATTACTTTCTGTTAACTGTT
This sequence comes from Boesenbergia rotunda, assembly GCA_024364735.1. NCBI lineage: Eukaryota > Viridiplantae > Streptophyta > Magnoliopsida > Zingiberales > Zingiberaceae > Boesenbergia > Boesenbergia rotunda. Next base: position 259,381 of record JAGFNQ010002310.1, on the reverse strand, counting down.
AGACTTCAACGCTTGTATGTATTTACTGTTGCAGCTTGCCACATGATGTGGCATCATGAGCATGAGCACGAATGAGGTATAATGTGTCATCCTTATGATTCTCTTGCATGGAAACATCTTGATGCTGTGTTTCCCTCCTTTGCAATGGAACCACGTAATGTAAGATTGAGACTTTCGGCTAATTGATCTTAGTCATTTAGCTAGACGGGATAGTAATATTCATCTTGGCTAGTTACAATAGCACCATACAATTTACCGCTATGAATGTGTATGCAAGATAAATTTATGTTCCTTACTATGCTTATTCTTGGTCCAACTAATCCCAATAAGAAGATAGATGCTTTCTTGCAACATCTGATTGCCGAGTTGAATGAATTATGGAATGTAGGGTCGATGACTTATGATGTTGCAAGTAAAATTAATTTTAGATTGCATGTTTCATTATTATGGACGATCAGTGATTTTCCAGCATACTCAATATTATCAGGATGGAGCATGATTGATAAATTAGAATGTTCGCACTACATGATAGAGTTTGATGAAGTTTTATTACCTTGTAGTGAGAAAATATCTTGGTTTGATTGTAGTAAATTTTTACTAGTTGATTGCCCTTTCAGGCTAAATAAAAAAAATTCCTAAAATATGTTATAGTTAGAAAATCTCCTCCAATAGTCCATGCTTCAAGTGAAGATATTATTGAACAAATAAACAATTATAGATTTCTACCACTATCTCAACTTGGTTTAGATGAGATAAATAAATACATTATTAGTATGTGCAAGCATGGATTGAAGAAAAGGAGCATATTTTGGGAGTTTTCCTATTGGAAGTGTCTACTCATTCGATATAATTTAGATGTTATGCATCTTGAGAAAAAAAATTTCGTTAATATCTTCAACATTATGATGAACGTGCCTAGAAGAACTAAAGACACTAAAAAATCACATGAGGAATTAAAAGAACTAGTCAACAGTCCAGAGTTGCATTAGAATGAAACAACCAATAGATTTTCAAAGACTTATTATATATTGGACTGTCATGTATTCATGCAAAGACTTATTCTAGTAACTTTTCATAACTTACTTTTTCAAAATGTTTGACGATCACTCACAGAATTGAGTCTATTTTTTTAGAAATTTGACAGCGAGGTGTATTATGATGGATGATATACTTCAGCTAAAAATAGACATTCCTCTCATGTTATATAAGCTGGAGCGCATATTTTCACCAGATTTTTTTGATTTAATAGAACATCTACTATTACATTTACTATATGAGGCACAAATAGTTGGTCTTACACAGTACAGACAAATATATTCATTTGAATGATTTTTGAAAAAATTAAAGATTAATGTTCGTAACAAAATCGAGGGCAATCGGAGGAGAGCTAAGGACGATCGTCGGAGGGAGGCCAATAATGAAGCTCTTATGGCCAATATGCAAGCGGTCATAGCTAATTTCACCTCGCCGATACAACATGATTTTGAGTCATAGTAGACTTAAGACCCATCAGATTGTGGCGATTAACTTTTTCTAAGGTTTATTCAACTACAACTTAATTTTTTATTTAACATATATAAAACATGCAAAATATATTTCTGTTTTTATATTCTAATCTGCTCATTTCTAAATATTGTATTATTATTTATTTAACGATTCTCTATTGATATATTCTTTCTTTATCATCAGCATCATCTACTTATTTATATCCAAGTATTAAAATTGGTTATACATATATGCAAAATTGTTAATTATACATAAATCTAATCATAATCTAACGTATTTGACTTTCTATCGGATTTTCTATCACACCTGCCTGATGCTCATGATCAGCTGCAGCTTCCGCCCGTAGGGCTCGATGGAGTAAAGCCTCCACTTGGGACCCGGAATACAGGCCCCGGCCAACTACTACGCAATCCTCAGCCGCCTGCCATCGCACCGAAAGGTTAGCAAACGGGCAAGAAAAACATCTGAGGCAATAACAATTCACACCTTCAGGAGTGTCTCCCGAAGACTGGCTAGCGGTCCAGCCGAGGCTCGCACGACTACCCCTTCAAACGTGCTGGGTATGTTGTCTCGCCCCTCGGGCAGCGGTGAACTCGGGCGAAGGGGAAGTCGGGGGATGGCGGAAGCCTCAGGTGGCACGCTAGAGGGGTCGGAGGCATCCTCTTCGGAACTAGAAGTCCCCTCCGACAAAACCCCCCTCGGTCGGAGTCTCCTTTAATTGCACCGGAGACAGATTTCATGGAGGCCTTCAACACCGCATCCAACCTCTCTCTTAGTCGATCTAGTTTCATCCGGTATTGACTACACAACGTCTTCTTACCCGTGGGAGAGGTGGCTGGGTCGAAGGAGCTGGTGGGAGGCACCAGGACGACTGCCTCCAGAGCGGAGGCCGGCGGAGTAGATGAAGGAGCTACTACCTCAGCAGGTAGAGCCGCATCCTCAGGCATCGACGGGAGAGTAGAGGAGCGTGCAGAACTCAGCTTTTTCCATGAAGGGCCCAAGCCCTTGGGGAGCCGCCGCTTCTGTCGACCAAAGGACCGGGCTGCCGAAGGAGTAACTTAAGGGGGGACCCCTCGCTCACCCCTTCGGGGCGGACTGCTCTCGGGGAAGAGCCACCTCCGGGAAGAGGATCCTCCACATGATTAGCCTGTTGAGCCAAAGGCCCTTGGCTCCCAACCAGTGGGGATGTAACAGTAACCTTGACTCTCTCGGGTGAAGCGACCCCACGGGGCGAAACGGTACACCCCTCAAGGGACTTGGCGGGAGCAGGTGGAGCGTCAGAAGCGACCGGAGGAGGATTCAGCGCCTTCTTGTTGTCCTCCTCCCACTTGATGAGCCGACTCATCACCTTGGCGAACATGACTTCCTCTGCAAACGCCAGATAAAAAGAGCATCAGTCAGAACTAATGTGCATGGAAGAAAAAGACGAACATACCTAGGGTGGGGCTGATCTGCGTTACTTTAGGGCTAAGGTCTGCCCGATACATAAGCTATTCGCTCTGCACCAGCCCTGGGCCATTGAACTCCATACCAGAAAGTACTTCCCTAGTACGCTAGTACACCGTGCTGTGAAGAAAGTTCCCTAGAATAGGGGGTGGCAAATCCTATCTCTATCCAACACAGGGGACTGAAGGGCAGGGATGACAGGCGGACGTAGAAAAATTTCTCCTTCCACCCTTTATGCGAGGAGAGAAACCCTCCTAGAAACCTATGACCCGATCGGGCCGCGAAGCTAAAGACCCCTCTATACCCTATTGGGATGAAGAAAGAATGAAAGAGATGAGGGGTCAACGGAAGATCAAAAAGCTTGAAGATAATGTACGCCCCTCCCATCTGAGCGAAGGCATTAGGAGTCATCTGATGAAGAGGGATGTTAAAATAGGAGGCTATGTTAGTGTAGAAAGGGGGGATAGGGAAACGAAGCCCTAACTCCATCTGCCCTAAGAAAAAGGTCAACATGCCTACAGGGAGTTCCACATGCGTCTAATCCACTTTGGGGATTACCATCGCCATCTTGGCCGGGACGCCGTAGGCCTCGGTGGCCGCTCGCCATCTCGGTCGGGACGTCGTAGGCCTCGGTGGCCGCTTGCAAGGCCTCCAACCTCACTCTCGAGGAGGCGGACTCATACCATTCTGCCCGATAGCCCTCCATGACCCCTAAGAAAGAAGACAAGAAGAAGACAAACTACTCACGAGCAGAAGAAGCTCTACAAGGGAGGAAGACGAAGTACACTTAGTCGCCGAATCGGAAATCGAGGCCAACATCTGCCTTTTCCCCTCTTATACCCCGGCAGCCACCTGCCTAGGCACAATGGGGAAAGGACACGTGGAAAGCAAGAAACCGCCTCGCCCAGACAATCGATTGTCGCAAGCCAACCATACCGGCGCACGATCGGGGATGCGGCCGTCAGAACACGTGGCAGTAAGGCATTCGCACGAGCACCTTGTTCCCCTCGAAAAAGGGGTCATGCACCTTTATAACGAGGAGACAGACGTCATCATAAGCCTTCGAGAATCGGTGCAGCCTTTTTTGAAAAAAGATGTAGTCGCAAATGGGGATTTTTTAGGAACACAGGACGAAAAAGATATGATCCAAGAGCTCGCAAGAGCTCAGCTTCTTCATCTCGGCACTAGTCCGATTAGTCAGCCACACTTCCTTCGATCAGACATGAAGGGAGGGACTTGTGATAGGGTTGAATGAGCTTTGGTCGGAACGAGGGATGAAGAAGCTGCGGGACACAACACATCGGGTCGAGATAACCCTCCTTCCCGGGCCCCGGGACCCACTACGGGCAACTCACCCGGGAAGGCCGGCTGGAAGATCCCTCTCGGGAACACCCTGGGAGGGTAGGCCCTGAGCTCACCTCGGGAGGCGGAGTCCCCGCAATAATCAACCTCAAGTATTGACCCCCCCTCTCGGTACGGATAAGCATCCCCGCAAGAAGCGGTCCCGACGACCCTCAAATGTCGCTACAGGTGGACGCGTGATAATGGCACAGACCGTTTTAAAGGATATCCCACTACCGCCGAAATAGGGGGCGTGGGTTACGTAATCGAAGACATGGCACCGATCGAGGGGCACGCCCAGTCTGTCGGCATCAATATAAAAGGTAGTTCAACCCCTCCGGTAAGGAGGTTACGTTCTCTCAACTTTCGACATCTTTTTTACTTTCAGCAACCTTTTCTTCTCGACGGACACTTACTTGAGCGTCGGAATGGACTCCGCCGGACCCCTGCCGGCGTGTCCCCTAACGCTTGTGTTAACTTCGCAGAACCCTAAGTTCCTCCTTGACGCAGCAACTTCCACGTGGGTGGAACCTCGGTGACTGACTATCGTCGTCGACTCCTTCCGGAACAAGTATCATTGTCAATATAATAAATGTAGCACTTACACTATTGAGTTTCAGCTCTATTCTTTGAGAGTTGCATAATTATTTGAAGTTTGGAGTAGTTAGCTCCATGCACAAAGAGGGCGTTTGAGTCTTTCCATGTATTCATAGGCTTTGGCCAAATTAATATATTTTTTCCTCACGGGGTGGATTGCAGGTCATTCACCCTATTCTTATGTGAGACACCTCACGGGTTGTTCACTCCTCATATATATACAATACATCTCTTTTGGGTGGATTTCAGGTCATTCACCCTATCTTTGTATGGATTGAAGCATACATCCGATGCATTTTGTTATGAGTGGATTGCGGGGCATTCACTCTCCTATACGATGCATCTTTCTCAGGTGGGTTGTAGGTTGCTCACTTGGATATTTCTATTTATACACAGTGTGTCCATATTAGATGGAATGTCGGTCATTCACCTTTAATAATGCAATACATCCTTGATGAGTATATCATATGTCGTTCATTCACTCAATAAATTATATTGAGTTGTCATCTAAAATAAGACAATTATGGGTGAAATGTTGGAAGATGAGAAATAACATAGAACAGATAAAATTGGTTAATCAAAAGATAAAAGACGAATGACATGAATGACGAGAAAGAGTTATAATTGCATGATGCTTAAATATATGAAGATATAAATGATCTCTTATGTTGTTGACCTCTTTGATTATATTTTCATGCACGTCTTTCTTATCTCCACTTTGCACTTTGTCCTCACTCTCCTTTTTCCTTTAATCTCTAGGTTAAATGCTGAGATTGTGCATGCATTCGTAGAATTATTTCAAAGGTATGCATGCAGTTTAGTTAGTTCACTGTTATAGTTCACGCGTCGAGAGCAAAGCTAGCATTGTGGTAAGCCTAGCTCGTACGGGGCGTGACAGACGAAAACCCTGTTATGTTGGTAAATATACTAATGGAAACTGTTTCGTCGGTAAACTATTCTCGATGAATAATTTCATGATAGTTGTTTTTCCGTCGTAGTTACTTTGCCAATTAAATTTATCGACGGAATTTTCCGTCGATAATCGAGGTTTTTTAGTATTAATTGATTTAGGGTCTGAATACGGAATTAACAAAATAATAATAATAATAATAATAATAATATAAACTAATTTTGTTAAATGGGACTTTATCAACAATCTCAAATTTTTTATAGAAATTTCAATCAACAACTTAATTAAAGCCCAATTAACAAAGTAATTAATATTTATCTTCAGCGGCATGTATTAATTATATAATTCATTCAATTAAGTTCCGGACAGCCCTCGGAATGTAGGCGCCGGGCTCGGTGGGGCACTTAGCGAGGGGGCAGTAGTCATCGGCGACGCCTCCCCACCAGTTGACGGAGTAGATGTTATAGTTCCCGAGGGCAAAGAAGGCGATGACGCCCATGAAGCTGGTGCCGGCGTCGAGGGCGGCGGACATGACGTAGGCGTATCGGCCCCACCACTGCTTGTGTTGCTTGAACACCCAGTAGTTGAAGATGAAGCCGACGACGAACCAGCAGTTGTAGTTGATGGACTTGTTCGGGGGCATGCCGCCCGTGGCGCTGAAGATGACGGGGAAGTTGATGAGGCGGATCCACTTCTTCTCCGGGAAGAGGCGGTGGAAGAGGTAGACGACGGCGGGGGCGAGGAAGCCGAGGAGGAAGAAGTAGTTGAGGCCGGAGTAGGTGGCGCCCGGGCCGAACATCCGGCGAGGGCCGACGACGCCCCAGATAACGGAGGCGCTGAAGAAAACAGAGTCGCCGGGGCACGTCCACGGGGTGTTGTCCGGCAACAGGTTGGTGTCGCAAATGTGGGGGACGTCGGAGAGCAGCCACCACGCCGTGGCGAAGTAGCTAGCGTTGGCGATCACCGAACCCGCCAACTGAAACAAAAATAAATAAATAAATATAATATAATGTTAGAGGTTGCAAGGTGCAAACTTAGCACATTGAGAACACATGGAAGATCATTGGTTTATAAGAAATATGGTATATCTCCATTGGCATGAGGCCTTTTGGGGAGAGCCCAAGAGCAAAATCATAAGAGCTTAGCCCAAAGTGAACAATATCATGTCATTGTGGAGATATCTAAAATTCCTTTTGGTCCTAACAAATGGTATCAGAGCCAGGTTGCTCATCCAGATCTAACAATATGCGTTAAGCCTTAAATAAAAGATATGTGGACTCATGTGTCTTGATCAAGAAGACCACTTCTAGTTGCGGCTAGGTGGTCCTAGTAGGTCAGGTGGACCGAGGGTAAACGGAAAGTGTTTCCGTTTGTAGTGGGGGCATGTGGTCCTTTGTTTGAGGGAGGGAATTGTTAGAGGTTGCAAGGTGCAAACTTAGTCCCACATTGAGAAACACATGGGAAGATCATTGGTTTATAAGGAATATGGTATCTCCATTGCATGAGGCCTTTTGGGGAGAGCCCAAGAGCAAAACCATGAGGGCTTAGGTCCAAAGTGGACAATATCATGCGATTATGATATATCTAAAATTCCTTTTGATCCTAACATATAATATAATATAATTGCATAATTTCTCCAAATTAAATTACCTGAGCGATGAACATGGCTTTAGGAGGAATCTTCATGTAGTAACCGAGCTTGAAATCACTGAGAAAGGTAATGGCTTGAGACATACTCATATAGCCGTAGGTTTTGAACACCACATTGGCCAACGGCTTCCCCGGCATTATGTAACCGATCACCATCTCTGTTATTATGTTCAATCCAGGCGTCTGCATCCACAAAATAATTCATTCATGGATTTATCGAGATCGATCAATTTTAATTTGGAATATTCCAATATAATTAATGCTTATGATTGATTAATGTTACATACCGAATTGGTGGTGGCGGTGATGATCCCGATCGGCAGGGTGAAGAAGAAGGCCATGGCCATTGCGAGGAAGAGGCCCCAGTAAGGCAGCTGCAGCGCGCGGTCGAAGCCCTCGACGGTGTAGATGGAGAGCACGGTGACGACGACGAGGAGGAGTTGGAACCACCACTGTGGCACGGCGGGGTAGTTGGCCTTCATTATCCGGCCGTGCACGTCCAGTAACTTCTCGTTCGCCTTGGACCTCGCCTGTCGCCACAGCTTGAGCATGTACTGGCCGTCGAAGAGGAAGACGTGGGAGATGGTGGCGGTGAGGGTGGCGAAGCCGATGCCGTAGGCCATGGCGAAGAAGGTGCTGAGGTAGATGCCGCTGTAGTTCTCGTACTCCTCGACGTTGAGGGTGAAGGTCTTGGTGTCGAGGATGCGGCTGAGGTCGTAGGGCTTGCCGGAGTGCTCGAAGAGGTGGGAGGTGAAGAAGGTGTAGCGGCGGGCGTCGTAGAGGTTGGACCAGTAGCAGAGGGGCATGAGGATGTAGATGAGGATGACGTAGCCGGCGAGGACGTTGAAGAGGACGAAGGTGGGAGCGGCAATGGGGCTACCGAGCATGGCGGCGGCGGCCCAGTCGAAGGCGAAGGCGCCGACGCCAAGGCCGCGCAAGCCGGAGCCGATCTGTTGGATGGGGATGGAGTCCTTCCAAATGAGGCAGAGGATCGAGATGGAGCTGATGGCCGGGAAGAAGTAGTTGGGGACGACGTAGTAGGAGAAGCTGCAGGCCATGCAAATGAGGAAGAACTGCAGCCGCGTCACGCCGCCCTTTGGCCGCCGTTCTTCTTCGTTCAAGGCTCTGCATTATCGATTGTAGATTGCATAAATAAAAAAATGATTAACTAGGTTTTTTCAACCTCGGGCGACCGGTCCGGTCCCATGGAAGTTTTCCACGGGCCGTCAGAGTAAAATGGGAAGCACTCGCGGCGGACGGTCCAGAAGTCTAGCGTCCTAATGTTCACGCCCCATTTAGACGAAAAATTCCTACAAAATACATCGTAGATCGAATCACGGTTGTCTAGGATGACAACTAATCGCCCTTCCAAACCGTAGATTGCATAAATAGGATGAGCAATAAGTTGTTATCTAATAGGAATCAAACAAATTATTTTTTAGATAAATTGGTGTATTTTATCTTCAAAATGAACAAATCAAATTGATATAAAATTGATAGATAAATAAGAACGACCCAAGTGACAACGCCATGACGATATAGCTCGACTGTTAGGGTCGAGGAGGGCTCAACCGATAGGGTATATGTAAGAATAAGCTCTTCTGTTAGGGCATAAAGAGTCATTTAAGAGTCGGAGAAGGCTAACCAACTGTTTAAGGGTAGAGTGTTCGTAGAAGCCCTATATAGTCGATCGACCAATGCTTTCGTTTAGCTAATTGGCCAACAACTCCAATCGACCCATGATCGTAGCCCTATAATAGCTGATTGGCTACAATCCGTTCGTTTGATCGGCCAGCAGTCCAATATGACCGCTTGACCTATTATCTGCATGGTTGATCGACACAGTCCTCCATATGCACGAACACTTCGTATATGGAGCCTTTTCTCTCCTGGGCCTTAACCTAGCCCTCCTATTGGGCCTAGATGGGTCACCTCCTTTGGGATTTTTATTGGGCCTCCAGGGAATCATCATGACTGTCATCTTGATTAAGACTAGGATGATATCATTCTATCACTTCCCTACCACTTCCATAAAAACTAACATGCTTCCCCATAGAACATTGCTCAGTGAGTTTCAGTCTAATATGCAGTTGCTCAGTGACTTAATGTCTAAAACTGACTGCTCAGTCCATCCTGCCATTTCCATGTTACATGTAATGCAACACTTGATGATGGAGGGTCACTAAAGGTGCACATATATATAAGGATCCCTCATCTACGGTGCAGGTATGCATGAATCTCCTTTTTCTTCTACTTCCTCATTTTGAGATTGTCTGACTTGAGCGTCAGAGTGCTTGCACCGGAGACCCCATGACCTTACTTCTGATCTCTTTTGGTTTCCCTCGCAGGAAGTTTCTAACGAGCATCCCAGCTAGCTTCAAGTCTTCGACCCGCCCATATTGTTGTTGTATTAGCTTCCATTGGTGACACGCTATTCTTAGTAGATCGAGGACAACATCATCATTCTATTATTGGCATCAACCGCAAGGGTTTAGGAGGGTTCGATCATTAGGGTTAGGGGTAGAATGAATGATCAAAATCATTATAATTGTTGTTGAGGAAAGTAGTCAAATGATTTATACAAAGTGAAAAATGGATTTATTTTTTAAAAAAAATATTTTTATAAAAAAATTAACCAAATTCAACTATTAAATTCGATCAATTGAACTAGTTGGCATAAATTCATATAAAATAGACACACCTGAATAGTGAGACTTGAATGAGATTGGCAGGCCACCACATATACGGAGAATCCACCAAGTATTTTCTGAACAATCCAGCCCAGCCAAATCCTAACAACTGAAAAAAAAAACAAAATTAAACAAGAACACAAATAAAAAAAAATTTAATCGAAAATAATTCGTGTTTTCATCACGAGGGAGATAAATTAGAGAAGTAAGATGGATAGGAGGGGTATCGAGAGTTTTTGTGATGATTACTTGAGTGGTTTGTGTGAGGAGGATGGCGGCTATGACATTGATGCCGCGGTGGTAGAAGGCCTTGACAATGGTAACGATGCCAACAGCATAATCGCCACCGGAGCCGGCGCTTGCGATGATGGTGAGGAGGACGTGCTCCTTCATGTTGAAGGGCCGGGGTTGAGAGAGAAGGACCAGTTGACTAGAGGGATCCTGATGATCGTCGGCGGGAGGACGCGGGCCATCCAGCGGCCGATGGGCAGCGCCAGGATCTGGACGCAGACGGAGGAGATGGAGAGCTGGTTGGTGCGGTAGCTGAAGAACTGGTTGACGAAGGCGAGGAGGACGCAGCTGACGACGCCAAGGATCCACGTCCGGATCGTCAGGCACGGCAGGTACGGGTCGTCGGTCGTCGGCACCGTCATCCGCACCTGCTCGATCGGGCTGTCGTCGTTCTCCACTTCATCTGATCAGCTCAAACAAGAATCAAATTACGATATCAACTAAGAAGAAAAGAAGAAGAAGATTAGATTGAAGCTAGAACACAGATACCATTCGATCTCTGAGGAATATTGTCATAAGTAACTGAAGCAGCCATGAACAAGAAGATTCTAAGGAGATTGAATGGAGAGAAGATTCGGAAGAGAGAAGAATTTATAAGGCAGTGTGACAGTTTGGATTCTCCAAATAAAGTAATTGAATTTTGGTTGCTAATTGCCGGTCCAAAAGTACGTTTGATATTCTTGCAATTGCTAAAAGATCGTGGGGTTTTCCTCCGCCATCCTAACTGTGGCCGAAATACACCTAAGCGCATGAGGCTTGCCATCTAAATTCTAATCCGAGCAGTTTGCTTGTAAATGGGCATCTTGTTAACTAGGGAATACTACTAATTATGAACTATAATTTCAAAATGGAGCCTAATTTGAATCTATAATATTTTATTATGACACACTCCAAGATATTCTATTTTTACATAAAAATGTATTCGCTCAAGAAGGACTCCAGAAGATATTAATCGTAAAAAAAAGGATTGTTTACAAGGAAACACTAATAGAAATTTATATTCATATATATATATATATATAAATTATATAAGTACCAAAATAGTCTTTTATTTTCTTTTGAAAATATGTAAATAGATTTTTTCGAAATAATGAGACTATTCCAATTATAATATTCGTAAAGAAGGAACTGCAATAAATGTAAAGAGAGAACATCCTGGATCCAGGATTGAAGTATTTGGATCAAGATTTCCATATTGACGGATCGCTCACAAGCAAAACTCAAATTTTGAATTATTTTGAACTATAATTTAATTGTAGTTGAATCAAGATTCGAACAACTTGGACTGAACTCGAATTTGAATTTCATTTTGATCTGAATTCGAATCAAAATTATTTAGGGATGTTTGGTTTGTTCCCTTTTTCATTTTCATTTTCGAGAAAATCGTATTTTTTTCGTTTTCTGGAAAATGACTTTATTTCATTCTCTAGTTTTCTAGAAAACGCTATATTTTTTTCTGAAAAACAAAACTGGAAAATGCAAATCAAACATGTTTTCCAGAAAATCATCATTTTCTACAGAAAATGAAAATAGAAAACAGACTGAAAAATACAAACTAAACGTACCCTTATATTTTCGAACTTTAGATTGAATTTGAATATCCCATATGTTTTTAGAGTTCAAACTCGAATATTAATTTTTTATAATATTCAACTCGATTTGATTTGTTTGCCTCTTAGTATCATACAGATTGAGTCATCTACAGCATGGGTGTTAGGCTCAGCTCATCACAGTGATTCTACCACCTACGACTATCTATGTTCACCGTAGGCGGAGAATGGTCGAATTGCATTGGATTAATGGGACTATAATTTTACACTCCTGCCTGCTGTGAGATTATATCTAAGAGAATTTGCTCGTAGTATGAAGTGGTTAGAAGTGATTCAGTTGATCTCTTTGGTTGGGAAGGCAAAGAGAGTGATTATGTAATGTACTCGTACAATGACTGCAGAAACTTATGCATACACAAGTGCGCTCGATCAAGCATCGAAAGATAAACAATGAGAGAGCATCTGAATACACCACTAGAACAGAATGGGACCATTTTAACACGTACATATTGATTAAACATAGTCCAGATATATTAAGGCAGCAACAAAACAAGTATTCCAGATCATAACATAATTTTAAATATCGATACTGGTTTAAGCTACATGGAAGATGGGGTTATGTTACTAATGATGCATGAGATTAAGCAAAACTCAACAAACATCAAGTCTACTTTTTTTTTTTGTTTCCTTGGACATAAATTTACAGCAAATGTAATGGGAAAAAGGAAAATCGATCCACCTAGCTCTAGATTCTTAGCATATCTAATGCTGCTTTATGGCCTCTCATCTGAAAGTGATGATAGAAAATATAATTAGAGAGAGTATTTAATAGCTCAAAAGAGTAAAATAAAGAAAAAGCAGATGGCAAAGAATGGGCAGCAAAACAACAGAGGAACCCGAGGGAACCGCACAAGTAAACATAAAAGAGCGAGGTCAGTATCAGTTCACAAGTATAGCCCAAACTATGAATGTCTAGCAACTCCAAACCCTGAAGGCCTTCCCATGCAGGATGGCCATGCTTTAGATATAAATATATATCCATTCTTTTTTTTCCAATCAGGCTTACTCCTATGCCGCGTTCCGAAATGTCCTCTAGACTGACCGAGTGATGATCGACGTCCGAGCTGTGGCTAATATAACTTAGGTTTGAGTGAGTGGCTTCAATAGTTATTGGTCCAATTTATCTGTGCGCGTTGTGTCTGTTGATAAACACCAGTAGGGGGGGCCAGCATTTCGACGGCCCCAGCTACAGTTTGCGACTGCTGCAGCAAAGGGTGAACAGAATTGGGGATGGCAGGTGTTGGGGGATAGATGCCACTGAAGGCGCCATGTCCGGCTTGTGTTGCTGTAAAAGTCATGTGCTGACCCTGAGGAATGTTGTAGAAAGAGCTTGCTTGAAGTGAGGAAATGTCACGTCCAGGGGCAGGAAACCAGACTGGCGGGCCTTCGCTCTGCACAGACAACAAATGCAGAAATACACATCAATAATACACAAACAGAAATGGGGGAAACAACATAATACTTTCAGAATTCGTAAACAAAGGGAATGAAAATCTTTCCCTGGAATTATTAGAAAACATTAAGTTATCAAAGACTAGTAGAGATCTTATTCAAGAATATAGGAGATAAATGATATCGATACGCAAATCAGCCAGTACATGAATGATTCGATTATAATTGAAACATGGAGGTTTGATATACTCAGTAATTGAGCCAGATTAATGTTGTTGTGTCGATGAATCAATTAAATGGTAATCCTTTCACAATTGTAGGAGATCCATACGAAAACCTAAACGTTTTTATAAGCGAAACAAAAGTTCAGTTACTCAGGGAGTTTTGGGGTCAGAAGCTAAATTCCATCATTGTGCTTCAAGGAAGATGCAGTCCAATTAAAACTAGATCCGAAGGAACCAAAAGGTGTCCCTGGCTCGTGATGAGATATTCGGATCAAATTAATGAACATAACCAGATATCTTGCAGCCAAACAAGAAAACTGGATGTAAACATATCAACCAATAGCTCTCAGGACTAATTCACTTTGCGATGAGAAAACATCAGTTAAAATATATTAACAAGCTAAAATCAGTAGTGGTACAGTTAGTATGACTTAATGCAATCCAAAAAAGGAAATAGCAGCTTCAGGACACATCTATACCAACAACTAAATTGTTTGAGAAATTAAAAATTAGTTCAGCATAAAAAACTGTCCTAATGCAATGCTTAGGAGATTTAGAATAAAAAAGAAAACAATAAAAGGTTGGAATAAATCACCATAACGTCTGTGGATATGGCTTCAGGAATAACCAAAGAATACCAAACAGGATGAAATCAAAAGCAAATTACAGAGATAATATTTAAAATTCACAGCCTTCACAGGCATTGGTTACTGGTAAAGGGTGTTGTTAAAAATCTGTGAGGTGGTCATACTTATAGAAGAAACTTCTATTGCTAGATACTTGACCAGGTAGCCAATAAAAGTTTGGCATACAAAATTTGTAGGCTGGAATTTGAATTAATATGAAGAAGAGTTGTACCATCTTTTATTAATTTTTACAGACTAGCATCCTTGTTTTTTCCGAACTATTGCTGCTCTGATTATTAATTTTCTTTGTTATTCCAATTATGCTTCTTATTACAGGAACTTAATTAGATATGTTGTTAGACATTCATCTTTTCCTTTACAAAATATCAATTTCTTTAAAATGGGGCTCTAATTAACTAACATAGAGTTAAATCTTTAACTTCATTAATGCATTTCACAAGAAGAAGTATGCAATACCAGTTGCAGAATCTGTTATGGAGTGCATTGTCTGTCTCCCTGTTCTTCTGATGCTTCACACAACATATATAGAACTAATTCTTATTTAACTTTTCCATGACCAAGAACCTATAATTGTATACTTCAATAAGTTAAGACGCAAAGGCTTGAAAAGTTAGATATTGCCTAATGGGCAAAGATTAGGAAATAAAAGACATCTATTTGAACAGCTAACAGTTAAGAAGAGAGTCACTTAGAAATCAAATAAAACAGTTTCCATTTTCTAAATTTGTTTATCTCAGCACTTGCAAGTTTAGTATCTTCTGAGCACTAGCTTTTATGAATGTATCATTCCAAGCTTAAACTAATACAGGTTCCACATTACCAGATTGTTTCCATTGTCATAATCTCTATGACTTCTAAAACAGATCTTTGAATCATAAAGTGAAGCAGCAAAGACTGATCACTGAGTTTAAGAGCACAACAGCAGCAAAAGTGAAAGATTCGCTATGTGAGGTTATGAAAAAAGCATGTAGTACAGAAAATTTTGAGCAGCTTTCATTAACCCTGAATTGTAATTTTGTGAACGTGCAGTATTAGGAGAATTATGGAACATGATTCAAACATTGTAGTTAAGCCTAAACCAAATATCACAATTGTAGAAAAGCAGAGAAAATACCTGTTGTCCAGAGATATAAACATTATTCTCCTTAAACTGCGACGGCCCAAGTTCTTCGTTGGTGGTTGAATTCCCAGCGCTTACAGCAGAAACAGAAGTATAGCCAGCCTGGGTGGAGTTATATGAACCATAAACATTTGGTAATCCAACAATAGTTGAATTGCCGGTGTTAGAACCAGGTTTGTACTGGGGAAGAGAGAACTTGACAGCAGCAGCAGCAGGAGTTGCAGCTCCAGGGGATGGGTAGATGCCGCCTGTAAGAGGTTGCTGAGGGAATGCAGCACTGCTCAAGAAATGATGCATCGCAGGGGGAGGGGGGTAGAATGGTGAGAAATATTGACTGTAGGGAATGTAGTTGGGCGAGTAGTGAGATATATGTAACCCAGCAGGTTGACGGAAGACCGGCACTGGCTGCTGGGGAATAGCAAGAGAACCCTGCATTGTGCCAGCAGCTTGAGTTCCCAAAGGAGTTGAGCCAACTGTAGGTAGTACTATGGAGTTCGTATTCTGGATTGGAGGGGGAAAAAAGAGAATATCAAGTTACTTAACAGGATGTAAATCATTGAAAATGTGAACAAGAAAAAATTTGATACATGGTCATAATCAAAAAACAAGACAAAGTCCAGCAAGACGTCTGGCTAAATTAACCCCATCATGGTGAGATGGGAGTGTTCAGCATGACAATATGTATAATAAGGAATTAACTTTTTCTTGCAGGGAAATAGAAGAAGATGATAGTGGAAAGGTTAAATACAAACCTCTTGGGAAGCCTGGCCAGCCTGGGCAGGTAGAAGGGCAATGTTCCCATTGTACCTAGTGGAGACACCAGATGCAAAAAAAGGAGAGATCCGACCATCAGCATCAGGAGATGGACGATAGAATGGATTGAAATAACTAGTGGATGGATCATATGATTGCTGGACCTGCATTAAAAAATCAACACCTAACCAATTAAGCACAGGTATATAAAATAAGACAAACTGAAGCAAATTGTCAATTTCCAGCTTCATGCATCAGAAATCAGGATGTCTATTCAAACCAATCTCCTTCCCGTTTTAACCCAAAATTGATGATAATATTTCAAAGAATTGTCGGATCAAAATCAGTCAATAAAAAAGCACATGAAGTTTTCTCCCTCCCAAATCAAATATCAACCAATTGGAATCAGAAACAGAAGCAAGATTAGTGAGAGAATGAGAGGAAGTAGAAGCTTCCTCAAGAGTCAAGAGAATAGTTTTATTAAGCCATCATCTTTATATTGAAAATAGCAATTGCCGAAATCCACATACAGGATCAAATATCTCTTATGTGCATTAGTCATATATCAAAAACCTACATAGACTGTTGAAACTGAATAAAGAGGTTTATCTCTCAAATTCTATTGATTACTCTGTGATATATTGAGCTGATTATCCCTCCCATTGCTAAAAGAGGAACTTGCAGTTAGCTGAGATTTGAGCCGTATATGCAACAGTCTCAAGATGCAGTTTCTGTTGCAGTTCCAACTCAACAAGTGCACTGAATGGTTCATCTTGCCCATTTCTTGGGAAAGTGCACAAGATTTTAAACCATGATACCACTGCAAAAATGTCTGGGTGGTTCACAAAAGTGACAAAATCGAGGATCAGCTTTAGAAAATTAGACATAGAAAGCACTAGATTTTTTTTATTACAACAGCTCCATAAAATAACTTATTGAATTGGTAGTGTAATTGGGATGATAAATCACAAAAGCACTGTATTATAAAAATGACAAGTAGTGTCAACAAAGATTCAGTTGGTACCAAACCATGGTGGCTATTAGCCACTACAAGATTAACTCCAATGTCATCCATAGAGATCATGATGATAAGATTGTCGAAGGAGAATAATGTTGACCATAAAATACCAACTTGTACTGAAACATACATCATAAGCAATGGATATCAAGATAGGGCATGAATTTTACCAAAAAATTTGGAAGACGAGACATATCACGAGCCTGAGAGTCTGAGCCTTCAAAAGAAGCAATCTGGCTACCAAGCTGCGGCACCAATCCAACTGGTGGATAGGATGGCATAGACTGAAGAACCACATTCTGAGAACTTTCTGGTGCTAAATTATCTTCTTGGTTGGCCTGGTTATATTCTTTTTCAGGCAACGTGATATTGGAAGCAACAATTTCCTTCACTGAATAACTTTCGGTGACCTGTTCAGATAATTGAGGATGTTCAGAAAAGTCGTCTTCTTCAGCAGCTGAGGATGTTGCATTGTTGCTGAAATTACCGACAGAAGCAAATAAAACAATATTGTTAGAAGAGGGAAAACATAGTAGCAAAACTATTATGCAAATGCATAGGCTAAAATTAAATTACAATAGCAGCCGAATTGTTGAGGTGCAGTTTCCTTTATTGCTATGCAATTGAAAAGCAAGAAGCATTCAGCCCAAAATGGCTTCTGATGTCATAAGATTCCGCATTATATATGTGTGTATATGTATGAAATCTTGCAAATTTATTTAGGAGGCGCTTGGTACGTGGTATTTGAGCTCTGCAAAGGGAAAGGAAATCAATCCGTCCGTTTGGTTCAATGGTATAATTACGGAACAGTGTTTTGATTACGCTATTTGATGTATTCATCCATTCCACCCCATTTTGGGGGGAATGAAAAACCCCAAGCGCCAGCTAGCAGAATACAGTTTATATTTTTAATTAAATAGAATATTATATGTAATGAATGAGATGAGATATTAATATTGATTCCTTTATAGGTAAACCCAACACCATCAATGGTAATGGTAATGTTTACACAGTCCTAACCAAACACCACTTTGTAATCAATCATACCCATTCCCATTCCCCACCTCAATCAATCCCATTCTCATTCCCATTCCTCCGTTTGAACCAGGCGCACCCTTATTTTTTTCATATTAAAATCTTTGACATTAGCTAACCACACCTAGTGAGATAAGGCTCGTTGTTGTATTAAAATCTTTGGCATTAACATGCTATTATGGGTGTAAACGTATGGTGTATAAAATGAAAGATGAATAAATTCTCTAATGTTTTGGATTGTCAGGTCCAGAAAATTCTCAACCTTGCAGAATCCCATGATTTACCGCAAGAAGAAAAAAAAAAAAAGATGTCAGATAGCGCATATGCAGATGAAACCGGCAAAAAATGCAATTAATGTATAGAAACCTTAAAGAGTGCTTCTCAATAGTTTCATCAGTCTCTTGAGATGACTCATAAGGTGGTGTCTCAATATTGTCTCTCGTAGTGTCTTTGGTAATAACCGTATTATACTCAAAATTAGCATCAAAGCTTCCAAAACTTAGTCCATGTCGTTCAGACTCTGGGACCTGGAGATGGTTTGGAATAATCACATGCTGTCGGTCTGATAGCTTCAGTTCCTCTACCTTCTTTGCTAGATTAACAGAAACTCCTAGTGGAGTGGTCAAAGATAAGGTTAGCAATGGTTGGGAAACAGCTTCAATAACCACTGGTACTTCAGATGTGTCATTTGTCTCGGATGCCTGAGCAGGGTTTGCAAGTACTGATTTTGGTTTCCACTCTTTATTAGGAAGAGGTGCTGAACAGAAAGAAGAGCACTCAGTCTACTTCAACGTTAGAAACTAGATAATTAGCAATCAGATTAGAAGCTTAGAGCAAAAATTTAACAATCGTTACAAAAAAATTTCATGGTATGATACTAAGTTAAATGAATCAAACATTGCACCACCAAATATGTAACTAAAATATAAGCCTTATCAGAAGTACAAATGTGAATTACAATAAAAATTCCAAAGAATTAAAATATTGGAGCAGTTAGGTCAGACAGCGGAGGCAAGGACTTGGAGTGTGCATTGCATATGAAGGATAAGCAAAAAAGAGCATGTTCCAGAATCTGAAAAATAATTCGGTATTAATAATTCCCCTTGCAAAAAAAAAAAACTTCAACAGGAATGCAAATAATAGATCTCTGAAAAAAAATACTTGCAATTTGTCTAATTTGGCATTTCCCCAGGAAAAGAAATGAATCCATCATATTATGCCTCCATATTGTTTCAAATATATGGCAAATCGCTAATTAGAATTTTTGATCTTATCTCTTATCAAGTAATTCCTATATAAGAAAACAAAGTTGTTATATAGGAATTAGCATGAAAATGAGAAAGATTGATTTCAAAAAGTAATAAATTCTTCCAGCAAATTGAAGTGCAGAAGTAAGCATTTGCAATATTACCGATTCATATTAAGATGATGTATTAGCTTTTCAATTCCATTCTGAATGCAAAATATGGCTAAAAACAAGATCCAATAGAAATCTTCAGATGCTGGATATCAATAATATATACAAGAAAGGAATTATTTTGTAAAACTATGATACTTGCACATTTAAGCAGAGAAAAGAAATCCCAGAAATAGAAGGGGGATTGTTACCATCCAAGATCAACTCCCATTTGCATATGGAATCTATCAATTACGAATTGCAACATCCAACATATAAAGTACACTGGCCAAGGAAGTTGGCAATCATATTTAATAAGTGAATTTGCTATCAGGAAATTTAGTCTGCAAGTCTTTTACAAACTTGCTTTTGAACCCTCATGGACCTGCTTCCCACAAAGGCTTCCAATGAAGAGACAAACAAAATGCAGGTACGCTTTCTCCTATGAACTGAAGAACTGTGTTTTAGTTGATTGAGTAAAATTCTATTTTTGGTATCAAATAAAGGATCACAACATAAATAAATACTACAAAAGTTTCTATTTTATTGGAAGTTGGAATACCAAAAAGACTACATATATAAGAGGTTAAAGAAAATGAGGTAAGTACTACCTTTCTGCAAACCACTTGGATGTTGAGAGCGATTGTTGTAGGTTGAAGATGGCCTACTGCCCAGAAGAACAGAAGAAGATGATGCAACTTGGGATTTTTCTACAGGTTCATCTGTTGCTGATCCATGTGGTTTTATCTGTGGCAAAGTTCATGTCAGAACATCCTACTTCACTGACATCTGATAAAGCTACATCCAGATATGTGTGCAACCTAACTAGTGGTTGCTGCAAATTCAGACCACTGGATCCATTTACCTGTTTCGTGGTCCCAAGCTCAGAAGGGGTGCGTGTATCAGTAGATGGAACCATCGCCAGCTTGTTTGAAGAGAATTGATCCATATCTCGTTGCAATTGACCAGGTGCAGAACCACCTTTTGCATCTTTAGAAGGAAATCTGGGATTCGTAGTCTTAGTAGTTACTGCATCAGAACTTTCTTCTGATGGAGCGCCATTAACACCAGATACATTAGACCCCTGAGAAGACACAGGATGTTCTATGTTGCTGGGACCATTGACAATACCAGATACAGAGCTGAAGAGTATGAAGTATTAGAAAGTATAGTTAAGATTCAAGTTTTAAAAAGAAATATATATATATATATATATATATATATGAAAAAAAAATTGCTAGCTAGTGTGCATCTTGCAAAAGAGTAGAGAGCAATTAATGATACACAAGTTCTGATACATCACTTTTTTCACTTGTTTACAATGTATTAGCAATCTTAAAATTCAACCGACTTTCCAATTACCAAAAGGTTAATTTTATGCTCTTTTTCACAGACCTATAATTTTATATTGCATCTAAATTATTCTTGAGGTAATAGTCAAGTGGCACAAGCGGAGCAACCCGTGCACAAAGTTACCACAGATAACACTGTACATGCAACTTACCCCATTCCGGTAGGCTATGAGGATTTATAATCAGTAAAACACTCGATATTCAGAGCATATATTTTAGGATGATAGTAGCGAGCAAACTCGCCCGATGAATCTAGTCTAACTTATATTTTGCACTATAAGAATTAAATACATAATACAAGCAAGGCTACCTTATATTGTGTATCAGGTACCAAAATTTCCTCCAGGATTTTTTTTGCAACATATCCAACCCAATTTCCGACCAATGAAAGAAAGAGAAAACTGGATTACAGAACACAAATGGAAGTAGGTAGTGTGACACTGGTATCTCAATCTAATCCTCCCCGCTTAACATGTTGATTCAGCATGAAAAATGACAGAACAAAAAGTCAAACGACTCCAACTCACCAAAGAAGAATATTATAAGCCTGAAAGATGACAAATTGAACCAAATTTATGCCCAAATATCATCCTGCATGACATGCTGAAGATGTAGAACTGTAGATAAGAGCCAACCAGTCATAATGATTTCAAGTGTGGTTGTCAAGTTTGCAATCCAGAGTCCAGACCTTAGAATCTTGAATAGGCATAAACAATCTAGACATCAATTGTGGTCTAAATTGGATTAGAATCTCATGATCCAATAATGAAATCTTATGTTCCTCATTGTTCCTAGGGACAATCTCAAAATGGAAAGAGGACCTCAAATAAATCTTTTAAAAATTACAAATGAATCAATTGACAAATCACATTAAGCTCCTATCGCACAACATAAAAAATCTTAAATGATGAAGAAATGAATAAGAAAACCTGATATTCACACAATTAATTGGATTGACATTTAATAACTGATCTCATTCAATTAGACATCACAGCCATCAAAGAATCAGCAAAGTAATACATTGTCCTACCTTGAGACTCAGCAAGTAATTGAGAGACAACCTTTGCTCAAAACTACATACCTCGATAATGCAGACTTATTCTCTGTGTCGGGAGTTGTGGATATAGACGTCTGAGCTTTATCTATCCCTTGATTTAGCCCACTCTCCTTTCCTGATGTTGAATTTTTTCCAGCAGTAGTATCTGACAGAGAATGACAATTTTCTAGTTAATATCCAGTAACTAGCAACAGAAGATTCAAAAGTAACCAATATGTGGTTTTCAAGTACACTTTAGAGATCACAACAAAATGTGTTCTGTAATGGAGTGAAAGTCATCAGCATAATAGTACGGACTTTATATGCACAAGATGGGAAAAGGGAAGTGGAATTTGCAGAAGGGAAGGAAAATGATAGTTTGTAAACTACATGTAGCAAGGGTCTTCATGTGAAAATGTAAGGTGCATTGAGAAAACTAACACTGACAGCAATATGGTTGCATCGCACAAGCAGAACAGCATTACAAAGAAGTACATACCATTAGGCAGTGAGCGGGAGGAGTAGTTTCCTCGACCTCCCCTACCACCTCGCCCCTGCATCCCAGGCCTCCACCTAGGCTCAGCAGGTTCTCTGACATTCTGGTGAGAATAGCAAAACATACCAATCATGAATTAGACTAGAAGAGTATACGGATTATGCATTCAACAAATCCTATAACATAATTTATAAGGGCCATAAAGCAACTACACAAGTGTACTTAGAAGAATATCAAAGAATGATCCAAACCATGGTCATAATATAGTTTGTTCCGAAGAACATCAAGAAATCAACTAGAGTTAGTTGCAGTTAAGATTCATGAAATTTGGCTTCATATGGGCCTAAGTAAAATTTAAATTTCATATTGTAATTGATTGTAGAAGGAGAGTCTTGGCACAACGGTAAAGTTATTGCTATGTGACCAGGCGAAATAGCCTCTCACAAAGCAAGTTAAGGTTGTGTACAATAGATCCTTCCCTGGGACCCCACAATGCGCAGCTTCATGCACTGGTTGCCCTTTTATTGTAATTGGTTAGTGTTATCAGGTAGATTAGAAATTATAATTAAAGACAATAAGAACAAGTAAAAAAACTTAATACATCTGCCTAGTTCATGTAATTCAGGGATCCATATTTTCCCTTGAGATGTAGACGGCAATAAGATGACATGTTTATATGAAATCTTATGTTAACTAAATATCAAAGAATTGGTCTTTCCAAAATTCTGATAAATATTAATTGCTCTGGAACAGATATGACGCTGCTGTTGTATACGCGTATACTATGTTTGAAAATACAGAGGAAGGAAACGATGAAATTAAGCCAAGAATGGAAAACAAAACAACCAATATTTACCTCCTTTCTCTTGTCACGCTTCCTTTTCACCTCATGGAAAGTGTCTGAAACGCCAAACAAAAAAGTTGTTATGGCCTAATAGAAAGGTAGATGCAAGGGCACTTGATAGAAACCACATGAAATTAGGCACATTACTATGCAATAGAATAAGTACAAAATACTCAACTGTTGCATCATGCCAGTATTTGTAAAAAGACAAAAAAAAAAAACTACGCTAAAAAGAAGATAATGAAAGTTATATAACTGCCCTTTCTTTCACGCCAATACACCCTAGCTTAAGTTATCATATTGGACAATAACAGATGATATGCGACATAATGGAATGCCATATGAATAGTATTATAATTGCCTGCAAAGTGGGAAAATGCCAACCACGTATCAACACTAGGCATTTTAAGCTAAACAAACTCTCTATAGCTTTCATAGTACGACTACAGCACAGTAGCTTCCATAAAGCGAGGGACGTACACAATTGTTACAGTTAATTTATAGCAGCAAAGTACGTAAAAATGTGTGATCATGACCCTTTTAAGCAACGAAGAACACCACAAAAGAACTTTGACCTACAGAAAATTGGCGATTCCCGTATCATGCAAGATAGGTCTACTGGAATGCATACATCTCAATAGAGGAAGCATTTTCAATAAATTAGAAAGGTAAAGTAATCGACTCAAGCAATGATTCACGTCAATTGGATCATTGTCTCATTAAGACGGCCAAAAAAGTACAGCATAATCAAAGATGCCAATCAAAGCCTACTTGATGACTGGAACAGTGTCTTCAATACCCCAAAACATAAATTTCTTCCAAACCCGTACAGATCAATGTCCGGACCAGGGGGAAAAAATATCACAGTCAAAAACCCAAATCTCCGCCGAATAGAACCAATCAGCGGCATCGATCGATCTCTCGAATGCTAATACTCGACTCGCACGATGACACCACTTCCAGAACGCCCATCCGGGTCCAAAAGGGGGGAGCCCGAGAAGGGAGAGAGAGGAGGAGGGGAAAGGGGACGGGGGAAGGGGGAGAACGAGACCTTGGAGGAGGAGCTTCTGGGTGGTCTCGTTGGGATCCATGGAGCACTCCTTGAGCATTGCGTAAATCTCATCGTCGCTGTGGTTGCCGGCGATCTCCTTGATGTTCTGGATCGTGCGGCGCACGCCGGCGGGGATCGAAACCCTAGCGCCTCCGCCACTCATCTTCGTTCGGATCGAAGGGAGGAGAAGGTGGAGGTGGATGGAGGGAGGGAGGGCGAGCAGAAGGGTTTAGAGAGGGAGGAAACGGGGAACGCGAGCTGAGAGAGAGAGAGAGGGGAGACCGCCTTTTCCGCCCTTTTTATTTTCCCTCTTTTTGTGACGAGAGAAAGTAGGGCAAATTAGTTTTCGTTGAGGGTTTTTTTTTTATAATGAGTAATGATCCAAATTTGACAGTCAACATATATTCAATTATTTAATCTACATATCATAAATCAAATTATATTTTAAGGGTACGATAAATTTATCAAATATTACTGTAATTATCAAGGTTCTAAAAATCGAATCGAACATCGAACCGATAGGAGCAAGGGTTCAGAGGTTCAGATGTTCAATCGATTTAACCGGGGGTCCAACCGGGATATAACCGATATATAATAAAGTATGTATTTATATAAATATATGAAACTAACAACTTATCCAATTATTTTCTTCAAGATTAGATCAACTAGGTTGAACACGTGATATGTTTTTGTCAACAACTTAGTACGGTATTATTGAAAATAAAATATTAATTTCAAAGAAAAATTTAAGTTTAAAACCATTGGATTCAAGAAATCTGGATACGAATTGAAGAATTTTATTAGAAGTTAAAAGTATATCACGATAGCATTTGTTCACCAATAAATACTTAAACATGGAACACTAGTAAAGCACATGCAAAATTACACTTCTAAATATGTCATATATTGTTGTCTTCATATGCCAGCACGACGACACAATGAGCAGGAGACGGGGCAAGGCTAGCGACGGCGAGGCTAGACTGGTAGAGGCAGCGCGACACGGTGAGAGGCTAGCGGCAGTAACTCTCTTGCAAGCAAACAGCAAGTTTGTTCGTTTGAGACTTTGGGTGAAAGCAAACTAGGTTTTTGATATTTTGTTTTTAAATTTCTATTTTTCAGTAAGAAAGCAAAACTATAAAAGGTAAAAAAAAATCAAAAAATGAAAAATAAAATAAACCAATCCGGTTTGTCCGGTTCACCGGTTCCCGTCCGGTTCTGAATGGTTCGCATCCGATTCTTGAGTAGTCGATTTTCAAAATCAACTCGGACCGGAAATCTAGCCAGTTCCCGATTCAATCGGTCCGACCGTCCGGTTCGATCCGATTTTTATAACGTTGGTAATTATGATATCACATATTTTTAAAAATTTTTCTTAATTTTTTTTTCTTAAAATTTTTTTTCTTACCATATCATTTTACTTTTTTAATATTTGGCATAGTAGCATTTCATTTTGCACCTTGAACCTTGTCAAATTTTCACTTTGCCTTCTAAAATTTTTAAACATCAAAGTTTTGGGATAGCTATGAATTTAAATTCGGCTATCAAATTAATCTCTCCTATTAAATAATTTAAATAAGTTGAAATTTTATAAATTCATTAACGACGGTCGGATCTAGATGGACGAATACGCTTGGCATGTGATCTCCACTATGACGAGCGCATGTGGCGTTATCATCATGAGATTTAGAATTAAATGCTAACAGAATTAAGTGTCTATTCTCTCTTATACGCTAGTCACTATTTAGACTATTAATTTCCGTGATTTATCTCGTCTGTGTTAATCTTGAAATAAATTTGCAAACGGCATTAAACTAGTGAATCGTCTTTGATCACCTTTCTTCAATGGTACGTTTTTTAAAATATTAATATATAAAATATCATTATTTTAATATTATGATAATAAATACACATTCACTTAACAAAATTAATAAACATTTAATAATTTTTATTAACTTAGTTATCATATTAATATTATTATAACAGATTCTATCCATATTTATATCTATTAAATTAGTTTGAAGAAACGAATTTAATTAGGTTGAAACTATTTTGAATAAATTTAAATAGGTTTGACGGTATTTTTTGATATAATTAAAAACCCTTTATATATAATGGACTTTAACTAAATTGATTGGATTTATTTTTAATATATTATAGTAGTTATGTTTATAAAAATATTGAAATGGAAATATTTTGAGATTCAAAATAATAAAATATTATTTTAGTATTTTTTTTAAATGATGCTTTTATGAAAATGATAATAAAGTAACTTTTTAATTTCTGCCCATTATTAATAATATTTAAAATTTTTAATGTTTTATTGTATTTAGTAGAGCATAGGAAAAGATAATTAAAAACCAAATGTGTTAGTCTAGTTGGGGTTTAGTGTTTGTTTTTGGTCTTTGGAATTTTAGTCAATGAGATAGGGGTGACAAAATAATTAAAAATTTTGATATATCGCATATACCATATCGAAATATAATGAATTATATTAAAAATCTAGTATACCGAAAAATTCGATATGATTTCATCTAGTGAACAATCATACCGAAAGATCATCGCAACATGTGATAAAATAGGAGGAATTTTTTTTTTAAGTTTACAATTATCATATATTTCATAATCATTCTTATATTATTTGTTAAGGATGGAGTATTTAGTTTGCTCTATTTTTTGTTTTTGTTTTCTAGAAATTGTATTTTCTCATTTTTTATAAAACGATTTTATTTCATTTTCTAATTTTTCAAAAAATACTATATTTTTTTTATAAAATAGACATTGAAAATACAAACCAAACATACTTTTTTGGATGCTGCCTAAATTTTACATGATTGTTGAAACTAGAGTACTATATACTGATGAGCTAGCCGATAATATTTAAGATAAATCTCATTAGTGCTTGTAATTTGTTGATGATATCATGTTAGATCATAAGGGTGTAATCAGATTAAATTCAGCAAATCTTTTGAAATTAAAGGTTTTATAAAAAGTAGAAGGAAAAAAACTAAATATGTGTGAAAAATGAATTGATGGAATAGTTAAGGTGGATGGATAATATCACGCCATGAGAGGTGATTGACAGATAAAAATTAAATAATACCTCTCCTGTATGATGGATAATTGAAGTCTCACTCCATTGGCCCTCCGGGCCCACACATAATAAGCAAACATAAAAGAAAATACAAGACATCACAAAAAGGAAAGTAGCATACCGGCATGACTTACGATAACATATCAAAACCAAAGATCCTCCAGGGCCCACAAAAGTATAATCCATATCATCGCACATGTCATCACGACAATAAAAAATACAAACACGAATACAAAAACAAGAATACAAGGTACCATCATGTACCAAAATCCATACACCCCAAGCGATAGACTGCCGGACACCCCAAGTGATCATCATCCTGAAAGAAAAACAAAACTAATAGTGGTGAGATCAGAATGAACTTAACGGGTATATAAATTGATATGCATAGTAAGCTATACTAGTAGTAAGAGTCAAACCGAAACAGTCACATAAAGAAATAGCAGAAATACATAACTGATATATTGAATGAATAATACACAGTGGTATCAGCCCTATCCCGTGAGTATATAAGTCAGAAGACCCCCCAATACCCCCTCAGCGGGAAATCTCGTATCACACGGGTAAATACAAGGACAACAAGACCATATGCAAAAATACCAACTGTACGTGCATGTCAAACATATGCGGTAATCGAATGCAACAAGCACAAGCAAAGTGCAAGAATGCAACATATGCACATGAATGTAATGACACGTGTCACCCTCTGTACGCACTTTGGCTATCGCTACACTGAGTAACTAGGAGGACAAGACAGCTTAGCACCTGTGACTGTTTACCCCAAAGCACCCGTGAGGACCCCAAGGGTGCATGAAAAGCCAACGCATTTCAGGCTATGCACAAAACATGAAATACCAAGCACCTGGGGCTATGCAGAAAACATGAAAAGCCAACGCACCTGGGGCTATGCATAAAACATGAAAAGTCAAGCACCTGGGACTATCCAGAAAACAGAAAAGCCAAGCACCTGGGGCTGTGCAGAAACCAGGGTATGTCTGACGACCCATCTCAACAACTAGGGAGCTAAAAGTTGATAGCTATGCAATAACACCAGGATATGTTCGACGATCCATCTCAACCACCAGAGAGCCAAGGGTTGCCAGCACACAACGACCCAAAGGTGGTGTATGATGCTATGCAATAACACCAGGATTTTTTCGACGATCCATCTCAACCACCAGAGAGCCAAGGGTTGCCAACACACAACGACCCAAAGGTGGTGTATGCTACAAACATCCCCCCAACACGAACCAGAGTATCAACCCTAGAACGGTAGGATAATGCACAAAATCCAATACATGTATCATGGCATATCCCTAATGTCAGGTCGCCAACAAATGCAACTATCACCACAAGCATGTTCGACGATCCGTCTCAACCATCATGGAGCCAAGTGTTGCCTGTGTATGCCACAACACCAAGAGCATGACTGATAACCCGTGGTCAACCACCAGGGAGTCAAGGGTCGTCCGCGCATGCACAAAACTAAGATGATGCATAACACTATCCCATGCAACACCCTCTTGCTAATCCTCCGACATCAACATGATATGTAGAGGTCCAATAAGAATATGCACCATATCATAACCTTAGTGTCGGGTATAAGATGTCCTATCATTGATCTAAAATACACAATAACATATGCGGCAATAAAGAGTAAGGAGGTCCAATCTTGAAACAATATAGAAATAAAGTTAATCATCTAATCGAGCAGCTAGTATCAAACGTAGATATACAAAAGTAGGAAATAAGCAGAACTCTACTGCTATGCACAACAACTATGCATAAACACTATGACAATATCTAAACATACAAGTCAAAAGTAGCTTCATCCAAATGAAGTCTGTGTCAAAACAAGGAATCCGTCCAGCTTTCCGAGTCCAATCAATGTCCTGTGTTAAAAATAATCTAGCTCTGGGTGGAAGTATTACAAAACTAAAGGGAACCAAGACAATCCTAACCTAAACTCTTGTCCAACACTGAATTTAATTTAAAAAAAAACACATGTAGCATACAGGAACACATCACATGCCACCCCCTTTGATTTGACAGAAACAAAGTCAAACAAAACACACCTATTCCACTACAGAACCGATTCCCAGCAAGAACACTTTCAATACTCTAACTCATCCATCTACAGATCAACACCAAGCTAATAGTAAATCACACGACACAGTATCACAAACTCAAAAACTCCAAGTTGCAAACCAAATTCCAAAACAGAAGCAAAACCAAAATCTATTGGAAGCTACAATTCGATTAGATTACAATTTATCCATACTGTTTCGACTTGTTCCAAGATCAATACCTTCGGGAAAACACCAAACAACTCAGTTCTTACCTGAGATACGCTACCCTTAGCCTTCCTCGCCACTCCCCCCTGTTCGGATCCGAGAAATCTAGCAATCTTCGACGAGCCCCCCAACTCCCTTAGATCCAGCCTCGCCACGCCAATCTAAAGGCCGCAGTAATGAGCAAATTCTAGATTAGAATAGGGCATCGAAACTCAGAGCCAATCCTCAGAACAGCTATCTACCAGATTTGGGAGAAGAGTAAATACCTAACAGATGCAAGCCAATAGAAGTCCTCGGTCACTGTGGGGTGTCGACCCGATGATCGTCGCCAGTACCCTCCCCTGGCACCATCGTTTGCAACACTCGAAGGGAAAAGAAACCGCCAACGGCTAGCTCAGTGATGGGGACTAGGAAACCTCCCAGATCGGTAAAGCTCCAGTGAGGAAAAGGAGAGAGATCATGGGGAGAGGAAAGGAATCAGAGAGTAGCTTCGGCGTTTCTAATCGAGCGGAGAAGATGAGCCATGGCGAAGAAATCAGGAGAAAGAGAAGAGTTTGTAAGCTGGGGCATTTTTTCAATGTACCCCTAATTGTTTGGTTTTATACCCCTTAATTTAGGCCTTTAACCCTTTAACCCTCGAAATTTTATGTTACCAAATCGACACCCCTTAAGTTTGTTTCTAAGCTATCTAAACCCTTATTTTAGTATAAAACCCATCAACCCCACCAAGGGTTCAGAAACCCTTAAAGGTTAATTTCGAGAAAATTTTCAAAACTTTCGCGATTTTGTTCTGATCTGGATTTTTTATTTAGTTGAATTTAACAAATAAAATGTCTACAAGTCAGAGATTTGAATAACTTTGACGTATTATTCAGAATCAGTCATAGAGGGATTTTTTTAAGCGTACAATAAGACTCATTACACATTATGGATGAGAATGCTAGGTCTGGTGAAATAACACTTCAATGTGAGTAAATAATAATGGTTTTGTTGGTGAGATTTTTAAATCCTAATCCGCGTGAATTTTAAAAAACGAAAAGAACTCGAAATAGAAAATATAATACATGAGTATGGATCTTGTTCATGGAAAACAGGGTAGAGAAAGTAAATATATAAGTAATGATAAGGAACTTAATTGAAGAGTCATTGTTCTTAACCCGTAACATCGTCTGCTTATACCTGAGGAAGAAAAGGAAGCGCGTCTTTCAATGGAGAACGAAACTTGTAACATCGTCTGCTTATACCTGAGGAAGAAAAGATGTGTCTCGAAGATACCCTAAATCCTCGGAGACCTCTCCCTTATATATAAATCTAATTTCATATAGATGATAATGAATCGAGTTAAAAGATTTTACACATTCAATCCATATCTAATAAACAAGGCTGAATATAGGTGAGCTCTACTCACTTGCAAGCCCTATGTTCATTATTTTTGCTCTCATTAGTATGTTTGGACTAAAGAAGATGTTGAATAATAATTCCCTTATCTAATCTTAGTTTTTATCCTCTTTTTCTCAATCCGACACTACAAAATATTCCCTAAATAGAGACGGGATTTTTAAACGTCCGTATCTATTAGCGACGGATAAAATAAATCCGTCGTTGTTTTAGGGTTACACGTCAAATTCCCTAAAATAGCGATGGAAAAGGTCAATTCCGTCGCTATTAGCGACAGAAAAGTTAAATTCCGTCGCTATTAGCGACGGAATTGACTTGTCCATCGCTATTTTAGGTTTATTTCTCCCTTGCCTCTCTCCCTCGCCATCGCACACGTTTAGAAAGTTTTCCTCGGCGTCTCCATCATCCCCGCCGTATCCTCCTCCAACGATCCCCTCCTCCAATCATAGGTATGCAAATAGCGTAGTTTTCGTCCCCTCCTGCGGCCGCGTGATAATTTTGTATCCTAATTAATTATCATTAATATAGATGGATAGTTTTTGTTTGATTAATTTGTGTTTGATTAATTTGTATTTGATTAATTTGGTAGCATCCTAATTAATTTTTTAAATTTAGGATACTAATTTGTATTTGATTAATCAGAAATAAAGTTGGATAATTTTGATTGTTATTTGTGGTTAACAAATCAAATTGCAAGTTAGTTTAGCTATTTTGTTATATGTTAATGTAGTTACACTGAATCTTTTTGATATAGATGTTTACATAGTATCAATATTGAATATTTTATTATTATTAGGATACAATGTATATGAACAAGGTATAGATGTATACTATGTTAGATAATGGATTTATTTGCGAAATTTTTTTTGCTGGAGTTGAAAAATTTGTGAACTTTGTAAAGTATCATCTTGAGTGTTTGAATGACGCTGAGTTAAAGTGTCTATGTAATCAACGCAGATATAAAAATACAATTTTCCGTGATGATGATACAGTGAAAACACATATCTGTAGGTATGTGTTTGTTCCAGATTATTACAATTGGTATTGTCATGGAGAGCCATATGTATTTGAATCCGTTGGACCTTTCGTCACTTCATCATCCAACTCAATTGGTTTAGAGGCATCATATAGGTCTGCTGATGCAATACAATCAATGATTTACGATGCAATGAATGCATTTGATCAATCAAATGCAGATTAAATAGCTACTCCTGAAGTTCAGATGTATGACATGTTGAAGGCTAGTGAAAGAGAAGTATAAGAAGTTATTCCTTCTGGTCATTCTCAATTATCTGCTACTGCAAGATTATTGAATATTGAGGTCAAACATCATTTCTCAAAATGATGTTATGATGACGTATGTCAATTGATGTCAGAGTTGCTTCCAACAGATAACTGCATAACTAATAGTTTCTACAATACTAAAAAAATTAATTAGATACTTGGGTTTGTCAGTTGAGAAGATACATGATTGTATCAATAATTGCATGATCTATTGGAATAAAGATAGTGAGTTGATGGATTGTAAAATGTGTAATCATCCTCGTTACAAGCATGATAGTCGCATGGTTGGGAAGAAAAAAAAATATTCCCTGCAAAGTCATGTATTATTGACTGCTAGACTCCAATGCTTATATGCATTAGCAGCAACATCAAGTCATATGATCTGGCATCAAAACCATGGACATGAAGGAGACATAATGTGTCATCCTTGTGAATCCCCTGCATGGAAACAGTTAGATTCAACATTTTCTTCCTTTGCTATGAAACCATGTAATATAAGACTTGGACTTTCTGTAGATGAATTTCAGCCATTTGGAAGTTATGCACAATAATATTCATCATGACCAGTTATTTTAACACCATATAATTTACCACCATGGATGTGCATGAAAGATGAATTCATATTTCTTACCGTGCTAATTTCAGGTTCTCATAATCTAAAAGGGCAAATAAATATATTTTTGCAACCTTTGATTGCTGAGCTGAATCATTTATAGAATATAGTCTCAGAGACGTATGACATTGCAAGTAAATCAAACTTTACAATGCATGCAACATTGTTATAGATCATTAGTGATTTTCCTGCATACTCAATGTTATTAGGATGGAGCACGACTAGGAAGTTAGCATGCCCACATTGTATGAATCAGTCTGATGCATTTTCTTTGCCTTGTAGTGGAAAGATTTTTTGGTTTGATAATCATCGAAAATTTTTACCTGTTGATCATCCGTTCAGAAGAAATAAAAAAATTCAAAAGGAATGAAGTGGTTAGTAAACTACCCCCAGTTTGGATGTCAAGTGAAGAAATGTTTAATGAAATTGTTAGTTATGGATTTCTACCAATATATAAGGATGGTTCAGATGATATCAACAATATATTGTTAGAGTCAACAAATATGGTTGAAGGAAAAGAAGTATTTTTTGGGAGCATCCATATTGGAAATATTTACTCATTCGACATAATTTGAATATGATGCATATTGAGAAAAATTTCTTTGACAACATCATCAATACTGTATTGAATACTCATGGGAAAACTAAAGATACAACAAAATCACGCGAAGAATTGAAACAATTAGTAAGCAGACCTGAGTTGCATTAGAATGAAATAACTGATAAATATCCTAATGCATGTTATACATTGAATAAAGAAAGTAAGCAAATAATGTATTCTTCGTTGAAAGTAATCAAATTTCTAGATGGATATGCCTCGAATATGTCTCGTTGCTTGGATACAAACAAATTAAAAATAGTCGGAATGAAGAGTTATGATTGTCATGTGTTTATGCAAAGATTAATTCCAATAGCTTTCCAAGAATTACTTTATAATAATGTTTGACAAGCTCTTACAGAATTAAGTCTTTATTTCAAAAATCTGACTTCCAGGGTTATTATGGTATCAGATATGTTACGCCTTCAGACAAAGATTCCATTAATAATATGTAAGCTTGAGCGAATATTCCCACCAAATTTTTTTGATTCAATGGAACATTTACCTATTCATTTACCCAGTGAGGCACAAATAGGTGGTCCTGTACAATACAGATGAATGTATCCTTTTGAAAGGTTTCTTGGAAAATTAAAGAATAATTGTGTAACAAGACAAGAGTTGAGGGATTAATATGTAATGTATATCTGGTTGAAGAAGGAAGTTCGTTTTGTTCGTATTACTTTGCTAATAATATGAAAACCAGACATCGAAAGTGTCCATGCAATCAAGATGACATTCAAACATTTGACCCAGACATGCTTTCTATTTTCAGGTATCCTGGAAGAGCAATGGGTGCAACTCTATCTAGACGGTTAAATAATCAAGAATATCATGCTGCCAGGACATATATACTCTCGAACTGTAAAGAGGTCAAACCATACCTAAGGTAATAGCTCCAGTTTATATATTTATTTACATTAAATTACTATATGATAATATGATATCAAATTACTATCTGATAATATAATTAAAAATCTAATATGATATCAAATTACCTTATATGTCAAGTTGTACGAACAACAATTGTACATTCAAAATCCATCTATAAGCGCAAATAAGGTAAATCAGAAGATAGATGATAAATTTGCATTTTGGTTTTAAATATATGTAAGTGAGTGAATGCGCATTTTTGTGTTTACAATTCTTTATTATATATTCATCTAATTTTATCAACGACCACTATTATAAGTGAATGATCATAGAATTTCAAATGTAAAAGATGAACGAATAAAAAATCTCGCATTTGGACCTCTGCGTGCTTTGAGCGTCTTCTCCGATTATTACGTAAATGGATACAGATTTCATGTTGGCCAACATGATTCACAAAGGCTAACGTATAATTCTGGTATTTGTGTCAAAGGATCAACAAACAACAATGATACTCAATTTGACTATTATGGCAGACTAGAGGAAATTATTGAGGTTGAATACCCAGTGTTATTTTTCAAAAGATGTGTATTATTCAGATATTCTTGGTATGATCCAACTCCAAGGACGAGCACCAGAAAACATCGTTTATACAATTTAGTTGAGGTTAATTCAACCAAAAGATTCAACAAGTTTGAACCTTTCATCTTTGCGGTGCAAGCTGGTCAAGTATTTTATCTTGAGTACCCAACTAAGAGAAGACGACCAAGTGAATGACAAGTTGTTTGTCAAATTAAGCCTAGGTCAAGCATTGAAATGCCAAATACGACAACTGTCCAAAACCCTGATGCTTATCAAAATAAAGAAGCCATAATGAACTCCGTTGATTCAGAGATGCAATCAACATCACACTTACATATAGATGATAATGTCACTTACGAGGAAATAGACAATAGTGAGATATCTAGCAGTGAGGAGGTTGATATATCAATAGAGTCAAGCGATGAAAACTTACATGTTAATTTAGTTCCATCGGAATAGAATCAGGTGATTAAATATTGAATATTACTAGTTATTTGTATTTTATTTTCGTTGATACTAGTTGTTTGTATTTCATCTTCGTTGATACTAGTTGTTTGTATTTCATCTTCGTTGGATTAACTATTATAAATGTGTATATCTAATATTATGATTTTGAATTTTTATAGTTATGCAATCGGGACAGAGACCACGTGGTAACCAGATTACTTTGAGGGTGCGTTTGGTTCAGGGTGATCAGTGATAACCTTGGTTATCTGTCAAAGGTTATCGTTGATAACCTTGTTTGGTTTAGATTATATATCATCAATTCCCAAGTAATGCAGTATTACCGCCACATCAGCAAAACGTCATCAAATGGGGCATGCAACCCGGAATTGGATAACCAAGGAAAACGTAGGTTTTTGTTGATTCCGGGGTTAAGGAACTTTTCTTTCCCAAATTATCCCTTAATATTTATATTTTAAGATAAAAAGATCCCTAATAATTAACAAAATTACAACTCGTTGTCGACTCACCGACCGACGACCGCAGCCCCTCCGGCGGCCGGCGACCGCCGCCGGCCGGCGACCGGCGACCGCCGCCGGCCGGCGACCGGCGACCGCCGCCGGCCGGCGACCGGCGACCGCCGCCGGCGACCGGCGACCGGCGCCGGCGACCGGCGACCGCCGCCGGCCGGCGACCGGCGACCGCCGCCGGCCGGCGACCGGCGACCGCCGCCGGCCGGCGACCGGCGACCGCCGCCGGCCGGCGACCGGCGACCGCCGCCGGCCGGCGACCGGCGACCGCCGCCGGCCGGCGACCGGCGACCGCCGCCGGCCGGCGACCGGCGACCGCCGCCGGCCGGCGACCGGCGACCGCCGCCGGCCGGCGACCGGCGACCGCCGCCGGCCGGCGACCGGCGACCGCCGCCGGCCGGCGACCGGCGACCGCCGCCGGCCGGCGACCGGCGACCGCCGCCGGCCGGCGACCGGCGACCGCCGCCGGCCGGCGACCGGCGACCGCCGCCGGCCGGCGACCGGCGACCGCCGCCGGCCGGCGACCGGCGACCGGCGACCGCCGCGGCGGCGACCGGCGACCGGCGACCGCCGCCGGTCGGCGACCGGCGACCGACCGGCGACCGGCGACCGCCGCCGGCCGGCGACCGGCGACCGCCGCCGGCCGGCGACCGACCGGCGACCGCCGCCGGCCGACGACCGACCGGCGACCGGCCGGCGACCCGTGACCGGCCGGCGACCGACCGGCCGACAACCGACCGGCCGGCGACCGCCGGCCGGCAACCGGCGACCGCCGCCGGCCGGCCGACGACGGCGGCCGGCAACCGCCTGCCGGCGAACGATCGGTTGCGGTCGGGGGATAACTAATTTTTTTAAAAAAATTTAGTATTTTAATTAAAATTTTTTTAAATTAAATAAATTATAATTAGGATAAACTAAATAAATTTAATACAAAATATTACCTTACTTTTTAATTTTTAGTATAAATAAACATATATTATCATAATCCTTAATTTTAAACTAATGGGCAATATGGTAAAATATTACATTAGATTATATACTATTACCTCCAAACAAACAAGATTTTCTTTGATCATCTAAATTTAACCAAACAACATTTGGTTATGTTTCATTCCCTATAACCTTGGTTATGTGATTACCAGGTAATCACATAACCAAGGTCATGTATGATAACTTGAACCAAACGCACCCTGAGAGTAGTGGGTGACTGGTAAGTAAATATGTAATTTTTATATATTTCAGGTCAAATTTTGCTAATGTATGATATTTTTGCTATAACTTTCTCCCAAACGGTCATCAGGTCTCAACTTACATTATAAAGAAATTCAAAAAACGATCGTCCTCGATTGCTACTACATGGGGCCATGTAGAGCAAAATGTGAAGAATTTTTATTATGGTGAATTTTTGTTAAGTAGTTTAGATATATATTTTATTTAATGTTAAAACTAACATGATACTAAACATATATTTTTTTTATAGAAAAGATATATTTGGGTGGAGAGTCAAGAGAAGGAATTCAGGAAACCTGGAACGCCTATTGCTCCAAACTGTACAGGGACATGCTATACAAGTGGAGAAAGAAGGAAATTAGACTTTCTAAGGTCCCTAAGACAGTTTGGGGCGCATGGAGAGCCATCTGGGATGCCTAACATTGGAAAGATAATGTTGTGATTGCTCGAGCCAATTGCAACTCAGAGCTTGCTGGCCCCAACACCAGATCCATGAAACACACTTCTGGATTTCGTTCGATTGTCCAGCATGCCACTGACGTGGTAAATTTTTATTTAAGTTATAATAAACATTCATTATATTTTTTTGAATATATTTAAACACTGTATTTTTTGTATACAGGCTGCAGAGTTGTAGAGACCTCCCACTAGTTGGGAGGTATTCAGCAAAACCCATAAGAAAAAAATGGGCATTTGTCGATCGACGCTCCTTAGCAATCAATGTAAGTATATTAACTTTAGTATATTTATTTTTACATTTTATAGAGATTAATTTAATTTTTATTTCATAGGAAGCAATAACCACTAGAGTTGCAGAGGCGTCTCAGCCTGCTGCAGAGGGGGAGGGTTCACAACCTCTTTCTACCGACTAGGTGAATGACATTTACTATGATGTCGTTGGTGGAATGAGGAAGACCACCCTATACTGCCTGAGCTCTCAGGCAAAAATTACATATGATCAGATGAGAGCTCCAGGGGTTAGGGGACGTTCTAGTTCCTCCTCTAGTAAGGTTCGTCAATTGCGGGAGGAGAATGATGCTCTGCGGACTCGACTCACGACAATGGAGATGACGTGGGCCGAGAAGGACGTTAAGAGGAATGTAGAGCTGAGGGAACTGCGGGCTCGCCAGGCACACACTGAGGCGTTAGTGCATCACATGCAAACTTTTGCAGCAACCTTATCGCCAATGTCACAGATGCCCACCTCTCCTCGTTTTGAGTCTTAGGAGATGCAGGATCTTGAGAATACCCCAGATGATTAGAGACATTTTTGTAGTATGTTATATTTTTTCTCTACAATTACAAAATCAAATTATTATGCTATCTGGTTTGTTATTATATGCATCACTAAATGTATTTTATTTTTTTCATTTTTGTTTACATATATTACATTTTCAGAGTTAAATTCAGACATTGGTTTGGTCGAAAAGTTTGTATATTGGATATTTTACATATCATTAAATGTTATTTAGATTTTCTATATCAGTTACGATAACTAGTTATGTTTTCACTAATATTGCTTTATCATTGTATTTTATTTTTATTTATATTATTTCTCTTCTGTTATGCAGGAATGTTGTTCTTTTTGATCTAGTTTTGATGTATTTGTCTTCTACTAGACTCTATGATCATGTATGTATTGACTACTATTTTTTTTATATAAATATGACTTTACTTTGTGTTCATGTATTGTCTATCATTAAATTGCTTTACTTTGGATTCGGATATGGATTTGTCTTGATTCAGCTTTTTGGATATGTGAATTTGATACATATGTTTGGATATGTATTTTGTCTATTATTAAATTATTTTGTATGTGTTTGGATATGTGCTGTTATTTGGATATGTATGTATGCATGTGTTGTTATTTGAATATGTATGTATGTATTGAAAGTAAATATAGTAAGTGGAAAAACCAGACAATGATCTGTTGTAAATTTAATGAAATTAACGACAGATATTTACCAAATCCGTCGTAATTTGTGATCGATAGTTGACTATTCCGTCGCTAATAGCGACAAATTAATAACTATTTCGTCGCTAATTGCGATGGATATTTGACTTTCCGTCGCTATCATTGGAAAACCAAGTCCTCTGCCTTTCTAAAAGTGACGAAATAGTCAATATTCTGTCATAATTAGCGATAGATTTTTATGATATCTGTCGCTAGTTACGATAATATAACGATAGAACTTTTTGATTCCATCGCTATTATACCGTAGACGGCCACCGATTTCCGTTATTTAGCGACAGAATTTTTATATATCCATTACAAATAGTGACGGATTATTTGTTTAACTTCCGTTGATATTAGCGATGAATAAAAATGTTCCGTCGCTATCCTCGGCTACGACGGTGCGATAGTTGATGGCGTTGTTTCCGTTGCTATTATCGTTTAGCGATGGAAATAGTCTGTCGCAATGCTTGTTTTTTTTGTTGTGAGGGGTGCAATCGCACCCCTGTCCCATTATAACTACGCCTCTGTTTATCTTCGACGAGCATTTTTCATTGTGGAAGATTGTTGAATACAATCTTTTAAAAATTACAAGTTAACATCGTCCAATATTCAAAAGGATATAGTGAGTGTTTGTGAAACTGAAACGATTAATGTTTTTATTAGAGATATAAGTGTTTTATTATTCTCTATTTTAGTTAATGAATCTTCAATGAATGAGCAAATGTCAATTGTTTTGTGTTATCTAGGTAGTAGTGTACATGTAAATGAGTACTTTATCACAGTTGAACATGTTACCAATTCTGAAACACTTTCACTTAAAGGTGTCATTGATAACATATTTTTTAAATATAATTTGAGCATGTCTAAATTGAGAGAACTGAGTTTTGATGGAGGCGAACCACTAGTGACGCTGGGTGTTATGCCATGACTCATCTACGCTTTTCAGATTTACTTGATGGTCGATTTGTGGGGCCAGCTGTCCATCCCTAGGATTAGTTGGGCCGAAGGTTTATATAGTTGGATAAACAAAAAAAAAATATCCATGATAAATTTAATGTTTTAAAAGTACTTATTTAAAAAGAGAATTCATGTGTATTTTGCATACATTAGTTTTCTATAAGCTTTAACTAACTATTATAGATATGACTAAGAATAATCTTTCGATTTCTAATTTCGTTCGTGCTATTGGTGATGTGGTAAATATTATTGGATCATCCTATACACGTTTTGATCTTCTTCATGAGAAACATTTAGATTTTATTGTTAAGGCATTGGAGACAGGTGATATTTCAAATGGTCGAGAATTAATCAGGAAACTACCCTTCAAAGTGATGGAAATATTGGGGGTCAGATTACTTGGTTGTGTATGTGGTTTTTCCTATTGTATCCTAAAAAATTGACGTCCAACGTAACATTAAAGCACAGTCGGAGGGGACAAATATATTTTAAGAAAACTATGTCAAATGCATGCCTTGGTGGTGTCTCAACATTAGACATATTTATCTCAATCTCAAATATTTCTGTCTCAGCTTCAAACATCTCTTTCGGGTAGTCGAACTTTCCAAGCAGCTCTTCTTTGCTACTTTGGCAGCTTGAAATTATCATCTCAAGTCATCTCAAGTAATTTCAATTTCTACGAATCCTTTATTTCCAATGACATAGCTAGGATTTTCAATAAGAGGGGACGAATTCAAGCCACTTAATTCAAGCCGACCAAGATTGAGGGCACACTACTGATGTCGCGTCCGACCTTCTAACCTCGTTGCAAGGCCGTGGCCAAGGCGAGACCTCACTGCGAGGCCGCCACCAAGCCTTCTCTAAGAGAGGAGAGGGAAGGGGAGAAGATCGAGCATATTAATGGGATGTGTGTCGGTACTGAAGATTAGAGAGGAGAGGAGAGTGCAAGAGATCAGAGAGGAGGTCGATCAAAGAAAATTAGAAAGGAAGATTTTGAGACGTCATGAAGAAAAAATCGAGAATGAAAATCCTAATTAGAAATTAAGTCAATTAGCAATGAAAACTTAATTTCATTGTTATTTAGTGATGAAATAAGTTTCCGTCGCTAATTAAATAGGTTAAATAAGTATAAAGATGAAATTTATTTTTCGTCGATAATTAACAACCATAATTTATTTTGTTTGCTAATTAACGATGAAAATTAAATTTCATCGCTCATTGTGAATTTTCTTGTGGTCAATTATACGATAAATCCATCGATGTAATAAATGATGTGATTCAATCAATCAAACTTTCAAAT
Source organism: Boesenbergia rotunda (assembly GCA_024364735.1). Taxonomy (NCBI): domain Eukaryota; kingdom Viridiplantae; phylum Streptophyta; class Magnoliopsida; order Zingiberales; family Zingiberaceae; genus Boesenbergia; species Boesenbergia rotunda. The sequence goes on along the minus strand of JAGFNQ010002310.1, from coordinate 217,831 downwards.
GATCGTAGGTGAAAATGATCACCTTCATATAACAAATCAAATATCAAGTATCTATAAATATTGATATATTTGACTAGTAAAGAAAACATCAATATCTAAAAATTTAACACTATATGTTTTTCTAAGAAAACTTCATGTCAATCAAAGTACGTTTGCTGTGAAGCATTGGTGAAGTGATGATAGCGGCGCTTATAGCAAATAACAACGGCATTAGCATCAATAACATGCACGACAACGACATGGTTGGCAACGACACCAACATGTGGGGAGGATTTTGATGGCTAAATTAGAATTAGGGAATGAATAAGAAGGGGATTAGAGAGGAAGAAGAAAATATTGGAAAAAGAGAATTAAAAAGTTCGGCTCGGGGAAGAGATGTTTGGCTGATGAGTTTTAATTGGTCTTTCACAAAAATGTCTAAAAATTTTAAAATTTATAATCAAGTTCTTTTTAAATTTTTTTCCTAGTGTGTTTTAATTCCCCCCCCCCAAATTCTAGGGGTGCAATCGCACCCGATCCCATTGTAACTATGCCTCTATCTATATTGACGAGTATTTTTCATTGTGGAAGATTGTTGAATACAATCTTTTCGAACCAACAAATCCTGAAACTAATGAGTCCAACCTTATAAAAATTACCCACTCACCACAAAGATAAATTCGGAAGCGTAAATAGTTGACGGCTCAGCAACCTAACGTCTGAGATTTTTTTTATCCCATTATAGAAAAATACTTAATAATATATCACAGTTAAGAATTGAACTATACATAATTAAGATAGTAAAAGACAATTCACTCGTTCTAGAGCCCCAACTAACTCATCTCAGAATTAACACAGAGAAGATAAATTATGAGGATTACTAATTTAAATGCTATGACTAATGTATGAGGAGAGTGAGTATATTGACTTTATTAGATTTTGAATTCTAAATTTCAAGTTGATAATATCATACGGTTAATTATCTGCCCCTCCCGTGGAAGAACTATGCAAATTAAGAGACTATCAACATCATAGTCCGGAACAATAAACTTAGCTCGACTCGACGGCCCCAAGTATACTACATTTTTCATTTTACCCCTTTTCTTTTTTTTTGTTTTATAGATGGTATTTAATTTTAAACCATCCTCATTTAGCGAAATGAAATATACGAAAAAGTATAGGGGTATTATTTTCAATACATTAAAGGTGAAGGGTAATTTGCATAATTTTCGTGGGCCAATGTGAAATTTGCTCCGATCATAAAGCCGCATGGGCACAGACAAGGTCACGCACTCCGACTAATCTCTATTGCCATCCTCTCCCCCTCCCAAATCGCCGGTTTCTCCCTGCCGAGCCTCCGACAGGTTCGTTACTCTACTGACCGTTGCAACGATCGGTTTCCTTTAGTTGATGTGGTTGTTGTTGGTCTATTGGGCGCCTAGATCTTCCAATTTACGAGTCTCTTTAGATGGAGCTTTCTTTTTTGAATCTAAAGATCGTCAAGTTTTGCCTTTTGGTATGGATTTAAATGGTTTCGGATCGATACTTCGCGACTCATGCTGATTTTGTTTTTTTTTTTTTGGGATGATTTAGGGTTTGGAAATTTGCTTACCGTAGTAGACGACTCTTGTTTGGGCTTGTTGAATTCTGCAATCAGGCAAGGTTGGAGCGCGGCTCCGGGCTTTTGATTCTCATTTGATGCCTCGATCTATTGCTGTTAAGCTTCGTAGGAAACACGTTATCTCACAAAAGCGAAATTTTTTTGTTCAAATTGATGTTTTTTTTAGCTATCCTCAAAATGTTACCTTGTTTATGTTGTTTTTAGTATTCCAGTTCGTACTCCCATTTGATTTGTTTGATCAGGGAAATAAGTACCTCATTGAAAGAATTTCATTGGAAATTTATTTGGAATGACAACTTTGGAATCAGTAAACATGAACTCAAATTATAAATGTTTTCTTTGTGGATTGTGTGCTACTGAATACTTCTATTGCTTTGTTAATTGAGTGAAATTGCGTTTGTGAAAGGTGTTTTTCGATCCTCACCTTGTATCTCTCGCGTTTGTTAGCTATCTGATTACATTTCTTTCAGAACTTTTCGTGAACCCTCAATGGCTGCTGGAACTGGAAGAGGCATCAGCCAGCTCTTGAGAAAGGGCCTTCAGTTCCGCTCAACAGTAAATATTTATTCCTTTCTCCATTTTTACAGCATTTATCCCTCTCACTTCGTTAGATGCATATTGCAGTTTACTAGTTAATTTCTCTTGAACAGCCATATCAAGATTTACTTGCCTCAATGCATATATACCATATCTAAGTGTGTTAGATTCTTGTAAAGTCACTATTCCTTTTTCTTTCTTGTGTGTCTAAACATGATTTTAGGATAATAATATTCTTCAAAAAACAAGTTTTGCTTATTCTCCCTCGTTCTCCCTTCTTGTTTTTCTGCTTATGTCTAGTTTGACTGGATAATTTGAGTAGTTAATTGTTTCATCTAGTCAGTCAGAATGGTAATGCCTTCTTTTAGGAGCAGTCGAAACTTTGTATGCAACTTCTATATTTGACTGGAAATTTTGAATAAAGAAGTCTCTTTATTTTATTGATGTTGAAGAGTTTTTTTAGCAAATTTATGCAAGGAGATAGAAGAAATTTTACAAATATCCTTCAAGACTACTGCTGGCATGGAAGCCATATGCAACTTTACATAGATATTTGTCAATGCACCAGACACTATCTATGTTTGGAATTTGTATAGGAGTTTTTTTCTTTAAAAAATGTCAATTTAACGAGTGCGAAGAATAATGCGCTCACTTCAGGCATAGAAACTAAGTTATCATTATTCATCTAAGTTCAAAATGAAATATTACACCACTTAAAGGGCAGACTTGATAAAATGGTAATTTTGGATAAATTCTGAAAATATAGTGCTCATGGTAAGTTGTATGTGCTAACATATAAGTTCCCATAACCAACGCAACTCTCCTATGTTGTCCACATACAGGTGCAGAATGATCACTCGGTTTAATTTGTAAAACAGGGACTTTTGCACTATCTTTCATTTCTTATTTTGTTAACCTCCAAAGAGATAATGTAAACTTGCCATATAAACTAATTTATCATTATTCATCTAAGTTCAAAATGAAATATTACACCACTTAAAGGGTAGACTTGATAAAAATGGTAATTTTGGATAAATTCTGAAAATATAGTGCTCATGGTAAGTTGTATGTGCTAACATGTAAATTCCCATAACCAACGCAACTCTCCTGTGTTGTCCGCATACAGGTGCAAAATTATCACTCTTGGTTTAATTTGTAAAACAGGGACTTTTGCACTATCTTTCATGTTTTTTGGTAAACCTCCAAAGAGATAAATGTAAACTATGCCATTCTTGTGAAAAAGGAAAGTTTATGTTTGTGGAGGTATTATTTTTCTTTTGTGTTTTATGTGAGATAGAATGTCTGATACTTCTTGATGGGTTAGGTAAGTGTTTTGTTCCTTAGTTGAGTACATTTAGGATTACTTACGAAACTATGACTATGTCTGCAGATTCCTACTTTGGTGTCATCACAAAAGAAGGAAGAGATTGTGGGCTCAGCTGGCATGAAATCACTGAAAGCTTTTGCATTACTTGGAGTTGGGATTACTGGAGCTTTAAGCTTTGCATCCTTGGCATCTGCTGATGAAGCTGAGCATGGTTTACCGGCACCAAATTATCCATGGCCTCATAAGGGCATCCTGAGTTCATATGATCATGCATCGTAAGTAAAAGAGTGTTAGTGCTTTTTTTGTTTGTATCCTGAAAATTGAAACTATACTGTGTTAGGAACCATTTTTTTTTGTTCCGTCTATAAGCTAAGGTCTTTATTATATCTCATACTTGGAAGATGGTTATTGGATAAATGAGACAATTACAATTGGTTTGTCTTTCCCTGCCTTACCTGACTATATTTTCAATTTTTTAGATGTTTTATAGCTTCTGAATTATTATGTCCACGCTTGTGATTTTGTAACTTGATCACTTGTGCATGATATTGTTAACAAGTATTTATGATCTTTTTTAATGATATGTGTACTCAGTTTAAGACTGGTTTAACAAATTATGACACAACACGATATGCACAGAGTTCGGCGGGGTCACCAAGTTTATCAACAAGTCTGTGCTTCTTGCCATTCTATGTCCCTGGTGTCATATCGAGATCTTGTTGGTGTGGCGTACACGGAAGAGGAGACCAAAGCAATGGCTGCCGAAATTGAGGTTGTTGATGGCCCCAATGATGAAGGGGAAATGTTCACTCGTCCTGGCAAATTAAGCGATCGGTTTCCTCAGCCATACTCAAACGAACAAGCAGCAAGGTTTGCAAATGGAGGGGCATATCCTCCAGATTTGAGTCTGATTACAAAGGTACTACCTCCCCTCGACTATCTTGGTTACTCATAGCTCATTTTTCTTTGACAAACTTGATTTTCTGTCCTTTTTCCTAGGCACGACACAATGGACAGAACTATGCGTTCGCTCTTCTCACTGGCTATCGCGATCCTCCTGCTGGTGTTTCAGTAATACACTGGTTTCTCAATGATAGCATTGCTTATAATTTCTCATTTTTTTAAATTGGTCTCATAATGTTCGTTATTGATGTGATTACATAGATTCGCGAGGGGCTCCACTATAATCCTTATTTCCCTGGCGGTGCGATAGCCATGCCGAAAATGCTTATCGACGGTGCTGTCGAGTACGAGGATGGTACTCCTGCAACTGAATCTCAGGTAATCGAACACAAGTTGTGTCCCTATTCATACACTGTTGGATTAGATACTAATTTCGCGAATGCCGCTATTGCTCCAGATGGGTAAGGATGTTGTAACATTCTTATCTTGGGCGGCCGAACCTGAGATGGAGGAGAGGAAACTGGTAATCTCCAGCCCTTTGCATTTATATTCCTAACTATGCATCTTCATGTGTAGCTTTCGTTACTAAACTCATCCTTGTGCTTTGGTAGATGGGATTCAAATGGATTTTTGTACTCTCACTTGCACTTCTCCAAGCGGCATACTACCGGCGGTTGAAGTGGTCGGTTATCAAGTCGCGGAAGTTGGTTGTGGATGCCGTCAACTGATCCTCTATTTTGAATTTCATTTTGCGGGAAGGCGGGAATAATGTCAATGGACAATGTACATTACCAGATAGAGCCTAAAGCATTTTTTTCATTCCTTCTCCATGCGAGAGAAGTATGTTCTTCTCAACTTAATCTTTTTCGATTCTTCAAGGTCTGCAATGACTTTAAACAGATGGTATTTTTTTGGAACATCATATTTTTTTTTTTGGCAAGCAAATATCGATATCTCTGTCTTGATGAGCATAGGGACAACATTTTGGATTATGTTTTCTTTTTTCTCTTTAGCTTTCTTCCAGAATGGTAGTATTTGAATTACTCTATCCAATGAAAGAGCGTAACATTATTAGCATCCCAACTCCAACAACTATGGAGTGAAGGATCGACTGTGACGAGGAACAATTCCTAATGAAATAGATGTAGCAGTGGTTTGATGGAGTTCAAAGTTTTTATTTGATAAAAAAATAATTAACGAGGTTTTTCAATCTAGGGTGATCTGTTCAGTTCTACGGAAGTTTTCTATCGGCCGTCAAGATAAATCGGAAAGTGTTCGCGACGGATGATTCAGAAGTCTAGCGTTCACGTCCTATTTAGAGGAATTTGTTTTTTTTGAAAAATACGTTATAATTAGGGATTGAACGATAGATGTTTAAAATGATAACTAATTATTTTTTCGTTATATTATAATTCAGGGACAGCATAGTTATAAAAAATTAGATTGTTAATAAGTCAATCAGAAATGATTGATGATCTAGGATATATTGATGTATATGTCAATCAGAAATGATTGATTAATCTGTTAATAAGTCATTTGATAGCAATTCTATTTATCACTTGAACGAGAAGATCATTTTGCCATAAATATCAGCGTTCTGAAAATTGAATCGGACCGGCCAATTAGACCGGTTGAATTGGGAATCGGTCGGATTTCCGACCCGAGTAGACTATGAAAATCGACTGCTCAAGAATCGAATGTGAACCGTTTTGAACCGATTGGAAACCGGTGAACCGGGCAAATTGGACAAACGGATTTGGTTTATTTTCTTTTTCATTTTTGATTTTTTTTCCCTTTTACAGTTTTGCTTTCTTACTAAAAAAATAAAAATTTAAAAATAAAATGTCAAAAATCTAGTTTGCTTTCTCACAAAGTCCCAAACGAACAAACTTGATATTTGCTTGCAAGAGAGTCGCCGCTGCCAGCCTCTCATCGTGTCGCGCTTGCCTCCGCCAGCCTCGCCAAGTTGGCCAGCCGCCGCCAGCCTCGTCAAGTTGTCCCCCCACCGCCAGCCTAGCCGCATCACCCCGCCACCCTAATGGTTTTAAATTTGAATTTTTCTTTGAAACTAATCTTTTTTTTTCAAGATATCGTGCTGAGTTGCTGACAAAAACAAATCACATGCTCAACTTAGTTTATCCAATCTTGAAGAAAGTAGTTGGGTAAGTTGTTAGTTTCATATATTTATATAAATACATGTTTTATTATAAACCGATTATATCCTAGTTGGACCCCCGATTAAACCAATTGAATCTATAAACCTCTGAACCCTTGCCCCGACCAGTTCGAAGTCCGGTCCAATTTTCAGAACCTTGATTAATACCTCTTCTCTTATATTTTCTCTAATTTTTATATATAGGGAAGATGATAGGATTGGGTTATTTATAGAAATGCTAAGAGAGCATTTAGTTTGTTTCATTTTTTATTTTTATTTTTTAAAAAATATATTTTTTTCATATTCTAGAGAATGACTTTACTACCTTCTTTAATTTTTCAGAAAATATTATATCTTTTTTTATAAAAAAGTAAGTCTGAAAAATATAAGTCAAACACGTTTTTTAAAAAATCATATTTTCTATAAAAAATAAAAATAAAAAATAAACATACCAGATGTAACTTAATTTTTTATATAGGATATAGGGAAGATGATAGGGTTGAATTATTTATAGAAAAGAAAAAGTCGAAAAGGATTATTTATAGAAAAGAAAAAGTTGAAAAGGATGTAATTTCCTGATCGAATAACGATCCTTTTTCAGATTTAGTATAGATAAAGGAATTTAGGTTGATAAATTTCATTCTTGCCTATTTGTAAAATATTTGGTTTAACAACTTGGCCAAAAACAAAAAGAGTGTTTTTTACAATTAATGAGAGATTAGGATAGATGGTGAATAAAGGATATTTCAGTGTATTAAGTTTCCATCAATATGGTAATAAAAGGCGATTTGGTCATCCTAGCGTCTCCGTCAACTTGTCCCAGAGCCGACACAGAGGAGGTAAATCACAGAGGTTACTAGTTCGGATACTGTAGCTAGTGCGTGGGGAGAGCGAACACATTGATTTTGTTAGGTTTTGATCCTCAAACCTTAAGGTAGTAACACTCAATCCATCCTGCGAGGACAGTTTCCATCAATATGGGATCTAGGATGAAGAGTTTATTATACCTTGTCTTACTTAGGAGTGTAAATGAATCGAGCATTTTGAGTCTTGTTTGAAAACTTTTCAATTTGGCTTGAAAAATATATGATTTTATTTGAAATTATCAAACTCAAGTTGAACTCAAATATATTTGATAATTTTTTTAATTGAATTTAAATCTATAATATTTTATTTGATTGTCCATGAGTTATTCGCGAGAGGAATCGAATCAAATTTTGATTATTTTTTATATAATTTTAATTTAAATATATTCAAATTAAGATCTGAATAATTCAAATTAAATTTGAATTTAAATTATTTAGAATGATAATTCAATTTTGCTCGAATGAAGGATCAATTTGATTCAAAATCTAAATTCAAATCGAAGCTATATATATATATATATATATATATTAGTTTCATACTATTTGATTCAATTCAGTTCGTTTATTTCCTTAAAAAAACAATGAACCAAGTAACAATCGAACCTAAGACGATCGTCAATTCGTTTGCTTCCTTAGTCTTATAAGAAATTATTTTTGCGACTCAAATTTGTGAGTATAGGGCATACGATAACAATTTTACCGTTTAAAATTCAATTTGAAATTAAAATTCTTCTCTAGCAAAACAGAGCCTAAAAAAAAAAAAAATCCAATTTGAGTATTTGCCTTTGCTATTTTGTTGTAGAATGCATCTTAGATCATAAAATTTATGATGACTTCAAAAAATAACTGTATATGACGACGACAACGACCATGATAAATATTAGGTTGCTCATATTTGTGCGTAGCGATCCTTCTTGTATCATTGATATATGTGTATATAAACATAAATTTAGACAAATTATCGTCATGACTATGCATTGAATCACAATAGCTCTTTTGGGTTCTACCTACAATCCAACGATAACTAATGCGTAAACAAATATAAAAAGTTCTACATATAATTCAATGAAAAGATAAGAGTTATACGAAAGTATGAAACCTCAACAATTCTGATTGAAGAACTCGAATGCTTGTTGACATTTTAACCAAACACTATCAATTTAGTGATTGAATTGCTATTCTGTTTTAATAAAAACAAATTACTTCATAACTAAATCCTAAAGATAAGAAAGACAATCGCAAATGGAAGAATAATTACCACTATGGAAAATAACCATCCATGTAAGGCTTTATTATCTGTCGAAAGGAAGAGTAAAATTTCCTCCGTAGTACTCGCTAATGGAAGCCTGTTGCAATATGAAAGATAAAGATATTTTAGTAGATTTCTTTACAAAAATAAGAGCATAATTTGCATCAACATATTTTGAGTACGACTAAAGAACATGGAAAGAAATAGAACAATTAATCCAGATTACTTTTAGGCATAACGGAACTCGATAACAAGAAGACTTTCTAGCATAAATTCTCGTATCAAGATGAAGCGCCCCCACAGGCTGGAGCAGTTGGTTAGGCGCTTGCCACTTGCAACGGAGGTCAAGGGTTCGAAGGTCGACGGTATGCGCGAGTGGTAAAAACTCGGCTGCTGTTTAAAAAAAAATCCCTCGACCCCAGGCGTCTCGCCACACCAGCATTCACCGTGATTTACCCCCTCTGGACACTTGTGGGGCAGAGACCAGGGGGCCGTTGGGGTGGCAGATCCACCTTTTTGCATCGTATCAAGATGAAGCGAAATCCACAAGGATACAACGATTAATTAGTATAATGGTAATACATTAACATACACAATGCAACATAGTTTGTTTATAAGCTATTCACATTTTTTGTTATGAACATAAATAAGTTCTTACCGAGATATGCATCTAGTTTGTTCTCCCTAAGAAAATATATTTGAACAAAGAAAAAAGATCGTATCATGTGAGGATTTTTCCATGTCAAGCCAATTCGGTATATAAAGAAGATAGCTTTTGGAATTTATACCTGAAGAAAAGGAAGAGTCAGGTCATACACTTGGAATAGCGACTTGAAATTTGTCGCAAACCTGCATGATCAAATGATGTATATCCATGATTAGGATCATATTAGCCACGTCCTGATACATCCAGTAATAATACGAAAAAGAAACTGAAGAAGTTCAGAATAGTATTAAATTTAGAAGAAACATATGCTATTAAAAATAAAGATGCACCTTCTTAAAATCCGAAAGCAAATGTACAATTCTTCAATATCCGATTCAACCTTCAGCTTAATATATTGCTTGAAGAGCTCAACCAAGCTGCAAATCATTTCATCTGATTCCACTGAACTTAAGTCAGAAAGTGAAGAAAGAATAGGACTTAAGGACTCAAGTGTCAAGGAAAGAAGACCATTTGCATCAGATCTGGTAAACTGCGTTGCGATAGTGTTTGAGACCAAGCAATTACTACATTGGAACTTCTTAACCCAACCTGTCATATTAGGAACTTCAGGATTCTCATTTCCAGGAAAACTAGGGGATCTATGTGGAGGCAGGGATGCAACAATATCAGCCTTCAATTCTTTAGGTAGCTGATCGAGCACCGAGTAATCTAGCTGACTAAGAGACTGAGGTATCATATCTGACCAATTATCAGCATGAGTAGTAGGGTGTAAATCATCTGACCTTGAATATGATGCTGTGCATGTCTGAATTTGTTGAAGACCATTTTCATTAGCTCCCTAGAAATGCCCATATAACCAAGATGAGCATAAATATAGCCAATATTAACAGAGGATTGACAAAAAGAAGACAAATAAAGTCAAGTTCAAAGCTCCAAGAAACTCTCGAACAACAGAAATTTCAAATATTAGGAGTAACAATTCAGATAAAGAGCAGATCCTCTGACTTCATGTCAAGCTAAACTCAATATGAGGAAGAAACATATGATCAGGTTGCCAATGCCAAATAGTATTAGATGGTTTGCTGAGTGGATAGATTTACAAGACAAAATTATAAATTAATTTTTTTTCTATAGATCTTGTTGTAAATTAAAACATCAAGGGATCATGAATACCAATAGAAATAGAATAGAAAAATAGTTACAAGTATGTTGCATGTTAGTAGAAGAAAACATTTCACCTGGAGCTGCTGATTGCAAGGTCCATCATATGGACTATCTAATCGTTCCTTTAGCTTTACTTCATTCACACATGCAACAGTCTGCCCCATCTCTATTCCCTTGTGTTTGTCTTGCATATCGTCAATTTTTGATGCTGCATATTCAACCTCACAGAAATGTTCGGTTCCATTAAACATAACTTCTCTGTATGTTGAACATTCACCTTCCTCATCGACCATCAAGTGTTTCAATTTTTCATCCTTAAATAACAACGGCCTACCGGTAGATAGTGGTCTCCGATTTGATATAGTCTTAGAAGTAAAGTAGGAAGACAGCTTTTGTTGCTTGTGAGTCCCATTCTCAAGCTCATTTAACTGGTAAGGAACCCCTAAATAAAAGGAAAAAAATTAAAGAAATAAGAAATGCATTTCATTTAGCATCAAATAAAATCGATTTTATTGGTGTTTGCAATACATATGCTAAATATGTCCGAACTATCATTTACGAGGAACCTCACAAGGTCATGAAGTTAACTAATACTAATCAATGTGCAAAAGATGAAGTGGAAACAACTACGATCCCTCCATCTAGCTCCATGCAAGATATGTCGCTAGTGATATACAATTCAAAATCATGCCTACTTAACACCAGCAACTTACATTTTCGATTGTTGAATGATCCATTTTCCATTAGAGATACAACCAAGGAAGAATCTAGTATGTATTGATTGAAATGGCCAAATTTAAATGTCTCATGATTTTTACATTCAACACAATCCATTCATATCAGTTTCTGCACTATACCAAACAATGGATCATTTGTCCCATCTCCCAATTCTATTTCACCAGCCATCTATGTTTTTGCACTATTTGTGTTGTCTCACTCTTTATCAGGAATAACTTGATTAGTAACCACAAACTGTCTGAAATATTTAGGGCAGCTAACTGAATCTTCTGCTATCTTTCATTTTTCAAACTTCCAAAACTTTAACAGGGATATCTGCTCATTAGACCTATATCTTTACTATCCAAAAAGCTTCCTTAAAGTCAGAAGAACAATGGAAAATATGGTTTGGTTAGCAAGTAGGAATAGAGTGAAATAGAATTTTGTTGGTTGATGGAGAGAGGACTAGAATATGAGAAGAAAAGACAACTCTGAAATATCCTCAGCAAAATGTCAGAGTTATTTTACAATAACAGTAATCAACTTTCCATCCAACTAAATGGCCAACTAGACTTTGTATTTGACCTCATGAATCATTAACTACCATATTCAAGATGTTTATGTTAATTGCAAATGCAAAATTCAGGAAGCTATCATTAAAAGGAAGCAACTATTTAGCAAAAGGCAGTAGCCAAATATCATCTGAACGATAAATCTTAAAGGAAGCAATGAAAAAGGAGACCATGAGTGAGTAAAGGCATTTACAGCTCAAAAGCTTGTTGGCAGCCACGGATTCAACCACCCAAGCAGGTTTCACTACTGGAAGCCCTCGACTGAATGCCCTGAACCATAGAAAAGATCACGATACTCGATTAAATGAATGTTTAAAGAAACACAAAAAAAGCTATTGTGATGTTCCTAGGCGACCTGAAATTTCTCATTTTGCTGTCGGGCAGATGGCTGCAAATGATATGTGTCACAGAGCGCCTCGAAAAATAATTCTCGTACCGACCGCCATGATTCAGCATACAAGCTCTGAGCTCCTAAAGGCACCCATCCAAGAACACACTGTCACGGCCGATTCAGCAGATCTAATGATACAATTGGCGTCAAGGCACCTGACTGGGAGGGATCGTGAATCCGTCAACGAAGATCGAGATACCAGAGAATATTCCCTTCCCGCTTCCGATTCGGCCAAGCGAAGCGGCGCTGGCGTCGAATTGCTCCCGAAGCTTTTGGTTCTTCACCTCCATGTAGGAGAAACCCGAAAGCAGAGTTGCGTGCCTTGCGGGATGACCGAAAGGAGGTTTCTTGGCGTCGCGACGCCCGAATTCTCTAGGGTTCCTGGTCCGTGTGGGATCGGATCCGGTCGCCGCGCAAGGGAAAAGCGAAGATCTAGGGGTCATCGTTGCGACAGGAGATGGGAAGGTAGCCGGCGGTGGCCGGTCGCCGTGTTTCTGGAATGGAGATGGGCGCCGCTCCGCCGGATTTAAAAACGACGAAGGCGCACGTGCGAGGCAACTTGTTGCGGGTGTTTTTAGAAATATTGAAAGATTATGGAGGTGAATGAATAAACCAGAGATATTGAAAATTAAAGGGGCTAAATGACAACTTTTGATACGCAATCCCCGCACATCGCGTTGCCTTCCTTCCTCGTCCATGGGCCATGGCTTTCCCTCCCTCTCTTTCTCTCCAAGTTTAGCATTCTCCCAGCGAGGCGTGGCCACCCCCCTCTTTGGATATCTACCTCCTCCTCCTCCTCCGCCTCTCTTCGAGCCCTAGGGAGTTCCTTCAACTGTTGGTTCTGCACCGAACGCGAAGCATCTCCCCGCCTGCCTCCTCATGGCAGTGAGTGCATTGCTTCCCCTAGTTTTCCTCTTCAGTTCTGTCTTCTTTTTGTTGTTGTTGTCAAAAATCGTTTCTTTTGGTTCCTTTTGCTGTTTGATTTCCTCATCTGGTGTTTCCTGGGAAATGGCTTGGTTTTTGATTCATTCGCTTTGCGTTTTTATCGTTACTGGCGCGAGATGTGATGCTGTTTGATCCGTGATTTCGTCATTTGGCATGTCGATCGGATTGCTTTCGAATAAAAGGCTCCTCTTTTCTTTTTAGGGTTCTTCCTGTTCTAGTTTTCCAATAGGGGTTTCGGTCTGTTTTGTCCCCCTTTTTCTATAAACGGGTTAGGAAAGATGGATTGAATTCATCATGTTGATTGGATGGCATGTTGTTGTCTAGTCAATCTGAAATTTCTCAAAGTAACCTACAAGGTTCTATTAGATTGCTTAGAATCAATTCCTGAAAGAAAAGAATCTAATTCAGAAAGGAAAGTGAATTTCATGAACTAAGGTTTCACATATTTTGTTTGGACAGATTGAAAAGGATTTTGATGCTCAATATTAGAAGTCCAAAGTGTGTATGTTTCCTCAAAAATGAGTTCATCGACCCTAAACCACTCTTTTGTTAAAAATATCTGTCTGCTGTTTAATTTGTTGTTTAATTTGCAACATAGTGACCTGCGCATTCCTTGTGTAGCATTTGCTATATCTATGATATGAGCTCACTTTAGCTTCTAAAATTCTCTCTTTTATCACTTAAGATTCCTTGTATGTTTCATACACTTGTGATCAACTCGCATTATTACAACATTAGCATTGGAAAAGATAACCTCACTGCGTTTGGAAACCCATGGAATTCAATTCTATCAAGGAATTGAATTGAATTTCATGGTTTGGAAGCAACTTAAGTGAAGGAATTGAATTCTCATGGGAATTGAAATCCAACAAAACTAAGGAATTGAAATCAGACCCAAATGGGTGTGATTTGGTATGGAACTTGAATTCCAACAAATGAAAATACTAAAATAACCTTACATAAATATAATGTTTGATTCCTAACCTATCAATGAAAGGTAAAATAGTAAAAGCAATCAAATTCATTCAGTTTTAAACTCATTCCAAACAAAGGAATTGAATTCAATTCCTTTGTTTACCGGCTCATTCCAAACATAAGAATTGAATTCAATTCCCGCTGGAATTTAATTCTTGATGGAATTCAATTCAATTCCATTACTTAAAAACTTTCCAAACGGGGTGTAAGAGATTGGCATTCAACTAGTGAGGTTGTGTTTGTAAACAAACTAAACTATCTGGTTTGGTTTTTCGGTTTCTCATGGTATGTGTCGACTGATAAAATTTCTCTAATGATGTTTTAATTTCACAAAAGTATTAATCTAACAGTTGAAATAGATTTCACCAATGCTTAATCATGTTCTTGATTTACCAAACTCTATTCAACTGCTGCTGTTCTTTATTTCACAACAGCGGGGGCATGTGCCGCGCTTTGGTGATTGGAACCAAAATGCTGCCTACACGACATGTTTCGATACGGCACGCAAGGAAAAAGCTTCCGGCGGAAGCATTTTCAAACCATATGATCCGGAGCAGGCGGGAGAGTTATGCAAACCAGGAGGAGAGCTCCACAAACCCAAAGGAGAGGTCCGTAAACCCAGAGGAGAGCCCCACAAACCTGGAGGCCTAGCTGCAGAACCTCAATATCCAAAGGAAGTCCGGCACAGGGACAAGCATCAGGAGTACTACAATGGACGGAAGCATGAACGGAGAGCAACTGATTGTCGGGAAGAAAGGAAACACAAAGGTAGACACCATGGAAACCATAGGAGCTTAGGTGAAGCCGGCTTCTTTCCTTCTCAGTCACCAGTCAAGCAGGGAAGAACTTCAAATACTCTACATACAACACCGGTAAGAACAATCTTCTTTCTCAAGTATCACAAAGTAGAGAACAACTAAGACAAAGTCGTTTGGTTTCACTTAAAATTTGATCGAGTAACACAAATCCTATTAGTAGGGAATTATGTCAATACAGTTTGTATTCCATCAGACCAAGTTGGTTGTCGAAGAAGTTTAAAATTATATTCATTTTATTTTGACAGACTCGCCAAAGAACCACCACAGTGCCTAAATTCGGAGAATGGGATGCAGCAGATCCTAAATCAGCTGCTGGATACACTGTCATCTTCAATCAAGTTAAAGAAGACAAGAAGGCAGCAGCTGCAAGTCCCATTCCATCATTTACTCAACCTGCATTTCCTCCACAGCGCCACAGGTCTTACTCCGAGAAAGAGCATTCCTTTTTCAGTAGGGTAAGTTATAAATTGTACTTTGTTTCTCGTCTCACCCTTTCTAATTGATACCGTTTACCAAGATGCACCGTTATAAATTTTCCAACCAAATGATGCATGAGGTCTATCTCCGATACATGTAGTCAATTTCGCTGTGAAAATCACAAATTTATCCATTGTTTAGCTTTGAGACGCACCTACTTGAATATTTTAGTCTTATGGGTGTCCACAAATATGTCCTTTTTACCTCAAATCTTGTTGCAAATTGATTTGCAAATTATCTTGCGGCACAATTTGGGATTTTTTAAAGATCACTAGCTGATTAAATCATCTTGTGTTTTGAAAAACACAAACATCGGTTTGCTTTGACACATCTCGAGTTGCACATTTCTAGTTTCTGAATATCTAAATACTTGTGTTGTGACCTCGAAAATCTTCCTTAAGGTGTTTTGCCGATCGTCTTGTGGCCCATTTTGTGTCATCGAGTCGATTCTCAAACTACCTCGAATCATAAATTTATCTCATGTTTAGTTTTGAGACATCCTAAATTCAACATTTCTACTTGCATTGTGAAAGCTCAAATATATCCTAAATTTCACTTTTGGACATCTTGAGTTGAACATTTCTGTTTCCAATTGTTTGAAAATGTATCTTTTTACCCTAAATCTTGCCGGTAGGAGAATCTTTTGAAGAGGAAATCATCCTTTTTATAGAAAAACATGTTCATGAATACTAAATTGTATTTTTTTTTCATCTCATCTGATTCTGAAATAATCTATTGATTCCGCAGATGATTTCATGTCTACGTCCGAGCGTCAAGAACTGATCGAACGAACTCTCAGAAGGACGAAACCATGGAAAGATTTCTCGCTATTGGTTGATGCATTTGTTTGATATGTTGGATATGTTGTTCTTACTTTTGGTGGGCCAAATGCTTTGCGAAGCTCAGTTTAAACAGATGAAAGATCCTAATGAAAAACTCAATGTAATCTTGTGTTCGATATGCCGTTCGGTGTCTCGAGGATGTGTACATGTTACAAACCTAGCTCAACAAAGACGAAAAGAAGGGATTGATTTCGACTTTGCTAGTCATTATGAAATTATTGTAATCGCGTGTTACAACATTTAGTACAAAGATGTAGGCAGCCGAGGAGATTTGGTTTTTTGCTTTGACAGTCGTAAAATTATTCCAAGCATTGTTATGACATTTAGAACAACAAAGTTGAAAAGGGAGAAGAATGCGGCGTTTGGTTGGTGTTCCGGAAGGAAATCGACGCGGATGACGAGTCATCAAAGAGCAACCCACGAGGACAATGACGGGGAGAAAGATGATCGCGTCCTGCAGATCAATACGAGCGTTAATGGGAGCACACCGGAAGGTTTTTCGTGGAGCCCACTCCGACGTTCAAGTCAAGGATCACAGTTATCTCAGGAGGACAACGAGGAAGTAGAATTGCCTTAAGTTCGGAAAGCTTACCCCTACCTGAATGCCGAAGCACCTTATATATCTGAGGGCCTGATCACACGTGTCTCCACATTCCCTAATCGTCGGTTACATGATAACTTTTAGGTAACGACCGTTGCGATCATTAAGACTTTAATTGTCGCGTGTAGCGGATAATAATTATCCGACGACTTTCCTGTTCTGGAAAGAGGAACGACTACTTGAAGTCGGCTGTCTGATATATTGATCTTCGGGCTCTGCTCTCCCGAGTTGGTCTCGGGGTCTCATCTCCCGAGCTGACCACGGGGCCTTCATTTGGTTTACCAAGAGAGTCTCGATAACCTGAACTCCGGTCGGACCTCGGGCGTCTGTCCTCCCGAGGTGGTCTCGGGAGCTTGAGGCCCGACCTGACCTCGGGTGTCTGTCCCTCCGAGGTGGTCTCGGGAGCTCGACCTCGGCTCTCAGATTCAGTGGACCCTGACACATAACTTCTCCGTGTCACATGTTTATCCTGCTATGTTCAACCCCATCAGATGTAATTATAAAAATCTTGTTCGATTTTCAGCAATGAAACCTGCAAAAGCTAGAGTTTTTCACGAGTCCTTCGAGTGCTAGAGACAAGGACCGGACCCCTTCATCATTGCACTGGTGGAGTGTGCCAAGCACCCACCGGAACCCTGCATTGAGGGGCTCTTCATGCTGAATGCCCGCTGGGCCACTCCTACCGTTACCTTCTTCTACCAAAGGGTAGATTTTCCGTCTCATTTTTTTTCCTATTCCCTCTGTCCCACTCTTCGGTGGCGGCCGACAAATCATCCGATCGTCGATTGGACACTATCGGCGACCTTCGGCCACCGCCCCGAACAAAACTATATCCTGGGGGTACGGTGAATCCGTCGAGATTACCGCAATTGCGATCTCGTCAGATTCACCGTCGAATCCGACGATATTGCAATTGCAGCGATTCTAACCGGTTCACCATTCTTCCAGAATATCATTTGATTCAGGACGACAATTAAAAATCATCGGTGGTGTCCGATCGACAATCGGATGATTCGTTAGTCATCATCGAAGAATGAGATAGGCGGGACAAGGAAAGAAGTGAGATAGAGAATCCCGTCTACTTCGACCATTGCTCTCCCACGTAACACTGGACAGTGGCTGCAATCACGGGCCGCTGTTCGGCGTGCTAGTGTGGACGATGTATTGCAACGGGTAGAAGGATGGGTTCGCAATAGAGGTGGGCGATGGAGTTCAACGTGGAGGTGTTTAGGATGATGCGCTCGATCTTGACTAACACTGAGGTTCTGCCAATGGAAGGGATGCGAACGGCGTCAGGAAGAGGATGACACAGTAAAAAATAAACTAGAAGTGTGAACTTTGATTTTTTTTTATTTAAACTTTAATTAATCGATTCAATTAACACCTAATTTAATAGGATAATTTAAATAACATTTCTAAACCCTTAATTAAATTATTCTATTAAAATATATATAAATTTATTTCAAATTATAAACTATAAATCAATTTTATTTATTTATTATATATATTATCACTCTATTACTATCATTATATTATCAATTTAATTTATTTAAAAAATTAATCAAATATCAAATTGATTTAGCAACAAAAGTATTTGGGATTGAACCAACGGTAACATAACAAATATTAAATTAGATTATAGTATTATATAAGATTGAATCAAACAATATTAAATTCTATTTTATTCTCATAATTAAGATTATATATAATAACTTGAACTAAATATATTTTTTATAGTAGTCGAAAAAGGGGAAGAATACCTTTGAACCCTATTATAGTCCTGGTAGCTCCCACGGGCTGGATCGGATGGTAAGACGCCTGACTAATTTGGTCGAGGTCACAGGTTCGAGAGTCGCCAGTTGCGCATGGGGATAAAATCCTGGTCTGCTGGCATTAATTCCCTCGACCCCAGGCGCCTCACCACACCAGTGATAACAATGGTTTGCCTCCCTATGGGGCCGGGACCAGGGAGCCGTTAAGGTGGCGGTTCCACCTTCTCTCACAGTTCATCCTCAAATTATATGAAAAAAGATAAATCTAGCCAGAACAGTGACCAAAATATAGAGGAGGATAAGAACCTGACTACTAATCAAGAATTGATCCCAGATCTCATGATGACAATACCCTATATATCAATCAACTATCTATCCCGATAGGACAAAATTATTCTAATTGTTTCTACAAAAGGTTATACACCAACCTTGGATGTCATCATACATGATCTCTTCAATAATCATTTATAGAAATAAATTAAAAAATTAAACATACCATCACATGAGAGTGTATTTTTCCAATTTGATTGGAAATCAACCCTTAGCCCCAATCGTATTACTACACTTAGTGCACGAAAGGCGAGGATTTCATGATTATCTCCAGATAAATTCCCAACTATGTGATAGTCATGTGCATCATCAACTTCGTGCCGACTTAATTGAAAATATTTGGTCACAATACAACAATAACCCCTGAATTAATATTTTGAGCAATGATAGGGAGAGTGAAAATGGGAGAGTGAATAGCATAGTGAATGATGTGGCATGACATGACATGACGTGGCATTTTACATGCACACATCTGATTATCGCTTGGACACCATCGACCGCCTTCGGCAGCTGCCCCGAATCAAACTATACCCCAGGGGGCACGATGAACCCGTCGAAGATCGCTGCATGCAAGGTGTCACGTTATTCACTATGCTTTTCACTCTTCCATTTTCACTCCCTATCATTTTTCTAATATTTTATTATTTCGCTTTATGTTTAATTTATATGTTATTTTTTAATTATATGCAAGTGTATTTTTTTTAATATTTATAATAATATTTTAATTTCAAATAATGATAAATATATTTAAAAATATTAATATTATTTATTTTAATTAATAATCATTTAAATTAGCAAATGAAATTGAAAATAAAAAATATGTATGTGAGAGAATGAATATGTGAGATAATGTGTATGTGGCATGTGAACCCCACAAATAATGAGTGTTGAATGTTAAATGAATCTGAGAGAATAAAGATGTTAATGTGTATGTGTATGTGGCATGTGAGTCACATGCTTTCTGATGAGGTGGTAAGTATTATAACATTAAAGGTGTTAATGATTGCGGATGCCCTCATAGTTACAGTACTCTAAGGAATTTTCATAGAATTCCTAAGAATTGAATAATTATTCGATCAAGTACTAAAGCATAAAAATCGAGCATAAAATCGTCATAATTGAGTACTATAAAGAATTTTCAGATAACTACTCCACAATGGAAATAGATAAAATACAATCGGAAAATTAAACCTTAAATATTGGGCATTAAATCGACAGTCAAAAATTAAGACGCGGCTTCACTTTAATTGGCAGCCAAAATTACACACCCAATCAAAAAAATTAAACACCATATCTCATAGAATCATTTAATTGAAAAAGATCAAACATAAACTCACTCATAAAGATGCAATTTAAATGATAAAAATCATAAAGTCTAGAAAAAAAAATCATACCTTTTGTAAGTACCGTGCAGGCCAGCAGGGTGAATAGCCCTGCAAATAAAAACTATATCTTTTGTATAACTCTTAGCAAAGATGATAGATTAGTCCAACAGTTAATTTAGTCATAAATAATAAATAAAAAACAGTAAGAGACTAGTATTTACTTGGTTGGAATCGGGGCGGTTGCTAATCCAAGGCGTTGAAAAAAGTTCCTCTAGAAATACTCCTTTGGTGTAGGCGGAGAAACATCTTACAGACTTAAAACAACTCAGGAAAATCAATTACAATTGTTGTGCCTTCTTCCAAGCTCTAATGCTCTGTTTACTTGGGAGAGCGGAAAGTAAAACTAAGGAAAAGTTTCCGCAGTGGAAATTTTTTCATTGTTTACTTCATTAAAATTTAAAGAAGGAAGAGAAATATAATCCATCCGCGGATAGTTTTGGAGCCAAAATCGATCAACTCAAAATCGGACGGAAAGCAACGGATGGATAAAAAATGACGCATGTACCCCTTTGCATTTACAAAATTACATCATAAACCAAAAAAAAAATAACGCATGTACCCTTTTTAATTCATAAAATTACACCATATACCAATAAAATGACGCATGTACCCTTTTGCATTAATAAAATTACACCGCATGTACCCATCTTCTTCAATCATGGTAAACAAGCATGCAAAGGAAAGGATTTCTTTTCCTTTCCCTTCTCTTCCCATGCCCCTAGGTTTGTTTAATCCATCCATCATCCACTCTTTCAGGTAAACATAGCATAAGGGCTATTTATAGCACAAAAACTAATATTACCGTTGTACTGACGTGGACCTGAGATGCCTTAGTTGTCATCTGAGGCACCTTAGTTGGATAAGATTTTATCCACAACGCCAACCGTAACTATTGATAAAATTCAATCTGAGACGTCTCAGTTCCGCTTTTGCGCAAAGATCAAATTGATGAACTAAGGTGCCTCCGAAAACATCTAAGGCTTCTCAGTTGACCTTTTGGTTAAAGTCAACTCCCACATTGACTTTTTCGCCTTTTGTCCGCATGAGTGATTCTGACTAACCAAAGTTAGACTCACCCGAATCTGACTCTGACCTTCCACCTCGAATGGGCTTCCTCCCCAACTTCTCGTCCCTCGAACGTCGCTCACGTCTTTCTCGTCCACCGGTGCACTCTTCCACAGCGTTTGCGTGGCTCGGATGCACCAAGCCTGTCTCTCTTCCCGTGTCATCCTTCTCGTTTGCTGCGTCTTCCGTTCGACTTCCTATGCTCCTAAGCTCCTGCACACTTAGACAGAAGGATTAAATTCAATCAAGACCTAACTTGACTTGGTTGATCACATCAAAACGACCTCGGGGTATTTATAATCTCTCCTTTTTTGATGTACATCAACCCAAGTTAAGTTAGGGTAAACACAACAAGAAAAACACATAACATTGTTTAAGCAATAAAATACAAATATGCAATTAAGTACAATAAGTAATGCAATTAACTTTCAACTCGATCTCCCCTTAACTTAATCCTCATAACTTTCACCCTTTGATCACATCAAAAAATTAGGAGAAAAAACAAAAAAAACTTGAAACTTTCCGAAAAATTAGATTTCTTAAAAATAATTTTCTAAGGATTTTTATATTTAAAAATTTAATTTTTGAATAAAAATTCATAAAATAGTTAAATCATTCTAAAAAAAATTTATAAGTCGATAGGATGATTATCAATCATAAAAAAATTTAGATAACTAGATCTGATTAAACATACTTTCGAAAGATTTTTCAAATAATTGAGATTCTAATTTATTTGATTCTATCAAAAAATCTAAATTATAGCATGCAAACAATCTCAAAATATAAGTAAGATTTTGGAACTCAATATAAGTTTCTATCTACTAGATTTATCAAAAATTTAGGCGAAATATAATTTTAACACTTTTATAATCTGGCTCTTATGGTTCTTCAAATACCAGTTTAGTCATGTAAAATATGTAATTTTTAAATTTTGAAAAAAAATTGAACTACCACATGTATTGTCATTTTCTAATTTTGCTATCCATATCTTTAATTTTTCATTTTCACCTTTTAAACTATCAAACAGATCTAATGGACATGCATTTGCTAACTTCTTTTTCAGATCTATGTTTTTTGTTCTCAATTTACATAAAGACCTAGGCATGAATCTTATACCAGAATGCAGTTTGTCGGGAGAAAGTCTGCATACCTCACTTACCATATTGTTGTGTTTGAAACTAGATGCTCCCCCTTCATCGTTGCTTTCTTTTTTCGAATCTCCCCCTTCATCGATGCTCATATCGGAGGTAGTTGTTTCATTGTCCTCTTCTTGATGACTTATCATAAGTGCAAGTCCGACGTAGGTTTTCGATCTCAGATTCATCTAATGAAGAATCGTCCCACATCGCTTTCAGGTTCTTGTGCTTGGACTTGTTTTCTTTCTTCTTCTTTTTGTTCTTTAATTTTGGACAGTGATCCTTGACATTATCTACTTCGTCATAGTGGTAACATCTGACTTGCCTCTTTCTTGGAGAGCATTTCTTGCCTAGCATCTTAGAAAACTTGTTAGATTTAAATATTTTATTTAATTTTCTTACCACATATGTTGTTTCCTTTTTGTCAGCCGAAGACTCCGAATCTGATTCAATCCTCCTTGTATTTAGGGTGATATTGTCCACCTTACTTTTTCTTCTTGCACATCGAGATTCGTGAAACTCGAAGGTCGAAAATAAACTTTCTAGAGTACATACCTCGAGGTCTTTGGAGATGAAATAGGAGTCGACTATCGACGTCCATTCTGAAGTTCTCGGAAAAGTGTTCAAAGCATATCTTAACGAATCTCGCTTAGTTACCGATTCTATGAGATTCATGAGTCCGGTGATTAGCTTCTTGATCTTCGTATGCAGTTGAGTCATCTCTCCTTCCATCCGAAGGTTGGTTAGCTGGTTTCGAAGTAGATCTCCTCGTGATAGCTTTGCCTCCGCCTTCGTGAAACTCTAGGAACTTCTCTCAGTGTTCTTTTACCAAGTGATAGCTGTGGATGCAGCTGACTTCTTGAGGTGGTAATACTATCAATAGGTGAAATTCTACCTTGGTGTTAGCTACAGAGTTTGACTATTACTTTTTGCTCCAGAGATGCATTTTTTTATCTCGTCATTCTCGCCTTTGGGTACTTCAAAATTATGTTTTATTATTAATAAAATTTCAAAATCGGTTCTAAAGAATATCTCCATCTTTCGCTTCCAAGTCGCGAACTCCCCCTCAAACTTTGGGGATGAATGCTAGTTCCGACCATTATTTTTTGCTTTAGGTGGCAGTTAGTCCTCTGAACAGTTGGACTTTGATATCAATTGTAGGTCTGTGCAGGTCAGCCGGAGCGGGGGTGAATAGCCCGAAAATAAAAATATATCTTTTGCATAACTCTTATCAAAGATGATAGATTAGTCCAGCAGTTAATTTAATCATAAATAATAAACAAAAAATAGTAAGAGACTACTATTTACTTGGTTGCAAACAGGACGGTGGCTAATCGAAGGCATTGAAAAAAGCTCTATTAGAAATACTCATTTGGTGTAGGCGGACAAGTCTCTTACAGACTTAAACAACTTAGAAAAGAGTAGGAAAATCAATTACAATTGTTGTATCTTCTTCCCAGCTCTAGGGGCTATTTATAGTTAAAAAAACCGATGTTACCCTTGTGCTAATGTGGACCTAAGGCGTTTTAGTTGTGATCTGAGGCGTCTCAGTTGGATAAGATTTTATCCACGACGCCAACGATAACTATTGATAGAATTCGATCTGAGGCGCATCGGATACAAACCGAGACGTCTCAGTTCCGCTTTTGCGCAGAGATCAGATTGATGAACTGAGACGCCTCCGAAGGCATCTGAGCACCTTAGTTAACCTTTTGATCCAAAGTCAACTCCTAAGTTGACTTTTTCGTCTTTCGTTCACATGGGTGATTTCTAGTCAACTAGAGTTAGGCTCACCCGAACCCGACATTGCCTTTCCGCCTCGAACAAGCTTTCTTCTCGGCTTCTCATCCCTCAAACGTTGTGCACGTCCTTCTCGTCCACCGGAGTACTCTCCTATAGCGTTTGCATTTCTTGGATGCACTGAGCTCGTCGACTCCTTTCCCGTGTCATCATTCTTGTCTATTGTATCTTCCGTTCGACTTTCAGTGCTCCTAAGTTTATGCACACTCAGACATAGGGATCAATCATAATCATGACCTAACTTAACTTGGTTGATCACATCCAAATTACCTTGAGGTAGTTACACCTACTTCTCTTTTCTTATTCACAGGTTTTTCCCTTCGTTTGAACAAAGTAAGGCGCTACTTCACTTCAAAGTTTTGATTGCTTCTTCAATTTTCCGCCTTCAAGGTCAACTGAATTTGATGGGCATGGTTGTTGATGGTTTAGGATAGAAGTCGACATTAGAAATTGAGACGGAAAGAATGTTTATTAACGGGTTTTAATTAAAATTGAGGGTAATGAGATAAATTGATATCCATTAAAAAGCTGAAGCAAATAAATATGATTGGTCAGGGAATGAGAAGAATTTTTTTTTTAACCTAGGGACTGAGTGTAAGGACAATTTACTGTTTCCCCTTCAACTAAATCCAATTTTCCATCTATTTCTTGAACTCAAACACAACCCAACACAATTCTTAACTTTCTTCGAGTATGAACACCAAAACACAAACCTACGGCCACATTTTTAATTACAAGTCAAACATTCCATAAAGCAAGTTTTGAGGATCAAGAACATTTGGAATTAATTCCATCTAAATCACACACCTTCACTTGCATGCTTCAGGACTTGCCTCTCAACGTTGCTCCACCAAACAACCGAATCTGATGGATCGCAAATGTCAAATATATGCTTCGAATACAATCTCAGAATCGGTGCTTTTCGACCCACTATATCACTAAACAATAGTTTGGTCTAACCACTTCATTAACTTTGCTTCACAAATTGCTAAAGTTGAAGGTTGCTTTCTCTTGTTGGTATGAAAAAAAGAACTTGTAATACAAAGTGTTCACATACCTGCAATTTAAGAGACATTAAATATGAAAGGTTAGGAAATGATTGAGATGCAGATATGATTTTGGTACAAAAATCTACTCTGCTTAATTTCCAAGCTTGAGCAAGCAAAGGACTTTAAGTTATAGAACATTTAATATGTAGGGTTAAGCATATTGTGGTGAATTTTGATGCTAACAATATCGATATGTATCGAACAAGTTCTCTATAGGATTTCAATTCATCTACTTGGTTGAATCTGTCTAGGGAAGACAAGCTAAGAAAATGTTCAAGAGATCACTACTAAGAAAATGAGGGTGTGGAACAAGTCTAGGTAAGACAAGCTGTAGAAGATACTGTATAAAAGCTTAAATGTGGCTACCATAATGTCGATAACAGTCATTTCAGACAAATTTGGTTTGAAAAATCTCATAAACAATGAAAAAGAGAGTAACAAGAAAACATTAGCTTTAGCTCAGTCCAAGAGATCACTACCTTGAATATGCAGACACTAAACTAAGCAAGAGTAATTGAATCACAATTATTTGCTATTACATTAAAACATTGAACAATCTTCTCACAAAATTGTGATAAAGAAAGAAGAACTCTCTGCACAACAAAACAGAAGCAGATCCAAGTCCATGAACTCTATGAATCTGTTATCAAATAACTATTTATCATGGCTAAGTTCTTATGGCTTGAGATGAAATGTTCATCAACAGATCCTGCTATATTGCGCAGAGGCTAATAAAAGCAGGGAACAAACAAGAAAAAGGTTGAACTTTGAACAATCTAAGCTTGATACTTGTTGAACACAAGGAAAATGGCAAGTTATGTTCTTGAACAATCCAATCCAATCCAGAAATTTTACCTATAATTTACCTTTCATAGCTCCAATTCAACCGTGTACATATAGATCGAATGTATTCATTGGAGAAGTCAGAAGAACTCAGGAGAGAAGAAAGAGATCACTTTTTCTGATTTTGTTATCTTCTCTCCGCCGAGAGGCGTTCATTAGAGGCGGAGAATCGTGTCCTGGAAATCATCATCTGGATACGGAAGGTTAAGATCAAACGGAAGTGGCAGCCGCCAGGAAGGAATGATGATGTCGTCGTCATCGACGACGGTGGAAGAGGATCCGCAGTCGCTGTGGCAGTCATCGTCGCCGTATAGCGGACGCGGGGGCACCGGAGGATTGACCTTCCGCCTCTGCACTGGCTGCCGAAGACGGATCGGCGCCGAAGAAGAAGGCAGCCTTGGACCGCTCGAGGACTCCACGGTGCTGCTGTGGCTGCTAGATGTCAGCTTCTGAGCGGTCTGTGAAGGATGCTGAAAAGGGAGGTGGCCGGAAGCCGCGGCGGCGACGGAAATATGAGTTGGGAAAGACGAGGGCGGCTGTAAGGGGAAATTAGTTCTGGCCTTGGGCCCTCGGAGGGCGACAGCGGCAGCGTCGTAGGCGCGAGCGGCGTCCTCGGCGGAGTCGAAGGTGCCGAGCCAGATCCGCGTCTTCTTCAAGGGGTCACGAATCTCCGCCGCGAAACGGCCCCAGAGCCGCTTCCGAACGCCGCGGAACCGCATCCCCACCACTTCCCAAGATCTCTCAGCCATCTTGATCTGATTCTCCACCTGCGCACGGCCCTTCCTCATCGCCAGCTACCCAATCGCAGAAAACACAATTGACACACAAGGGGAAAAAAAAACTCTTGTCCTCTCCGATTTCAGAACCTTAGCAACGGATAAGCACCGGCGGAAGTTTGATGAAGATGAAGAACAGGCTTAGAATACGAACCTAAAAAGGATCCATCGCCCTCATCGCCGGCGAGAACTCTAAGAACCACCGTCTCGGCCTCGCCTCTTTGTTTTATGAACTCCGGTGGCCGTGCATTCGTGGAACATGAAAAGACGAAAGTACCCCTCGAATTATGTGTATTGTCTAAAAAGTAAAATATTTGATAATTTACCCTGTTCTGAAAATCGGACCGAATATCAAATCCATGACAAGACGATTAACGAAGTTTTTTCAATTTCAGACGACCGATCCGGCCTCACGGATCTTTACCACCGAGCGCCAGAGTAAATCGGGAAGTGCTCGTAGTGAGCGGTCTAGAAGCCCAGCATTTCAGGGTTCGCGCTCCATTTGGAGAAAAAATTCCTGGCATTCCAGGGTTTGCGCTCCATTTGGAGAAAAAATTCCTGCAAATACGCCGTAGATGGGGATCGAACCGCAGATGTCTGGAATAGCGACTAGTCGCCCTACCGCTGCACCGTAGCCCCAGAGACAATCGATCGAGGCAAGAGTTCAGAAGTTCAATCGATTTAACCGGGATCCAATCGGGATATAATCGATATATAATAAAATATATATTTATATAAATATATGAAACTAATAATTTATCCAATTATTTTTTAAAAATTGGATTAACTGGGACAAGCATGTAATATATTTTTTTCAGAATTCAGTACAGTATGCTTGAAAAAAAGATTAATTTTAAAGAAAAATTTAAGTTTAAAATTATTGAGTTCAACAATAAATTTATTGGTTTGAGATTTTAGGTGAAAGTAAATTAAGATTTTAAAATTTTATTTTTTATTTTTTAAGTAAGAAAGTAAAATTATAAAAAATAAAATAAATAAAAAATAAAAATAAATTAAGTCGGTTTGCCCGATTCATCGATTTCTGACAAATTTAGAACGGTTCGCACCTCATTTTTGAACGGTCAATTTTTTGAGTCAACTTGAATTAAAAATCTAAGAGGGCGTTTGGTTTGTGTCATTTTTCATTTTCATTTTCTAGAAAATCGTATTTTCTAATTTTCTGGAAAACGACTTTTTTTCATTCTCCAGTTTTCCAGAAAACGCTATATTTTTTTTCTAAAAAACAAAGTTGAAAAATACAAATCAAATATATTTTTTAGAAAATCATATTTTCTATATAAAATGAAAATGAAAAATAAATTAAAAAATATAAATCAAACGCCCCTAACTGATTTTCGATTTAATCGGTTAATCGGTTGAACTTACCGATCCGGTTTGGTTTCTTGAACGTTTATAATTTTAAAACGCCATGTCGGTGGCGATATAACCACACTGGACGCCCTTTTCCGTACCTTTCCTCTGATTTGTGCTTGTCTCAGGGCCCTCCTCTTGTGGGCCAGTGGAAGTGGATACGCATTGGAGAACCCAGTTGAGGATTCGGATCTAAACACGTAGCTCCAAATCCGATTTCTGATCCACGTGTCGCCCACATGAAGCCATGTGATTGTGAGATCACGTCCGACCGAACGAGATAGCGACTCGTAAAAGCGTCCGACCGATAACTAAGCTTCGTAGTGAAGGATAAAGAAGGAAGGATAGACAATGTGCAGTAATAGAACACGAGATATTTGTCTGATGAGTGATGACTAACAGATAAAGAAGGAAGGATAGACACTTAATTTCATCCTAATTTCATTCCAAAACTTATGATATTAATATTTCATACGATAATTATCAATCGATCTTACAAGATAGGCACACGATTATTATATGAGAGGTTGTTATTAAATGATTGAGAGTTAATTTTTGACGGTGGAATATTTATTAGATTTCTGTCTTCTTCGTATAATGATCATTATTTCAAGATAAAAATTATTCATGATCTTAAAATTATTCACGATTTATCTTTTTTATAAATGACTACCAAAATAATCACATAAAAGATTCTACCTCAACCTACAACCTTTTGCCTCCAAAAGCACGAGGCATTTGGAATGAGAGGTTATTGTTGAGGTTATTTAATCTGCATTAGTAACTTACGAACGCTTAGTTGGGGATATCGACAAAATTAATTAATGTATTTATAAAACTCTGAATGACTTTAAACTAAATTAAAGTACTACTCTCCTAATTTAAAAAAAAAATTAAATTTTTAGATGGCGTAAGTCTAACAATTAGTTTCGTCCAAAATTAATTGATGAACATAAAAAATTTCAAATCACTTTAAACTGAAAATTAATATACTTTCGGAAGCTTTTTTAATGTATTTATACTTTCCGATCTAAATTTAATAATGTAAATTGAGAACAATAAATTTTTATGGTAAAGATTTGATAAAATTATATTTATCACAAGTTCATTATAAAGCCTAAGACATTTACTAACCGATACTACTAATGAATTTCTAAGACTCCCTTGATAAAAGTGGACCTAAGATTTTAAATTTGAAGGAATCACATATGAAATGACGAAATTAATTATTATAATTTTTTAACAATCTTTCTCTCAATATATAATATTTACATGTTGAGAGAAAATCATCATATATATATATATATATCCATGAACCGATATCATTGTCTCCACGAATATAGCCAAGTTGATATTTAAATGATAGATTGTCACACGAGAATAAGGGGCAAATCCCTAAGGAAATAAAATCTTGAGAAATAAAATACCTCCTACTATCACGCATGCTCTTTCCAAATAAGGGCACATACTTGTCTAGCACCTAACTACCTCCTCCACATTCCCTTCCTCCACCATTTGCTCATTCCCACAACCTTCCCTTGCTTGCCCTTGCCTCACATCATACATTACTAACTGTTGGATATATTATGAACGGAAAGGGAGGTGGGGAGGAAAGAAGTTTCATTGTGAATGAGACTTTAGTCCTACATTAGAAGTTTCAAGTGAATGGAAAAGGAGGTGGAGAATAAAAAGACTCTATTATGAATGGGACTTTAGTCCCACATTAGGAGTCTCAAGGTATAATTGTTGGTTTATATTATTTCACAAACATGTTATTTGTGAACAAATGCATGGGGAGAGGCTCTTTCTCACGCGTGGGTGTGCAGGGGGTGCAAATTCAACGCTCGGATTTGTACTGAACCAAGTAGACTCGTGTGCATGCACAACCTGCGCGCGTCGAATGCCTAACCCACAGACGTTTGGATCTGGATGGTTAATTGGCAATAAATGACGTTAATGCAGTCATTGATTACTGCACGGGTCTGAGCCCTATATAAAGAGATTGTGACCAAGAGTAAAAGATAGAGAATAGATTGTCTTCCACCTCGTTCCCAACTCCCCGTGTGTTTTGTTTTCCCTTAGTAGCGTTTGGGTACTTCTTCAGTTCGCCCGAGCAATGAGTACTTCGTTGTGCCTGTGGTCCCGCTGTTGTATCCTGAAGACAAACGTCCATCGGAACCTCAAAGAGCCGTCGGAGGAGGGAGGACAAATCTGTTTCAAGGAAGCTGCATTACGCAAGCCTCAGCAACTCTTCCAGTCCGGTTCGGGAAAATCGGTTTGAGACATCCGGTTCTGGAAACCTGCTCGGAAAATTCTGATCGGGAGATTCCAAAGCTAAGTTGAAATTTCTGTAATTTCAATTTATTTTTTGTTAATTCTTCGAAAAAGAGTATTTCCTCCAACACTAACTACTACCCCTTTTGCTCGTCCCTATCTCCCTCTTCTCTTGCATTGCCCCACCTCCATTACTAATAGATGCAGCTAATGTTGGAGTTATAGAAAGATGAAGAGGACACCTCTTCTTCTTTATCTTTCGACCCATTCACATCCTCTATTAATGGAGGTAAAGGAAGAAACTTCTTCCTCTTATAAAATGCATCCAAGGTCATGAGCAAGAGTAGGTGCAATGAGGGTGCGTCTAAGCAATGAGTTCATCGGAAGAGACAAGCAGTGTGCGAGTTCTATGTAAGATCAATGAGAAAGGGTTCGTCCTGTATATGTAAGATCTCTGTACAAGGTTCATCCGTGTGCACAAAAGAAAGATGGGGTTGTTGCGAAGAACATTCAAGATTGGTTCGCCCAATTATAGAAGAGGGATTTGGTTTGTAAACCTTGAGAGATGGTTCAATTTTCGTGATCATTTCTCGCCGACGGCAAGTTCTTCAATGTAACATTCTTCTCTGATTTCTTCTCCATCACTACAAGTCTTCTACGTTTCACATGAATTATTTCTTACAATCAACAGGTGCCCCATCCACTCACTGTGCTTTGGCTCTTGCGTCAACCTTCTCAGTGAGCTCTTTCACGTGGGGATCGATGACTCCAGGAGGCACATGTGCTGCTCTAAACGGATAGAGTAAAAATTTGAACGTCTTGAAAACAACATGAATATAATATATATTTTTGAAATTATGAAAATTGAGGGCGTAGTTAGTCCAGCCCAGTGCAACCCAGCAATTTGTAAGGGTCAACGCAATTATTTTTTTCACCGCTGTCTTATTTTTTTTCTCCGCTCTGTCCTTCCTCTGGCACATCGAAGCAATGTCTGTCGACACCATCAGCAGATGCATCATTTCCTTCAGTCGCAGGTTCACCTCACTCAACCTCTCGCAACACCGGTAAAACACAAACATGAATAAGGGAGGAAGAATTTGATATTGCTTCTATTGAATGAGATCTAGGATTACGAAAATTGATTTGTGAATACCTTGTTAATGAGCGGGATGAGATTAGAAGAACATATATCAAAGCAGGGTCTTATCATCCCAATCTTACTAAGTATCCAAGAATAAAAATTGGAAAGCAAAACTATCGATTTCAATATGCTTAGTTCAAACAATTTCTTTGGCTAGAATATTCACCTTCAAAGTATAATATATATTGTTTTCCATATTTTCTTTTTAAAAATACAAGTAATCCAATGGCTAAAATATTGACAAAGTGATGAATGCTCAATCTACGAAAGAAATTGTAAAGAATAGGTTGTGTCTAAAGGCAACAATTGAAGGTTTATTATAGCTGCAACTCAAGGATGTCCTTTTAGAGGCTATGATGAATCAGAGAGTTCCTTAAACCGTAGAAATTTTATCGAATTATTGAAATTTCAAGCATATTTAAATGATAAAATTGTAAAAGTTGTGTTACATAATACCCTGCAAAATGCTAAATACACTTCACAAATTCAAAAGGAAATATTTATAATAAAGTGAGAACAATGATTCGAGATGAATTAGGAGATGTCAAGTTTTGTATTCCTGTCAATGAAACTCAAGATGAATCTAAAAAAAGAGTAAATGACCCTTATTTTAAGATTTGTTAATAATTCTAATTTTTTGGTGCAATGTTTCTTTGAGATTTTGAGTGTTGAGAACACAATATCGGCAAGCCTTAAGAAATCAATTTTTGACATCTTTATTCAATATAATATGCAAATCTAAAATATGAGGGGGCATGGGTATGATGGTGCTAGTAATATGTGTAGTGAATGGAATGAGCTTCAAGTATTATTTCTTAGAGATTGTCTATATGCCTATTGTGTACATTATTTTGCTCATTGTTTACAATTAACATTGGTTGTAGCTGTTAAGGATGTGTCTTCTATTTGACAATTCTTTGCTTATTTGACTTCCATTGTAAACTTCGACACCTCGTCTCCTAAATGTCTTAGTGATTTACAATCTGCTCAACAATAAGAAATCACATATGATCCCAGGCCAGCTTGTGTGTGACCTAGCCCGGCAGCCTGGCGCTTGGTTAGAAGGAAGATGGCCAGTGATCTGGGTGATCCCGCTAAATAAGAGGTCCGCGGGCTCAGGCCCTTGGGTTTTCGTGTCAAGGTCCACATAGTCTGGTAGGGGCCTTTTCCTGAGTCAAATGGTTTAAGACCCACCCAAGCTCGGCCTCCCGCTGACGCGTGGCGGCCCACGTTCCGGGAATAAGCCCGAGCCAAAGGAGGTGTTACTCAGTGCCCCAGTCGACACCCTCATAGGCCCTTAGTCGGCCTCGTCATGCCATGCCTCAGTCGGCACAACCACTCCCTGACACTGGACTACCAGCGGTTGTACGGAGTCGGCGCAAGGCCTTGGTCATCCTGGTCCCCAATGGTGGATATCTCGCCGAGGTATTGATCCGGCTGCTACACCTTGTCCCCCGTACCCCGACCACATGCTTCAGTGACAGGTCGAGCGGCGTCCAACGGCGCCAACCCTTAAGTTGACAGTGCCCCTTTCCTTAATACAGCATGGGCCACTTTACCCTGCCACCCCTGGGCATGCATTGTCCTGCCCTCTCTATGCGACGACGAGTGGCAGGCGGGGCAGAACCTGTCAGCTTCCCCGGCTACATATACCTCTCACTCCGCACTTCCCCAGGTACGCACGATAGTGCAATTTTCCTACTGTTCTATTGCCTTCCATCGCCACCGTCTTGTACTGACTTGACCGTCAGAGTACCTGGCCGGGGATTTTTTCCGGCGGGTTCTAACGGTCTTTGTCTCGCAGGTTGGAAGCGATCCAACTCGTCACGCCACCTCAGCGACCTCGCCCTGCCCGGAGACCCACTCAGCTGTAAGGGCGTTGACAGACCTAAACTATGTGTCACTAATGTGGGTCTACCAAATTTAGATATTTATAAATGAAAGCTGGAAACCCTTTTTGCAATCAAAGAAGAAAAGCGTAGTAAAGGGGCCACAGGTCATATTTTTTCTCGGGGCTAGTTGTCTTGTTTGACTCGAGCTTGTATTTATGTGTCGTTTATGAATTCGGGTTTCAAATAAATCGGATTTGGTTTTGGTTGGAATCAGAAATGAAATAGCAGATAAAATGGAAAGAAACTTAGCTATGGAACTTGACTCAAGTCTTTCAACCAATGATCTTAAACCACTACTTTTTGAAAGCTGAAATTGCTGTACAAAAATGGCCTGATCAATTCAGGAACAAACCTAATGCAAGGATGGATGAAAAACTTCAGAAATCAAAAATGAATGAAGTGCACAGAAATTCGCATGGTGTAATATTCAGAGATAAACAGAGGCAGTTAGACTCTATTTGGATGCAAGATCAAACAACACTAATTTCTATTGCAATGGAATTCCATTTCCGAAACTTTACTGATACAAACTTGGGCACTACAACTGAGAAGAGCAGAAAATGATCTGAATTGCAAGCATGGACTTGATACGCAGGGGAAAACATTTGTGTCAAAATTGCTACCTTTGTGCCAAGAGATGAAATGAATTGCAGAGAATTTCTTTCCGATTAACCTCTCATAACTAACCAAATGCAAGGTAATTCATAAACAAACTGATACAAAATAAGTGCCAAATCTTAACTTGATACCAAGATCAGAGATGCAAACTTAAAATTGCTGAAAAGTAGATTCACAGTTTCAGAAATGCTATGACTGCAAAAAAACTGATTTCAAGCTCACGAATGCACTAAAGATAGATTTAGTTTTGATGCAAGCTGTGCCAATTTAGCTTGGCACGCAAGGATGAACTGCTGCGTAAATTGAATCCTAGTTTCAGAACTCAATCTCAATTGCCTTGAGATGAAACAACTGCAGAACTAGTTCAGAAGTAGAACTGAGCTAATTTGACACAATTTCAGAAATGTTAACTAAAGATTTCAGAAATGAAAGCTGGATGGCAAACTTGAAAACTGGACATGGCAGAATTGAAACTTCAGAAATTCAGATAAAACATTGAGTACAGAAATGAAGGCTGTTAACAATTCAGAACTGATACAGATACACTGCAAAACTTCAGAACAAACCGACTAAAAACTGTCGACGAGTTAATATTCATTCACACAATTCAGAAACTCAAGGGCAGAGTTGATACGCAAGTGGAAAACAATTGATACGCAGCATCAGAATTGGAACGAAAGGGAGAATCTGACAGAATTACAGAAATGAAATCGATTTCAAAGCTATCTTAGATTAAATGCATTAGCATTGCAGAATTGAAACACTAACTAGAGCAAAACAATTAAGAAACTGAAATTGAACAGCTGAAACAAAATCCTACAGCTAACTGATACATAACTGAATAATTTGATACGCAGCAGAGAAACTGGGAACGCAAGCAATTGAAGTGTAAAAACAAGCTGAAATTAAGAACAACTAATCACTAACAAGTAATCTATCTCATACCATAGCAGAATTGAAACCTAATTAAGCTGGAACAACTTAGAAAACGAGGTTAACTAATCTGGATACAAAAACAGAAATTAAACCAAGTGCAGAAACGAAATTTACAGCTACAAACAATGAAATTAGCTAAAGAAATCTACTCCTCAATGCTTCCCTAGCTCGAATCCTCCTTGTTCGTCACGCAAGTGTGAGCATCGAACCCGCAAGCTCAGCAAGTCGATGGAAAACGGCATCTGCGATTCAAAATCAGCTCACATCTGCTCAAATCCGAAACCCATCCAATTCCTTCAACTTAGCTGCGATGATGGATTGGAATTGATCCGAGCACTCCAGGGAACCCCTCTGAACTACTCAGGATGATGAAATGATGCGCAGCCGATGTTGACGAAATCGGATGGCAGAACTCCGGAGACCTCACAAAAGCTCTGTTCTTGGGCAATTGAGAGCTGGAAATTCACCGAGAACCCTTCCACTGACCTAGAACTCAATCTAGTGAAGAAATTGAGGGGTCGCGCCCCTTTGGATTGAAGAAAATAGCTAAGGAATGAAGAACAAAATGAAGAAGAAGAACTGCGGCGGAGACGCGACGAGGAAGAACTGAGCAGCGTTTCTGATTAAATAGTTATCAACGGACGGCCCAGATTGATCGGAGGAGATCCAACGGCTGATCTTGCTCTGATTGGAGCCAAACTTTGATGATGATGATCTGGGGTCAGGATCTACCTTGTGGTAGCTCGGATCCTCCAGATTTGCAATGGATGGTCCGGATCAACTTAGTCTTTGAATGGACGATCTAGAGCCCTCCGAGCTTGATCCAACGGTTGATTTAGCTCTGATTGGAATGAAACCTTCATATCTTGATCAGAATGCTTGATCAACCATAACCCTAGCTCGGATTGCTTCAGATGGTCCCGGATGGCTCAGATCTAGCCGCTTTTGAATCGGACGGCCCGGATTAATCGTAAGCTTGATAATTCGATCCGGTTCACTTCCGACTCAAGTTTGACCCAATATGCCCTAAGTCCTTGAACCTTTGGTGCCTACAAAAATATATCAGAAAATTAGTGGCCAAATAATCCAATTTAATGCAAATTTGCAATTAAGTCCAAAATAACAGTAAGTTCTAAAAGCTAGGGCAATTTCACAATTAAACAATAAAAACATAGGTCAAACATGGATTTTAGCATCTGAAATAATCAACAAAAATGGTACTTATCAGGCGTCCTACTCACTTCGCGACAGGATCAAATTTGGCGCTAGAAGGAGGGACACCAGCAGCCTGATCGGAAGTAGAGATGGTTGATCCTTATGAGCTGAACATGGACGTCTCTCGAGAGGAGTATGAGGTACTCATGGCTACACGAGCTCAGTAGAGGGCTCCCCAAAGGCTTTCCCAAGCTGCCAGCAACGGCATCGGGGCTCAGAGCCAGCTGCGCGTCACATCTCGGGAGGACAAGGTAGGCCTGTTGTGCCTGAGGGGAGCGCCGCACCTCCCCCGGTGGTTGTCCCCCAGGAGCAACTCGGCGAGGCCCACTCGGTATCAGCCGTGGCCTCAGTCTCTAACCCGGTGCGCGGGAGGCGGCCGGATAAGGGAAAAGCTCCGGTGGACCCCGCCTCGTCCGTGCCAGTGCGTAGCCCTTTTGCTCCCTGGATCTTGGAGGATCCCGTGCCTCATCATCTTCGTTTCTTCACCGTCCCTGAGTACATGGGGACCACGGATCCAGAAGAGCACTTGATGAAGTTTGAAAGTGCCGCCATGCTTCAGCAATATCCGGAAGGTGTTAAGTGTAGAGCCTTCCTGACCACTCTCTCTGGCGCGGCCCAGAGATGGTTCGACCGACTCCCCGACGGGTCTGTCACGAGCTTCGAAAGATTTAAGAGGGTGTTCCTGCAGCACTTCGCCAGCAGCCGACGGCACCACAAGACAAGTCTCAACCTGTTCGCCCTGAAGCAAGGGCCGAAAGAAACCCTTAAATCTTACATCCGGAGGTTTAACGAGTTGGCGATGGATGTGCCGACGACCACTCAGGAGGTTATGGTTAGCGCGTTCTCCCAGGGTCTGCAAGAGGGAGAGTTCTTCCGTGCGCTGATTAGAAAGCCCCCGAAGGATTTCAACAGCCTTCTGGGCAAGGCTGACAAGTATATCAACGTGAAGAAACGCAAGCGGCTCGATGCAAGGAGTCAGCGGCCCCGGCGCCCCCCCTACTGTTCAGGGCGCTAGACCCTCAGGAGGCCCATTCGTAGTCCGAGAGGCCCGCCGAGCATGCGGCATGGAAACACGCCACGTGTAGCAGGTGGCCCAGGGATGTTTCCCCGCTCGATGGATGCCCTACTGCAGCTTTCATCAGAGTCACGGGCATGCCACCGAGGAGTGCCGACAAGCCGGCGGGGTCGGGCTCAGCCCCCAGAGGACGAGGAGAACACACCTCCTGACGGGGTAGCCGAGCGCCTGAACGCGACCCGATGGCTGAGGAATGCGAGAAAACCCTCCGGCTGCTCGAAATCTATTCCCTCAAGGGAACCGAGGGTGGAAGAGGAGACGGAGGAAGAGTAGGCCAATCAGCAGAATGTCGTTCGGGGCGGTGTGCATGTAATCTCGGGTGGCCCGACAGGAGGAGACTCCCATCGGGCCCGGAAAGCCCAAGTGCGCCGGCTGGAGATCCATCAAGTCGGCACTAGTCTGGCCCAGGTGGAGGGACGCAAATCAGCTTCGGACCCCTAAGATTTGCAGGGGTTGGAAGTCCCCCACGATGATGCACTGGTCATCACCGCCGTCATCGCCAATTATCAAGTCCACCGCACCATCGTGGACACAGGTAGCTCGGTCAATATACTCTACAAGAGGGCATTTGACCAGCTCCAGATTGAAAGGTCCCAGTTGGAGCTAGTGGCGACTCCGTTGTTTGGCTTCTCGGGAACCCGGTGCAGCCCATTGGCCAGATTCGGCTGGCCATATCCCTGGGGGAAGAGCCATTGAAGAGGACCCGGTGGTCCACTTTTCTGGTAGTGGACGCCCCTTCGTCCTACAATGCCATTCTGGGCCGACCGCCCTCAATGAATTCCGGGCCGTCGCCTTCACCTTCTACCTAAAGGTTAAATTCCCAGTCGAGGATCAGGTGGGAGAGGTCAAGGGCGACCAGAAGGTAGCCCGGAGGTGCTACGTGGACGATGTTCACATAGAGAGTTGCAAGGTCCCACGTCCCTTCTCTGATTGCAACATGGTCCAAGCCTCTCCTTGGTCTGAGTTGCATGAGGACAAAGAGGAGGTGCAGCTCCTCCCTGACCAGGAGGAGTCCCGAGTCAAGATTGCCGCAGGACTGCCAGAAGAGCTGAAAGAGCCCCTGCTGGAGTGCTTGGCTCGTAACCAAGATCTCTTCGCCTGGTCCGTCAAGGAGCTGAGAGGCGTCCGACCGGAGGTTGCAGAACATCACCTCCACGTCTACCCCCACGCTCGGCCTGTGAAGCAAAGGAAGCGGGACTTTAGTACCGAGCAGAACAAGGCAATCAGGGCGGAGATTGAGAGGTTAACGGAGGCAGGGCACATCAGGGAGGTGCAGTTCCCGTCCTGGCTGGCCAACGTGGTGCTAGTGCCTAAGCCAGACAACAGATGGCGAATCTGCATCGACTTTCGGGATCTCAACAAGGCCTGCTCGAAAGATTGCTACCCTTTGCCCCGGATTGATCAGATGGTGGACTCGACAGCAGGCAGCGAGTTCATCTCCATGTTGGACGCCTACCAGGGGTATCATCAAGTACCCCTGGCCCCCGAGGACCAAGAGAAAGTTAGCTTCATCATGGCGGACGGCACGTACTGCTACACCATTATGCCGTTCGGATTGAAGAACGCTGGAGCTACCTACCAGCGGATGATGAATAAAGTTTTCCGGTCCCAAATAGGGAGAAACGTAGAGGTATATGTTGATGACATCCTCATCAAGTCCGACTGAGCTAAAGACCTGTTGGCGGACGTCGAGGAAACCTGCCAGACGCTGCGAAGGTACGGGCTCAAGATGAACCCGACCATGTGCCTTTTTGGTGCCCGAAGAGGGAAGTTCCTAGGCTACATTGTGACTGAGCGGGGCATAGAAGCTAACCCGGGGAAGGTCAAGGCCCTGTTGGATATGCCCTCGCCCAGAAATCTACGAGAGGCTCAGCGGCTGGCAGGGCGCATCACGGCCCTATCTCGATTTATCTCCCGATCGGCAGAGCGAGGGTTGCCTTTCTTCAAGACCCTCCGCAAAGCTACCAAGTTCCAATGGGATGCCGACTGTGATAAGGCATTCGAAGAGCTGAAGACTTACCTTGCCGTACTGCCTGTGTTGGCAAAACTGGAAGTCGGGGAGACCCTCTATATATATCTGGCCCCATCGACTGACTCGGTCAGCCTCGTGTTGGTTAAACAGGAAGCGGCTGAACAGCAGCCAGTGTACTTCTTCGCTCATTTATTAAAAGGAGTCGAGTGCCGCTACACGACACTCGAAAGGTTGATGTATGTGTTGTTGTTGGGTGCCCGGAGGCTTCGGCCTTATTTCTTGGCGCATCCTATCGTGGTATTGACGAACAGCAACCTGGGTCGAGTAGCCTCGAATCCGGAGGCATCGGGGTGGTTGATCAAGTGGATTACTGAGCTAAGTGAATATGACATCCAATATCAGCCTCGACCAGCTATCAAGGCTCAAGCTCTGGCTGACTTCTTAAGCGAGCTACATTCAGATAAGATTGACGAGGCGTGGCAGATATATGTGGATGGTTCATCCGCTCGGTCGGGGAAGCGGGATTGGTGTTCTGATGGTCTCTCCTAGCGGAGAGAAAATGCGCCTATCTGTGCGATTGGAGTATAAAGTCACCAATAATGAGGCCGAATATGAGGCCCTCATAGCTGGATTGTAGGCCGCTAAACATGTAGGGGCGGCCCGAGTAATGCTCTACTCAGATTCTCATCTAGTTACGCAGCAAGTGGCGGGAAAATTCGAGGTCAACAGCGATCGGCTGTAGGCTTTCATAGAAGCTTATGAGAAGCTCAAGGCTGAGTTTAAAGAGGTACAAGTGAGGAAGATCCCAAGGGAGGAGAATTTCAAGGCGGGTGAGTTGGCTAAACTGGCTAGTTCAGTCGGCTCATGGGTGCTTCCTCAGGCTGGTGGTCCAGCGCTGCTAGTCATGCAGATAGAGAGACAGGCTGACCTGGAGTTGGAATCCGACTGGTGAACCCCGATCATCACCTACCTCACTCGGGGAACCTTACCGGCTGACCGCAAGGAGGCTAGGTGGCTCAAGAAGCACGTGTCCCGATTCACCCTGGTCGGCGACGCCCTCTACAAGAGATCGTTTTCTCGACCTCTCCTTAAGTGCCTAAACGAAGAGGACGCTGATTATGTCTTGAGGGAAATTCATCTGGGGATCTGCGAACATCATGCTGGCGCTCGGG
Source organism: Boesenbergia rotunda (assembly GCA_024364735.1). Classification (NCBI taxonomy): domain Eukaryota; kingdom Viridiplantae; phylum Streptophyta; class Magnoliopsida; order Zingiberales; family Zingiberaceae; genus Boesenbergia; species Boesenbergia rotunda. The sequence goes on along the minus strand of JAGFNQ010002310.1, from coordinate 177,203 downwards.
CGACGGCTCGGAAGGCAATTATGTCAGGATATTATTGGCCCACCTTGCAGAAGGATGCCAACGAGCTGGTGGCCAAATGTCTGCCCTGCCAGAAGCATCAATGCCTACCGCACCGACCCACGGAAGCTATGAAGGCGTCGGTAGTCTCTTGCCCTTTAGACCAGTGGGGCATGGACATCGTGGGGTCATTCCCAACTGCCGTCGCTCAGAAGAAATACTTGTTGGTGGTAGTCGATTACTTTTCCAAGTGGATAGAGGCGGAGGCCCTGTCGCGCATCACCGAGCTGGCGGTAATGAAGTTCCTGTGGCGAGACATACTGTGCCGGTATGGAATCCCACATAAGCTTGTCTCAGATAACGGGAGACAGTTCCAAGGCAGGAGAATACAAGAATGGTGCACTAAATATGGCATCAAACAGGCTTTCACTTCCGTAGCATACCCTTAGAGCAACGGCCAGGCAGAGGTGGCCAATCGGAAGATTCTCAGAGGGCTGAAGACCAAGCTCGACCACGTTGACGGATGATAATCCTGAATTACTATGTTAAATTGTCACGAATTGTGGGACTATCAGAATTTAAATGTGAAAGAAAGCTGGAAACCCTTTTACAATCAAAAGTATGAAAATGTAATATAGGGGCCACAGGTCGTATTTTTCTCAGGGACTAGTTGTCGTTGTGTGATTCGAGCTTGTGTTTGTGTGTCGTTTGTTTTTGGGTTTCGAATAAAATCTGGGTTTTGTTTCACTTGGAAATGAAATAGCAATTAAAATGAAGGAAACAGCAAGTTATAATTCAATCAAATGGGAGACCAAATCAATCAAAGGGCTTAACTAAATTGTTAAAACAAAATTGAGATTAATGCCATCTAAATGCTAAGCAGATGAATACGATCAGTGATTGCAATCTTCAGAGACAGTCCAACTTAAAACAATTGATAGCTACAAAATTCAGTAAACCAGCCTTTGAACAATCTCAACTCAAACCAAATACAATGAAGGATGCAATAACTCATTGATGTAGAAATTGATGTGCAGGTAAACAAGAATTACATGTAGAGTTTCAAATGTCACTAATTTGATGCAAACACAACAAATGCAAGCTGAAGTAAAATTCAGAAATGAAAATGCAGAAACTGGTTCGCATGCAGGTATGCAAAGGCAGGAATTCAGCAATTCAAATGCAGGGATTAAGGGTGCATATCAGTAACAATTCGAATGCAATTGGAACTTAATTTAAGGACAAGAGCTCACTGAAGATTGAGCTAAACTTGGTACCATTCAAAGCTCTGCACCATTCCGAAACTGTCAATGCATAATCAATTCAGAACTGCAATTCAATTCTATTGCAAACAAATTCATGATGCAAGCTGAATTCGAGTGTGCAGTTTAATATCAAACGAGATGTAGAAGATTCGAAGATTCTCTTGACAAAACTTAAGAAACCAATAACACTTTAAGCTAACAGACTTAGAAACCAGTTCATGTGCAGAAATGAATTTCAAATGCAGAGACGAAATCACTTTGCAGAAAATGGAAATGGAGTAATGCAGTAATGCAGAAACGAAAATGATTGAATGGAACAAGTTGCTATGTGAATTCAAATAAGAAAACTAACTAACTTAATGCAAAAGATCAGGAACTGCAGTAAAAGAAAGTGACTGAATCGCAACAAGCAAACTGATACGCAAATTCAGAAATGGCACGCAACAGGGAATGAGATTGGCACAGCTGATACTCAAGCTTAAAATTGCAAAACGAGTAAAATTAAGTGGAGAATTAACTAAACAAACTAGCTAACTAATAGAAGAATAGATTGAAACCACTAATTAAACAGAATTAAATCCGAAATGTTAACTACAGCAGCTGAAACTAAAGTGCAGAAACAGAACATGGCAGTAATGAAATTACAGCTACAAAAACAGAAATTAAACGAGTTAAACTACTCCTCAATCTTCCACGAGCTCAAAATCTTCTTGGTCGTCAAGCAAGAGCTGGCTTCAAACCCCTAGGCACAGCAAATCGATTGGAGAATAGCTCAGTTGGTCGAATCTACTCAAACTGCACAGTTGGGGAAATTTCCAATCCGAAAGCTTCAATCTCAGTTGTTGAGCTGCGATGGTGATTTGGAGAGAACCTGAGCTCACCTGAGAACCCCTACAAGTGGCTCAAGTCGTCGGAATTTGATTGTGGCTGAGATGTAAGCTCCCGGACCACAAAGAGTGCCGAAACCCTCAAACACACTCTGTCAAGATGAAATCTGAGCTGAACTCTCCACCCTAGCTATCTCCAATGATCCAAATCTTGATCTTGATGAAGAATTGAGGGGTCGCGCCCCTTGATTGAAAGAAAAATGGAAGAAAATGCTAAGAACTCGAAGAACCTACTGTAGCGGCGAGGAAACGCGACGAAGGAAGAAACTGCTGCGTTTTTGATTAAATAGTAACCAACGGACGGCCCAGATTGATCGGAGGAGATCCAACGGTAGATCTTGGTCTGATTTGAGCCAAACTTTTATGATGATGATCTGGGGTCAGGATCTGCCTTGTGGTAGCTCGGATCCTCCAGATGTGCAACAGATGGTCCAGATCAACTCTATCTGTGAATGGACGCTCTAGAGCCCTCCTTGCTTGATCCAACGGTTGATTGAGCTCTGATTGGAATGAAACCTTCAGATCTTGATCATAGAGCTTGATCAACCCTAACCCTAGCTCGGATTGCTTCAGATCGTCCCGGATGGCTCAGATCTAGCCGCTCTTGAATCGGACGGCCCGGATCAATTGTAAGCTTGATAATTCGATCCGGTTCACATCCGACTCAAGTTTGATCCAGTATGCCCTAGGTCCAGGGTCCTTTCATGCCTACAAAAATATATCAGAAAATTAGTGGCCAAATAATCCAAAAATTATGTAATTTTGCAATTAAGTCCAAAATAAGATAAAATTCCAAAACCTAGGGTAAAATCATAATTAAGCAATAAAAACATGGGTCAAACATGGATTTTAGCAATTAAAATAATCAATAAAATGGTGCTTATCAACTCCCCCACACTTAACCTTGTGCGTCTCGCGAAACAACTAAATAAGTATCCCTTAGGCTCTCTTAAGCATAATTAGAAGCAAATGAAAAGAAATTACCTAAGGTTGTCAATTCTCATAAATCTAAGTTCTATGGATTAGTATCTTGTCCTTAAATCAACAACTTGGCCTTTTCATCTATCATGAGTCATTGAGATGAATTTAAATCACTAGCCTTTCATGGGAAGTTTTGGTGGCTCTCTCCTTAAGTTCTAAGTTAATGATGGGAGTGGAGCTCACTCTCACACACATGTTTCATGCACTACCATAGGCTTGCTTATTATCTACTCTCCACCATTAATCATTAATAGGATCAACATCTACAAAAACAAATAAAAGCATGGAAAATGGTAAGAAATGGAGTAAAAATTAAGAAAATGGAAAATTTGATGGAGTGGGAGACTTGGTTGCTCAAAAATATTTCCAATGTGCTTTGCCTCATCTTGACAATCCTCTAGTGATATCAAAAGCGTGGTGGAGTAAATCTTGAGTAATTCCTTTGATTTGGATGAAAAACCCTTTCTTGGTTTCAATGTGCCAACTCTTCCTTAATGCGTGCCAACTTGTTTCTTTCTTCCTTTTCTGATTTTGTTTTCTCTTTTCTTTCTCTCTAATGGATTCAGAATGTAATGGATCTGATCTTCAATTTAGATAAGAGCACTTCACTGATTTAAAGTACCAAGACTTCAATGGTGTGCCAACTTGCTTTCTTTCTTCTTCTCTTTTCTGAAATTTTTTTTTTTTCTGTGTTTCAATCTCAGCTCAATAGCATTCGAATTCTGATCAGAGTGGTTTCACTCCAAATTGCCGTGAGCTTCAAAGGAGTACTAGTGGCTGTTTTTAGTTTCCAATTTTTTCCTTCTTGTCTTTAGCTGCAATTTTTTTCTCTTCTGTTTCATGTTTCAAATTCCACTCCTCGCAGCTACTTTCAGAACTTGCCATTCTTTAATTGCTTAACAACAGTTAGCATCAAAGTTTGCATCAGAAAAACCAGAAAAACCAGAATTCATCTCAGCAAAACTTGAGACATTTCTGCATTGATTCCGAATTGATGATTTGCACTTTAATAGCAGATTTGTATAGCTTGGGTTCAGACTTCCTACATTACTGATTTTTGTCATCATTCCAACTTCCCACGTTTTGATCTAAACCAGTTTTTGTTCCAAGATTCATTGATTTCAGATCTGCCCAGATTTCAGATTTTTCACAGCTTCACTTCACTTGAGATCATGGCACTTTAATTTCCTTTACTTTACTTCGCTGCTGATTTCAATCAGAAACTTAAATCTTGCTCCTTTGAGGTTGAGTCCAGTCAAAAACCTCTCTGCCAGTTCTGTCTAATTGCAGCTAGGCATTGCTGATTTGATGGAAACACAATTCAGTTTGGATTGATACAAAACTGTGCCAAGACTTCACTCCATCTGATTTCTCCTCTTGTCTACTGTTTTCTCAGCTTGCATCCTCAGTTTAAATGCTCTCCATAATCTCTGATAGCTGTCGGGTGGCTTTGATTAATTCTGCTCAGCAATCCTTTGCAACAAAACTCGATATCAGCTCACACTAGTCCAGCTGCACTCCTATAACTAAATCTGCACAGATTTTTTTTTCTGTCATCAGGCTAGCTAACTTCCTGATCTGCAATTTCTGTTTGACACAATCTGATATAGATTTCAGCTGCAAATTCATTCCATTCCATTCCATATCAGTAGATCGGATTCCAGCATCAGCAATAGCACAGATTTCCTGCAATGCACCAATTTCTGCCCAGATTTCTGCATTTATACTTGGCACATATGTTTTTCTGTTGTTTTCAGATCTGTCCAGCTCCACAAACAATTAGCAAGATGTGGTTGATTTCTAAGCAAAGAGCAGCTGCAAATCCAAGCATTCCGACCAAAACATGCTATCCAAAAAAGTATATTCCTTCAATGGCCAGATTTGTTGATTGTTGTGTTTTTTTTTCTTTCTTTCAGCCGAATTCAATTCATCTTGGCACAACATTGCTTAGATCTCCAATTTATTTCTTGACTTCTTCCGGAACTTGGCTTCAATTGGATGGTTGCGTGCCACTAGACCTTGGTACACAAATTCTTCTTCATCCACCGAATTGAACTTGGCACATGTTTGTAAAAAAAAAAAATTTTCTTGATATGAGATGCCTCATTGATACCCAATCTTTCCAAAACAATAGTCACTCCCCCACACTTAAATCTTTGTCCGTCTCGGGCAAAATAGCATTAGAAACATTCCAAGCAAACAAGTCCATAGAAAAAAAAATTGGTAAGTGTAGGAGATAAGTAAAGAAAAAGAGAATAAACATGATTATTGCTAGAATTTGATGTGGAAAGAAAACAAATGGATTAGCTTCTATAGATGTGATCCAATCATTGAAATATGGTTTTGAAAGAACCTAAGCAAGTTCTAGAGCTCAATGACATATGTGTATCACAAAAGTAAGGCTAATTCTCACTAGGTCAAAATAATTCATCCCAAGTCCTCAATTAAGAATCTAAAGCAAGTAGTACTCAAGCATCCAAGATTTCATCCATTAGCTCAAACCCTAAGTTTTAACAACCAAATTTAATTTATTTTCCAAGAGATTCTAAAATGACAAGAAGATAACCTAGAGGGATACTTTTATTTCTACTCATGCAAGAAAAAGTGAAAAAAGAAATAACATGCATTTATTTACAAGGACTCAGATCAAAGGAAAATTCTAATTCTAGGAAGCATGAAAATGAAAAAATGAAATAAAAGAAAATACGAAAAGAAACAAACTCCCCTTTATTCTGGTGGACGGAGTCTATCCAGAAGTAGCCTCCATCTTGGTAGTGGAGGAGTCTGGGTGGCTGGGAGATTTGGAACTCCCCCACACTTAAACTTCACAAAAATTTGCTCTGGTGGCCTCAGGCGATTCAGGTTCAAGAGTCATTCAAGGGATGGAGTGCTTTTAATTAAAGTCAGATCATCTCCTCCTTCTTGATGCCCTTCAGAAGTCCTTCCAGGAGGTTGAAGTCTGTTCAGTTGGAGCACCCACTCCTGAAGTCTTCTAGACCCTGCAAAACAATGTAATACCTCTCTCAAGCGTTCAGGGTCAGAAAGAAATGAAATAATATCAGTCTCTGCATAAAATGAATCCAAAACTGCATCATGTCCAATTAAATCAATGCTTGGTGTCTCAATGAAATTTTTAAAATTATTTCCTACCAAATTTGCATCCAGAGGCTCATCACAAATAAAGAAATCAATTTCTGGCTCATCAATAGAAATTTCACAATTATTTTCAATCAAGGGTGTATCAAGGAATGTATCACAGCCAATCAAATCAATCTCAGATATCTCTATGAGTTTTTCACATTCATTTTCAGCATAAGACATAACAAGAGATTCATCAAAATAAATAACATCAAATTCAGGCACTTCTAAAAAATTTTCACTAGCCATATCCACAAAAGATGTATCTAAAGATTCATCATAACAAACTACATCAATTATGGGTGCCTCTAAAATTATTTCGCTATCCATAGCAAGAGATGTATCAAGTAATGCAGTACGATCAATGAAATCAATGTTTGGTACCTCTATTGGATTTTCACAAACAATCTCTACACAAGGTATATCAATAAATCCATCATAATCAATAAAATCAGTACTAGGTACCTCACTGTATTTTTCTGAACAAAGAGGAGAAATACTTACCTGAGCGTGCTGGAGAATACCTGGAGGTTCTATAATAGTAGATGTATCTGTGGCCTCCTCCTGGTCAAGTGCATGCTCCTCTTCAGCCTCAGGCTCTGGTGGACAATCAACTGGTGATCCTTGAGTGCTTGCTTCCACCATGCAAGTCCCTACACTTTCTGGTTCATCATCTAAATCTTGTGGTGGTCCCTGGGGCTTTGTGCAATCCCCTACACCTATGGAATCATCTCCTCTGCATGCTTCTCCTGTAATATCTGCAACGACAGTGTCATAAAAATTAGGACCATCAATACTATTATCACAAAATAAAAGTCTAGAATGGTCCTGTGGAGCTTCAATTTCTTCTTCTGGAGCTGAAAAATTTGGAATTGGATTTTGAATAGGAGTCTCCGAAGGGATGCATGCTGTAGGTGCCCAGACTTTAATGTATTCTTCTTCTTCTTCTTCTAAAATTGCAAGATCCATTGAAGAAGGACTTTGCCATGCACTAGGGTCACCTTGAACTGATATAAAACCAACTCCGGTGCTCTCAGAATTAAAAGCAGCTTGAGAAGCTAATTGTTCTGATCTTTGGGCTTTTATCTGATTCAATCGATCTTACACATTTTGAAACCATTGTTGTTGTTGTTCTTGTTGTTGTTGGATTTGTTGACACATCTCCATAATCCTTTGGTGTAGAGCCTCATGCTCTTGTTGGTCTTGAAAAGTAATATAAGGCTGCTGAAAATCGAGAGGAGGTTGTGAATTCTGAAATGGAGACTGTGGGGGCTGATCAAATGGTTGAACATGCTGAAAATTTGGTTCACAAGTTGGTGGAGATTGCTGGAAGTTGTAGCCCTGAAAATTCTGATCATAGGGCTGAAATTGTTGGTTGGAAAACTGGAATTCTGGTGGCTGAAAATTATGATTAGGCTGCTGAAAATTCTGATTGCAAGGGTGAAATTGCTGCGGTAATTGACATGGTTGCTGGAAATTCGAATTATCTGAAAACCCTTGCTGAATTCCTTGAAAAAATGATGGATCTTGTTGATAAGGTGGCTGAAAGTTAGGCTGAAATTGCTGAATTTGGGGCTGAAAACTTTGCAATAGTGGCTGCCCAATCTGATTTTGCTGGAAAATTGGTTGAATTGGCTGAAAATCCAGCTGAAATTGTTGGAATTGCGGTTGAAATGGTTGTGGTGGCTGAAATTGTTGTAGTTGCTGAATTTGAGGCTGACAAAACTGATTTGGTTGCTCAAAAACTGAAAATTGGGGCTGCCTATTCTGAAAATTCTGATTTGGTTGAAAATTTTGAAATGATGGTTGATCTTGTGGCTAAAATTGAAAGTTTAGTTGCTGAAAATTAAGATAGGGCTGCTGGAAATCTTGATTTGGCTGCTGAAATTGCTGGAGAGGCTGAAATTGTGGCTGAGGTAGCTTCTGGTAAGTAGATGACTGAGCTTTCCATTTTTGTTGGTAGTCCAACTCCTTTAACACATTTCTTAACTCCTCCAATGACTTTTCTATCTCTTTACCGAACTCTGGTGACCCCATTTTGATCTTGCAACCCTGTCACAAAACAAACAAGAAAAATGGCAGCAACCGTATACAAAAGAATAAGCAACAAAAAATAGAACCCAATGATATATCAAAAGCATACAAACAAAAATCAAACAAATCAACTAGTTGGTTCCCCGGCAACGGCACCAAAAATTTGATAATCCCGAATTACTATGTTAAATTGTCACGAATTGTGGGACTATCAGAATTTAAATGTGAAAGAAAGCTGGAAACCCTTTTACAATCAAAAGTATGAAAATGTAATATAGGGGCCACAGGTCGTATTTTTCTCAGGGACTAGTTGTCGTTATGTGATTCGAGCTTGTGTTTGTGTGTCGTTTGTTTTTGGGTTTCGAATAAAATCTGGGTTTTGTTTCACTTGGAAATGAAATAGCAGTTAAAATGAAGGAAACGGCAAGTTATAATTCAATCAAATGGGAGACCAAATCAATCAAAGGGCTTAACTAAATTGTTAAAACAAAATTGAGATTAATGCCATCTAAATGCTAAGCAGATGAATACGATCAGTGATTGCAATCTTCAGAGACAGTCCAACTTAAAACAATTGATAGCTACAAAATTCAGTAAACCACCCTTTGAACAATCTCAACTCAAACCAAATACAATGAAGGATGCAATAACTCATTGATGTAGAAATTGATGTGCAGGTAAACAAGAATTACATGTAGAGTTTCAAATGTCACTAATTTGATGCAAACACAACAAATGCAAGCTGAAGTAAAATTCAGAAATGAAAATGCAGAAACTGGTTCGCATGCAGGTATGCAAAGGCAGGAATTCAGCAATTCAAATGCAGGGATTAAGGGTGCATATCAGTAACAATTCGAATGCAATTGGAACTTAATTTAAGGACAAGAGCTCACTGAAGATTGAGCTAAACTTGGTACCATTCAAAGCTCTGCACCATTCCGAAACTGTCAATGCATAATCAATTCAGAACTGCAATTCAATTCTATTGCAAACAAATTCATGATGCAAGCTGAATTCGAGTGTGCAGTTTAATATCAAACGAGATGTAGAAGATTCGAAGATTCTCTTGACAAAACTTAAGAAACCAATAACACTTTAAGCTAACAGACTTAGAAACCAGCTCATGTGCAGAAATGAATTTCAAATGCAGAGACGAAATCACTTTGCAGAAAATGGAAATGGAGTAATGCAGTAATGCAGAAACGAAAATGATTGAATGGAACAAGTTGCTATGTGAATTCAAATAAGAAAACTAACTAACTTAATGCAAAAGATCAGGAACTGCAGTAAAAGAAAGTGACTGAATCGCTACAAGCAATCTGATACGCAAATTCAGAAATGGCACGCAACAGGGAATGAGATTGGCACAGCTGATACTCAAGCTTAAAATTGCAAAACGAGTAAAATTAAGTGGAGAATTAACTAAACAAACTAGCTAACTAATAGAAGAACAGATTGAAACCACTAATTAAACAAAATTAAATCCGAAATGTTAACTACAGCAGCTGAAACTAAAGTGCAGAAACAGAACATGGCAGTAATGAAATTACAGCTACAAAAACAGAAATTAAACGAGTTAAACTACTCCTCAATCTTCCACGAGCTCAAAATCTTCTTGGTCGTCAAGCAAGAGCTGGCTTCGAACCCCTAGGCACAACAAATCGATTGGAGAACAGCTCAGTTGGTCGAATCTACTCAAACTGCACAGTTGGGGAAATTTCCAATCCGAAAGCTTCAATCTCAGTTGTTGAGCTGCGATGGTGATTTGGAGAGAACCTGAGCTCACCTGAGAACCCCTACAAGTGGCTCAAGTCGTCGGAATTTGATTGTGGCTGAGATGTAAGCTCCCAGACCACAAAGAGTGCCGAAACCCTCAAACACACTCTATCAAGATGAAATCTGAGCTGAACTCTCCACCCTAGCTATCTCCAATGATCCAAATCTTGATCTTGATGAAGAATTGAGGGGTCGCGCCCCTTGATTGAAAGAAAAATGGAAGAAAATGCTAAGAACTCGAAGAACCTACTGTAGCGGCGAGGAAACGCGACGAAGGAAGAAACTGCTGCGTTTTTGATTAAATAGTAACCAACGGACGGCCCAGATTGATCGGAGGAGATCCAACGGTAGATCTTGGTCTGATTTGAGCCAAACTTTTATGATGATGATCTGGGGTCAGGATCTGCCTTGTGGTAGCTCGGATCCTCCAGATGTGCAACAGATGGTCCAGATCAACTCTATCTGTGAATGGACGCTCTAGAGCCCTCCTTGCTTGATCCAACGGTTGATTGAGCTCTGATTGGAATGAAACCTTCAGATCTTGATCATAGAGCTTGATCAACCCTAACCCTAGCTCGGATTGCTTCAGATCGTCCCGGATGGCTCAGATCTAGCCGCTCTTGAATCGGACGGCCCGGATCAATTGTAAGCTTGATAATTCGATCCGGTTCACATCCGACTCAAGTTTGATCCAGTATGCCCTAGGTCCAGGGTCCTTTCATGCCTACAAAAATATATCAGAAAATTAGTGGCCAAATAATCCAAAAATTATGTAATTTTGCAATTAAGTCCAAAATAAGATAAAGTTCCAAAACCTAGGGTAAAATCATAATTAAGCAATAAAAACATGGGTCAAACATGGATTTTAGCAATTAAAATAATCAATAAAATGGTGCTTATCAACGGAACATGGGTAGACGAGCTCCCAAGCATCCTATGGGCCTTGAGAACCACTATAAAAGAAACAACCGGATGCACGCCTTTCCAGCTAGTTTATGGAACCGAAGCAGTGATCCCGGTTGAGGTCGGGTGTGAATCAGATCAAAGGGCAGCATACGATGGCGATAATCCAGAAAGACGGCATTTGGAGCTGGCCCTAGTCAACGAAATTCGAGACCGAGCGGCGGCGCAGATGTTCGCGTATAGGCAAAAGATGAAGCAGAGGTACGATCGAAGGGTACTGCCCAGAGCCTTTCAGGTGGACGACCTTGTCTGGAAAAGAATCAAGCCAGTGGGAGATGTAAGCAAAGTGGAACCGCAGTGGGGTGGACCCTCCAAATTTGTCCAGAAGCTCTCTTCGGGAGCCTATTACTTAGAAAATGAAAAGGAAAAAAGGTTGGATCGACCTTGGAGTGTGATCCACCTTCAGCCCTATCGAGTTGCCGAGTGAAAGGTGATGATGTAAATGTAAAACACATATGACAAGTGGAAGCGCATGGTCCTTACCCCGCTCACAGATGTATCAGACTCTCGAGCTATATTTCCCGTAGCACGGCTGCTCAGTAAGATGCGTGGCGTCCCACGCTCCCTGAGTCCTGCCCGACTGTGTGCGCTATTATCGCGCGGCTCAGCCTGCCTAACCGTTTGTGCTTTCCCGCAGCTCGGCTGCTCAGTAAGACGCGTGGCGTCCCATGCTCCCTGAGTCCTGCCCGACTGTGTGCACTATTATCCTGCTGGCTCAGCCTGCCTGACCGTGTGTGCTTTCCCGTAGCTCGGCTGCTCAGTAAGACACGTGGTGTCCCACGCTCCATGAGTCCTGCCCGACTGTGGGCGCTATTATCCCGCGGCTCAGCCTGCCTGACCGTGTGTGCTTTCCCGCAGCTCAGCTGCTCAGTAAGACGCATGGCGTCCCACGCTCCCTGAGTCTTGCCTGACTGTGTGCGGTATTATCCCGCGGCTCAGCCTGCCTGACCGTGTGTGCTTTCCCGCAGCTCGACTGCTCAGTAAGACGCGTGGCGTCCCATGCTCCCTGGGTCCTGCCCGACTGTGTGCGCTATTATCCCGCGGCTTATCCTGCCTGACCGTGTGTGCTTTCCCGCAGCTCGGCTGCTCAGTAAGATGTGTGGCGTCCTACTCTCCCTGAGTCCTGCCCGACTGTGTGCGCTATTATCCCGTGGCTCAACCTGCCTGACCGTGTGTGCTTTCTCGTAGCTCGGCTGCTCAGTAAGATGCGTGGCGTCCCACGCTCCCTTAGTCCTGCCTGACTGTGTGCGCTATTATCCTGCGGCTCAGCCTGCCTAACCGTGTGTGTTTTCCCGCAGCTCGGCTGCTCAGTAAGACGCGTGGCATCCCACGCTCCCTGAGTCCCGCCCGACTGTGTGCGCTATTATCCCGCGGCTCAGCCTGCCTGACCGTGTGTGCTTTCCCGCAGCTCGGCTGATCAATAAGACGCGTGGCGTCCCATGCTCCCTGAGTCCTGCTCGACTGTGTGCGCTAATATCCCGCGGCTCAGCGTGCCTGACCGTGTGTGCTTTCCCGCAGCTCGGTTGCTCAGTAAGACGCGTGGCGTCCCACGCTCCCTGACTCCTGCCTGACTGTGTGCGCTATTATCCCGCGGCTCAGCCTGCCTGACCGTGTGTGCTTTCCCGCAGCTCGGCTGCTCAGTAAGACGCGTGGCGTCCCATGCTCCCTGAGTCCTGCCCGACTGTGTGCGCTATTATCCCGCGGCTCAACCTGCCTGACTGTGTGTGCTTTCCCACAGCTCGGCTGCTCAATAAGACGCGTGGCGTTCCACGCTGCCTGAGTCCTGCCCGACTCTATGCGCTATTATCCCGCAGCTCAGCCTGCCTGACCGTGTGTGCTTTCCCCCAGCTCAGTTGCTTAGTAAGACGCGTGGCGTCCCACGCTCCCTGAGCCCTTCCTGACTGTGTGCGCTATTATCCCACGGCTCAGCCTGCTTGACCGTGTGTGCTTTCCCGCAGCTCGACTGCTCAGTAAGGGAGCGTGGCGTCCCATGCTCCCTGGGTCCTGCCCGACTGTGTGCGCTATTATCCCGCGGCTTATCCTGCCTGACCGTGTGTGCTTTCCCGCAGCTCGGCTGCTCAGTAAGACACGTGGCATCCCACGCTCCCTGAGTCCTGCCCGACTGTGTGCGCTATTATCCCGCGGCTCAGCGTGCCTGACCGTGTGTGCTTTCTCATAGCTCGGTTGCTCAGTAAGATGCGTGGCATCCCACGCTCCCTGAGTCCTGCCCGACTGTGTGCGCTATTATCCCGCGGCTCAGCCTGCCTGGCCGTGTGTGCTTTCCTGCAGTTCGGCTGCTCAGTAAGACGCGTGGCGTCCCACGATCCCTGAGTCCTACCCGACTGTGTGCGCTATTATCCCACGGCTTAGCCTGCCTGACCGTGTGTGCTTTTCTGCAGCTCGGCTGCTTAGTAAGATGTGTAGCATCCCACGTCCCCTGGGTCCTGCTCGGCCATACGCGCAAAATATCCAAAGGCTTAGGACAAGCATATTTCTCGAACATCCCCTTGACTTGGTCGCTCTCGTAGCGGGGTCCGGGCCAGGGCATCAGAGGTAGCCTTAGCCAGGTTCAGGATTCGGCGGCGACTTCACGAATTGTCCACGCTAGCAATTTTATTCTACCAACTCTTATGGGCCTTTCAAGCAAGAGAGCATTCGCCTTCGTCCAAGCTACCGCTTTGATCGAGTGGTTCACCCAGGCAAGTGTGGAGGAGGGTCTGTTTCGTTCCAAATGACCAAAATGAGTTGCAAGCATTATACGTGCATATTCCGCACACGTAAGACGGCTTTGGGTGGGGGCGTTCCCACTCGGGCCAATAACGCCGCATAAAACCTCGACACTTAAGCAGCGCGGAAACATAAAGGAGTATAAAAGGGGCAAATTCTTATTAACAGAAACTGTTACAAATGTGAGGCATAGCACCTCCTGCGTAAGGGAAAATACAAGAAGCACCCTTAACAACAACTACTCCTGGTTCATGGAGCTCGGCTAGGTTTCTTGGGTGACTGGTCCAAGAGCAAAGCGTCGGCAAAGTCTTTAAGGCGCCGAAGACGCCTTTGCACCGCTTGCAGCACAGATGCCTGAACTTCATGCTGCTGCTGAAGCTCGCCTAGCTTCGCAGCGCAGGCAGCCCGCTCCTCCTCCTTGGCCTTCAGGTCAGACTGCAGAGTGGAAATGGTATGAGTCGCCTCGAACAGCTGGGTCTTGAGAGTGACTAGCTCCTCGAGATTCCAAATGGGTCGCACCGCCGAATAAAAAAGAGGAGAGCGCGAGTCAGAAGCCATGAAAAGAAAAATAAAAGCAATACCTTTCATAAGCCGAAGTTTCTCGGGTCGGGCCTAAGAGCTCTCGCCCGAGCAGGGTTTCCAGACTCTCGGATGGGCGAAGTTGCAGACTTCCTGTTCAGACCATCACTTGAACACGAGTCACTAGCCAGTGCCCCATGCAAGGCGGCCCTACAAGAGACTGGTCCAGGAGAGCTGGCGAAGAGCTGGCGGCAACATCCTCGCCCACAGAGGCCCATAGCCTGGGAGAGGATGCGCTAGGAGAGCCTCCTCGGACTGGCATTGGCTGAGATAGGAGGCATAATGATAGTAGCCCCTCAAGCAATCGTCGAGCCAGTATTGCCAGTCGGTCGGTGTTAGTGATATGAGAGAAGTGTCCTAAGGCAATCGCCTTATGATTGTAAACATTTATTTTAATAAATGATAATTCACTATTTGAGTATACATGCTTGTGTATTTGATTGGGATCTTAAACTCATCTACTGGATGTCCGCAATACAACTCACAGCATAAGAGAATTTGTGATGGGATCACAACTAGTGATTATCTCTAAATGTGCAATTGTGAAGTATTGAAAATATCCCTAGTCGATGAATTGATAAATACGGACACTATCAATTCTGTTGAGACTAGCATGGGTTATCCTCTAGTCAGCTGATTCTCACTGGCTGGTGACATTGGGATGTCCGGAGATAAACATGGATGCTAGTTAAGGGAACTAGTTCATTGGAGTGACTAGCTGTAAAACTTCATATGGTAATCTATATAGATATGTCACTGAAGTTTTTACTGCAGCTTAAGTGCGATGTTCCTTTGACTTGCGGTGTTCAAGTCATTTTGGTCATGGAGACTTATACTTTAACATCTTAAGCAAGCATCTCCAAGGAGGTGAGGACCCAGGATGATTGGGTATAAGCCGAAGTGCCTGAAGATGTTTAAACAGCCTACAAAGGATTCACCACTCCTTGCGAGGAGATGTATACCCAGGCCTATCGTCGGATTGTTACTCAAAGCCTCTGGCCAGAGCATATCATGTTTAGAGTGCGAGTCTCTTAAATACATGAGAGTAATTAGAAATCCAAAGGACGAGAAAGACATTACTTGGGCTAGGTGTGACGTAGTCAGCCTAGTGGGGACTGACACACATAGACCGTGTCCTGAACCAAGTGGGTATAAGATGGTGAAGGGAATGGGGCACGATTCATTAGAGCTGCTGAAGGGTTTCAGAATTACTTCTGAGGTCAAACCGTTGATCTTTCGATTAATTGGGGGTCATGATGTACTACTAGGTGCCACTCATGATCGTTCTATAATTAGTTGATTATAGACCGCCAACATAAATCGAAAGCCTATTTAGTCACACGCACTACGAGTAATCCGAGGGATTTAAAACGAGTTGAAAATTGGATTTTCTGATCAAGAGAAATAAGTCGAATCTGAGTTAATCAGAGGCGCAAAGGAAACTTAAAATGGCTAAGTCTTTTGAAGGCTTATTGGGCGAATTAAATGAGTTTAATTCACGGCGGTTCGGCTCGGTTTGGCCGGCCAAAGAGGGTGCCAACCCCCTTTGGTTTGGCCGGCCACATTAAAGGGGATAAACCAATTTATTTGGTTTAATTGATAAAATAAATCTAGCGCGATTTGTTTTATAAATTATGGATAAATAAATTTGTGTAAAGAAATTTATATAAATAAATTTATAGAAATTTATTCTTTTATGGAAATTAAAATGATCCATGGAATGGTTTATTTTAATTGTATAAAATCAATTATGAATTGATTTTTCCATAATAAGAAAGTTTATAAATTTCTTGTATAATTTATTCCATAATTAAAGGAGAAGAGAATTTATTTTATTATAAAGTTAGTTATAATAAAACTAGGCATAACGGAATAATTCATAAGAAACTTTATAAGATAAATTTCTTATGATAACAAATTCCGTTAATTCCGTTAAGAGGGAGATTTGGCAAGGGAGATGCTACTATATAAAGGAACCAAAGGCAAGCCCTTAATTCCAATCAATTAATCAAAAGATTGGTTGCTTCCTCTCTCTCTCTCTCTACACGCCTCTCTCTCTCTAGGGTCGGTGCCTCTCTCTCTCTAGGGCCAGCTCTCTCTCCTCCCCTAGGGCCGGCGCAACTCCCAAGGTGGGCGTGAGCTTCATCCACCAAGAAGACCCCGAAGAAGAAGAAGCGGATCGCGTCTCCTTCCTTCCCTTCCCGGAATTTGGATTCCGTTTCTTGGTGGTTAGTTTCCTATCTTCTATATTGATCTTCTAGTTGTGCCTTTAGAGAATCTAGTAATTCTCGTCGGCACAAAACTCGTGACTTTGCGAAGTCATCCCGAAGAGAACTCTGCGTGGACGCGAATAGAGGCGGAGCTTCCAAGGGACGCTACGGTTGGATCTCGTCCCTTTCTGCGAGTTACGCGAGGTACAAAGTAAATTAGTTTACCTTTCCGCAAAAGTTTTTAATTTATGATCATGTCCACACATCATAAGGTCGCATGCTAGATACGTGGTTAAAATAATTTGAGAAATTATTATGCTAATTCTTCTGCTGCACGTAAAAATTTAAAGTTTTACGAACCCGTATCCTTGTCGACATGCACCCGGTCACAACAGTGGTATCAGAGCCGGTTAGTGTTCGACATAATCATATAATTGTTTTGCGGAAAACTTTGTCATAATCTCAATTTTGGAAAAAAAAAATTCAATTATGGAAACTTTCCAATTATAATAAATTTTAGATTTAGGAATTTCAAAGTTTGGAAATCCTCATGAAATTTCGCAAACGTTTGAAATTTTCTAGTTTCTGAAATTTTATAATAATTGTAAAAACTTCCCATCTTTGGAAACTTTCCAATTTTGAAAATTTTTCTATTTTAGAAATTTTTCAATTTTGGAAATATGTAAGTTTTCTTTGTACCGGAAACTTACAATTATTCTGAAAACCTATTATGAAATCTCGCGATTTTGGGCACTTTCTTTCAAGAAAGTCTAGACAAATTTATGGACAATTAATTGACAATTAAATTTAAATTGGTTTTTAAATTGACAACAAAATTCTTTATTTTGGATTGAGCCTCGGGGAGCCGTCCAATTTAAAGTTAGTTGTTGTAATTTAAATTTCCCAATTTTATATGAAATTATCATGTTTAATTTGGTTACGCTTCCGAAGTGGACCAAATTCGATTTACGACAAATTACTTTTCTTTGGGTATCTGAGCCTCGGGGAGCCACCCTTAGAAAATGATTTGTTGTAATTAATTAAATCCATAAATAAAATATGTGTTAAGAGGTGATGCTCTTACATATTGTTGTCTCCAAAATTAGTTAGGAAAATGGTTTCCTATAGAGTTTCTTAAATGAGATTTTCATGAAAATAATATGTGGTTGAATTAAGGGAATTGTCTCTTAATTTAATAAGTTTTGATTTAGAGAAATCAAAGTCTTGAACATATTATTTCCGAAATTGATTATGACAATTTAGGAAATTGTTTCCCAAAACAATTCCTTTAATAAAGTATGAGATTAGAATTAGGAAATCTGGTTCCTAATTCAATTAATGAGACTTGATAACTTAAGTCACATACATACTTTATTAAGGATATCGCTAGTCATGACATAATTATATGTCATGAATGTGCATTAAAAGGAAAAGATGAGACCCAAAACCCCTTACAAAATATTAAGGCCAACACCTTCCATTAATATGGTTAGAATCGTAGTTTTGTTTCTCGTTTGGGTTGATGGACACATCCATGCCCGACTTGAACCTCAACATGTTCAAACCATGGAATTAGTTTATGAATAATATAGTTGGAGTCAGAGGTCAATCCTTAGTTTTGGTTGTTGGACACATCCAAGCCTGACTAAACGGTTGAATGAGCTCCAACCATGTTAAAACTATTTCTTGATTAATGGGTCAGCCTTAAGCTTGGAGTATCGATTTGTTGTGCCACAGCCAAGGTCGATGTAAAGAGAGGTGCAATTGGGTGCTATGTATAATGTCGCATACTTGTTAATGAGTTAACAACCCAATGATTTATGCAAACATTCAATTAGTTGATAGCATAATGTGATAGTTACATATATGTGATATGTAATCGGTATAATTACCTACCTTCATAGCTAAGAATAAGTTGATGGCCACAGTCATGGTGGTTCTTATCTATGGTTGGATATCAACCTATTTGGAGATGTTCCTACGATCTTCCGAATTGATAAAAAAAGGGTTATTCAATTTGAAAAATAAATAGGATTTTTTTTAATGTATAATGATACATTCTTTAATCATTCTTCTCACATAAGCTCAATTTGTATTTCTAGGATAATCACTCGATCATGTCTTCCCTAAACTTGCGTTCCATTTTGGACACCAATAAACTGACTTGGCCAAACTTCATGGACTGGCTTCGAAACCTGAGGATAGTCCTCAAGGCAGAGAAGCTTGCTTATGTCCTTGAAGATCAACTTCCCAACCGTCCTCCTGGAAATGCAACTCCAGACCAGTTTCCTGAGTTGCTCAACCTGCTGAAGACTGTAGAGCCTTCTGTGAAGCAGGATCTAAAGACGGTACTGTTAGTTGGTTCCTCGAAGAAAGGTTCTAAGAGGAAGGCCAAAGAACAGAATAAGGGAAAGAAGGAAAAGGCCAAAAAGATTGAAAATACCCTAAAAGGCACTTGCCATCACTGTGGCAAGGAGGGTCATTTGCGAAGAAACTGCAAGATTTATCTTGAGTCCTTGAAAGAGAAGGCATCTGATGCCCCATCCCCTTTAAGTATCTTCGTTATTGAATGTCACTCTATTTCCTCAAACACCTGGGTACTTGATACTGGGTGTAGCTCACATATATGTAATGGCATACAGGGGCTAAGGAATAGAAGAAGACTCGTCAAAGGAGAAGCGAATTTGCGAGTTGTAAATGGAGCAAAGATTGCTGCTGTTGCCATCGGAACATATTTGCTAAAGCTCCCCACTGGACGTGTCTTAGAATTGGATAATTGTTATTTTGTTCCTTAGTTAATAAAGAACATTGTATCTATTTCATGTTTGAATGAAAAGGGTTATCATTTAACTTTTAGTAACAATTGTTGTTACATAACTTTAAATGACGTTCTTTATGGAAATGGAACTTTATGCAATGATATCTACACGTTAGATTTATCCGGTGACGTTTTCAATATCGAAGTCAGCAACAAACGTGCTCGAATAGATAATCGAATAGACTCCTACACTTGGCATTGCCGTCTTGGCCATGTAAGTAAGAAACGCATGACCGAATTACACCGATGTGGAATTCTGGAATCATTTGAACCCGGTTCATTTGATACATGCGAATCGTGCTTAAAAGGCAAGATGACCAAATTACCCTTTTCAGGAAAAGGTAATCCGGTGGGAGAATTGCTTGGTCTAATACATACTGATGTATGCGGACCAATGTCAACTCTTGCACAAGGAGGCTATAGCTACTTCATCACCTTTATCGATGATCACTAACGATTCGGGTATGTGTTCTTGATGAAACACAAATCTGAAGCCTTTGAGAAATTCAAAGAGTTCAGAAATGAAGTAGAGAAACAACTTGGCAAAAGTATTAAGATACTTCGATCCGATCGGGGTGGTGAATACTTAAGTCAAGAATTTCAAGATTATCTAAGGGACAATGGGATATTGTCCCAATGGACTCCGCCGTATACACCACAGCATAATGGTGTATCTGAGAGGTGCAACCGAACCTTGATGGACATGGTTAGGTCTATGATGAATCATGCAACTCTTCCAAAATCCTTTTGGGGCTATGCACTTAAGATAGCTGTTTACTTGCTAAACAGAGTCTCGACCAAGGTAGTCTCTACTACTCCATATGAGACATGGAATAGTAAGAAACGCCACTTAACTCACCTTAAGATATGGGGTTGTCCCGCTTATGTGAAGCGGACTGTATCAGACAAATTAGATGCTAAGTCTGATAAATGTCTATTTATTGGATACCCTAAGGAAACGAAGGGTTACCAATTCTATCATCCCTTGGAACAAAAGGTGTTTGTTTCAAGGCATGCTGTATTTCTAGAAAAAGAATTTCTTTTACAAGAAAACAGTGGGAGTGGCATTGAACTTGATGAAGTTCAAGAAACTCAAATAGACATCACAGAGACACCTAGTCTAGACCCACAACCAATACCTCATAATGATGAGCTATCAGTTGAACCTAAAACAACACCACCTCTTCATAGGTCTGATAGGGCACGCAATATTCCAGAGAGATATGGATTTCTCATAAGTGAATCGAACGACGTGTTACTCATAAGCGATGACGAACCTATCAGTTATGAAGATGTTCTGAAAAATTCAGAAAGGGACAAATGGCTTGAAGCCATGAAGTCGGAAATGGATTCCATGTATGAAAATTGAGTATGGGACTTGGTTAACCCACCTGAAGGGATTAAGCCCATAGGGTGCAAGTGGGTTTTCAAGAAGAAAACCGACATGGAAGGTAATGTAGTTACCTTTAAGGCTAGATTAGTGGCAAAAGGATATCGTCAAAAACAAGGAATTGATTATGACGAAACCTATTCGCCAGTAGCTATGCTTAAATCCATTCGGATGCTCCTAGCCATAGCAGCTCATTATGATTATGAGATATGGCAAATGGATGTGAAAACAGCTTTCCTTAATGGAAACCTGCTTGAGGATGTATACATGATACAACCTGAAGGTTTCACATCGGTTGATAAAACCAAAGTATGCAAGCTTCGACGATCCATATATGGACTGAAGCAAGCATCCAGGAGCTGGAAAATCTGTTTTGATGAGACAATCAAAGAGTTTGATTTCTCACAAAATCCTGACGAACCTTGTGTGTACAAGAAGGTTAGTGGGAGTGCAGTCGTATTCCTAGTACTATATGTCGATGACATTTACTTATAGGAAACGATATATCAGTTTTACAGACAGTTAAAATTTGGTTGTCCAAAACTTTCTCCATGAAAGACCTGGGAGAAGCAACCTATATCCTTGGGATTAGAATCTATAGAGATAGATCAAAATGGTTGCTTGGTCTTTCGCAGTCTACATATATAGACCGAGTGCAAAAAGGTTTAGCATGTCGGAATCCAAGAAAGGTTACCTGCCCATCAGGTATGGGATCAACCTTTCAAAGTCTATGTGTCCGCGCACAGAAGAGAGAGGATTGCATGAATAAGATTCCCTATGCATCCGCGATAGGATCTATCATGTATGCTATGTATGTACTAGGCCCGATGTATCGTATGCTTTAGCGTCACAAGCATATACCAGTCGGATCCAGGAATGGATCATTGGCGGCTGTCAAGACAATCCTTAAGTACTTAAGAAGAACTAAGGATGTGTTCCTAATATATGGAGAAGGAGAAATGGTAATACGTGGTATACAGATGCCAGTTTCCAGACAGATAAGGATGACTCCAATCTCAGTCCGGATATGTATTTACTTTGAATGGAGGCGCAATATGTTGGAACAGTTCCAAACAAGACACTGTAGCGGATTCTACCACCGAAGCATTTGGATCAAGAAGATCGTCTCAGAACTTGATGTGGTTCCAACCATTGATGAAGTAGTGTCAGTTTACTGCGACAACAATGGAGCTATTGCACAAGCAAAGGAACTAAGGTGTCATCAGCGATCCAAACACGAGCTTCGCCGCTATCATCTGATCAGAGAGATTATAAGTAGGAATGAATACAAATTGAGAAAATTCTCACTGAAAGGAATTTAGCGGATCCTTTAACTAAGGTCTTGCCTCAGAGCAAGTTTGAGGGTCATGTTAGAGCCTGTGGTATTGGATACCGTAGCGATTGACATTAGGCCAAGTGGGAGTTTGTTAGTGATATGAGAGAAGTGTCCTAAGGCAATCGCCTTATGATTGTAAACATTTATTTTAATAAATGATAATTCACTATTTGAGTATACATGTTGTGTATTTGATTGGGATCTTAAACTCATCTACTGAATGTCCGCAATACAATTCACAGCATAAGAGAATTTGTGATGGGATCACAACTAGTGATTATCTCTAAATGTGCAATTGTGAAGTATTGAAAATATCCCTAGTCGATGAATTGATAAAACGGACACTATCAATTCTGTTGAGACTAGCATGGGTTATTCTCTAATCAGCTGATTCTCACTGGCTGGTGACATTGGGATGTCCGGAGATAAACATGGATGCTAGTTAAG